>OX422212.1:128808912-129306412 GCA_949130495.1 Sambucus nigra | reverse complement strand
ATAAATCAAGAAGGTTGAATAAATATTCAAGAATGTGTAGTAATACACATAAAACCTCATTAATGCTTGGAGGACAACAGATATGAAGATTTGAGGATATTGCCATTTCAAGAACATCATATTTCATATGCTCAAATAATTCTTGACATGGCATGGTGTGACGCGAAAGTGATCAAACATCTAAGGTTCAAGCTAGAAATAACCATTAAGGTATGAGATCTTAAATCTTATATATATATATATCCACCATTTTTCTGTAACCCAATTATAAAACGAATTAAAGGAATCCGTAAACTATGGTTAATTATACTTTGTCCCCTCAACTTTACCCTATTTTCACGTTGCCACTCAAACTTTTATGTTCATGACTTAATCCCCCAAACTTATTGAAACACTTCATACTTTCACCCTCATGGTGTTAATTATTTGGATAGAAAAATGATTATTTTTTGTTCATATGTGGGAATTATTGTCCATTCGAAAATAAAGGGTCATAGTAACATTTTTCCACCAAAAAATAACTAAAATATATGAAAAATAATTAAAAAAACTTTTTAAAAATCCAAAAATATATAAACATTTGGAAACAAATTATTTAAAAATTCTAAATTAAAAAAAAAATAATTCTCATAAATGAAAAATACAAACAAAGAAAATATGGAAAATACTAATAGATATTTAAAATTTTGATTTCTAAAAGGAAAAAAATAAAAAAAATGATTTCCAATAGGAAAAGCCATATTTTCCACAAAAATGATTTCCAACAAAAAAAAGAAAAAAATAGTAAAAAAATAAAAATAAATTGATTTCATGAAGGAAAAATTTATTTTCCATAAGAAAAATGATCTCTAACAAAAAAACTATTTTCCACCCAAAAAATGATTTCCAATGACAAAACAAATTCAAGCAAAAAAAT
Source organism: Sambucus nigra (assembly GCA_949130495.1). Lineage (NCBI taxonomy): Eukaryota > Viridiplantae > Streptophyta > Magnoliopsida > Dipsacales > Adoxaceae > Sambucus > Sambucus nigra. The sequence goes on along the minus strand of OX422212.1, from coordinate 129,305,496 downwards.
TGATTTCAGCTAAGAAAATTTAATTGACAGAAGAAACTATTTTCCACCAAATAAAATGATTTTCAGCAAAAAATTGTTTTCCAACCAAAAAATAATTTCCAACAAAAACAAAAAAAATCCAGCAAATAAAGAAAAAAACGATTTCACAAAGAAAAGAATGTTTTCCACAACAAAAAGGCCTAGTTTCCACCAAAAATTATTTCCATCAACAAAGTAAAAAAAAATGTTTTCATCACAAAACAATTTCCATAAAAAAGGAAAAAAATCAGCAAAAACATTGATTTTAATTAAAAATATTGGAATTTCCCCACTCCACCCAAAAGAGGACAACCCTAGACTTAAAATATTTTCGTTTCAAATCACATACAAGTCAAGTAATTGACCAAGTTGACCACAAGATCAAACTCAAAAGAATGAAATGTTTCGTGGAAGAACAGACAAGAACAGGAAGAACAATGAGTATGCAACACACCGAAAGGGGTGACTGGAGTATCACCGAAAAATTTGAAAAGGTTAAGATATAACCTAGAATCACCACAGAGTAGTGGACAAAGGACACGACCTAGCCTAGTTGTCAACCTCTAGCCCTAAAACCACAAATTGATGGTGGAAATGTAACTCTAAGTGACGAAAAACTCATCGAAAAAAGCCAAATGTCTAACTATGATTGAAATCAATGAAAACTCAGAGAAAAATGGAGGAAAGTGTGAGGGAAGGGCAAAGAACGTTACCTGGAAGGAAGATTGAAGCAGTAAAATCTTTGAGTTCCTGCAAAAGGCAGAAATGGAAAAAACAGCTTGAGCTAGAGAGAGAATATGAGCGGAGAAGAAACAGAGGAAAAAAATATTGTTTTGAAATGTTTAAATAACTTGTCATCATTGAGCACAGGAACCAAAGTGGCGCACATCCCACGAGGTAAATCATCATTAGGCCACAATGTCCCAAGTGTACTATGCAGTCGTCATTCTTGGGAGTACAACATGATGAATGACACCTGATAAACGTCAATCAACCTGACAAGTGTCATTCATCAGCTTGGCTCCACGTCAGATCCACATTCAAAGACAATAATACCCTCAGCCACCACAACAACATCGATGGCTAAGGGCTAGGGGTGATTGATATACCAAAATATACCCACGTCCTAGGACGAGGGTGACCCTGGATTTACGAGGGCACAACTCATCTTTTACCCGGTCTAGGGGTCATACTAAAGATAGGGATTGGCCAAGCCTACCTGACGACCATCAAGAGGGTCATATGCAAAGCAAGTCTGTTAGACCCAACTCAGCTCAAGCACCTGCCATCTGAAGCCTCGGCTCCACAGGCAAGTGTAATAGCCGACCCACCTACTGGCCGACCCTTTATTGGCCGACAACATAATTGTCCAATAGTTCGAGAACCAGAGCTTCTACAAGACCAGCCTCGGCCTCAGTCATGATTATAGGCCGAGGGCGACACCATCATGTCCCGTGGTTTGGCAGACGCATGGAGTAGTGTGCGTGTGACTCATGTAGCACGTGGACTAAACCGTTATAACAAGATCATTCCCTCACGTGGGGGAATATTATGTCATCATTATCTACAAGTGGCCCAGCCAGGTGTCAATATGAGATTAGCTAAACCATCATTCACATGATCAATGCATGCTTGGGGGGTACACTACACGCCCAAGCCCTATATATACTTGTTTCCTTCAACCTTGTAAAGGATCCGAAAAGGGAACCCAAGCCAAAACTCGGTTCAAATATAAAGTAGAGAGAGAAAGTGAGTGTATTGTATCACAAGGCCATTAGTGCCCTTATTATATAGTGAAGATCACTCAAAGAACAGTGGACGTAGGCCTAGATGGGCTGAACCACTTACATTGGTGTGTTTCTCCTCCTTTCCTCACCTCCTTCTACATATATTTATATTACTCCATTGATGCCATTGTTATGCTTGTTTGATCTCCATAACATCTTTCCCTGGTGGTGATGATTCTTAGCATCATCAACTGGTGTTCACCCCAAAAAATGATTTCTAATAATAAAAAAATAATTTCCAGCAAAAAAGTAAAAAATAAATAAAAATTCATTTTAAAATTCAACATTCTACTTCATCAACAAACCCATTTCAATTTCAAAAACTCACTTTCTTCTTCATCAAATAACCTATTTCATCAAACAAAACCCACCTTTTTCTTCAACAAACCATGAAACATCCCAAAGAAAAACAAAAAAAAATATTTAAACAAACCCATAAATACATTCCAAATCAAACATTGATGTTGGGTTAAAAAAACAAATTCAATACTTTCTTCTTCAAACCCACATTCATCTCCAACCCCAAATTGATGTGTGTGTGTGTGTGTGAATGTGTGTGCGTGTGTGTGTTCAGATCCTTGTATGTGTGTGAGTGCATATTCGTGGATGTGTGTATATGTTCGTGAGAGAAAAGGATGGTGGACAGAGAAAGAGAGGGACATCTGTGGAAACCCATGGCTTCCATAAAAGAACAATGAGGGGGAGAGAGATAGAGAGCTAGGGTTTTCATCTACAAAATATAAAAATATAATAATACCCTTTCAAAAATTCAAATGAATGCCACGTGTCATTTTTCATCCAAACAACTAACGGTGTTTGCATTGGGATGTTACTTATAGTCGTTTTGAAAGTTGAGGGGGTTAAGTCTAGAAATAATTTCGGAGGGCAAAATAAAAAATGGGATAAAGTTCAAGGGATAAAGTATAATTAACTCGATAAATTAAGTCCTAAACAATTTGCATATCTTAAAATCAATTAATTATTTAGGAAAATAACCATTTAAACAATGCCATGAATAAGGTAGATAGATTAAAGGAAAAGCTTAATTATAATAGGTCATAGTTAAATATTGACTTTAAAACTATTGCATATCAATTACATGTGGGTGATCCATAGCACTAATTAACCGGAAGGGGGGTGTCACATAAAGAAAATATGCAATGTCGGTATGAAAAATAATAAAAGACTACATTATGATAAAGAAGAAATTATATATATATATATATATATACCCTTCATATTATCTTTAGAAAAATCCTTATTTTTCACATTATTATCGAAATCTAATGCCAAATTTGATTGATAAACCAACATTTTAAGCATATATCTATTCATGATTATTATGGTTCTAGTAAACTTGCCTCATCGATAAACAAACATAAAGGAATAACAACATATCATGTTTATGCACCAAAACAAGAACACGACGACACGACATGATTTTTTCTTTTACTTAACACTAATAAACCCAAATAAAATATGAAATGACATTAGTTTTTTTGCCTGATATGAACACGCCTCAATTAAAACATGACATGCAATATTTTTTTTTTCACAATATACGAACTAATCCAAATAAAACACAACACAAAGTTCGAATTTATTTACCTAGCGAGAACACGATCCAGATAAAACATGCCATAACACATTATCTTATTTTTATTTACCTAGCACAAACACGACCCAATTAAACATGACATATAATATTTTTTTAATCTAACACGAGCAACTCCTAAATAAACACACAATCTTATTTTTTTTACCTAACACGAACACGACTCAATTTAAAAGCATCATAAAAAAAATATTTTTACCTAAAACAAATAAACTCAAATAATATGCATCGGGGCAAAACACCAAATCTGTTTTTTTCCTAACGTAAACACAACCCATATAAAACACGACATGAAATCTTATTTTTTTACCTAACAAGCACATAAATAAAACACGACACGAAATCTTAATCTTTTTACCTCACAAGAACACGATCCAATTAAAATAAATCACCACACAAATTTTACTTTTTACTTGACACACCTAGCACGAACACGGTCGACATAAAACATGGCATGACATGAATTTGTATCTTTTTAACTCAACACAAACACAGTCCGATTAACATGACATGATACAAAATCTTATTTGGTTTAATTAACACGACAGGACCCTCATGAACCTACAAATGTTAATGTATAAATATAAACGAATATATGAGTGTTTATTTAATATTTACATTGCGGGGTCAAGAATTTCACTGACATTTGATCAGTCACGTGCGCCCCGACCACGTGTGTCTGTGATTAATGAAGATCCCCGATCAATAAAGGATTGTTTAAAGATATCACTTGTAACGGCTCATCATGATTAGGGATAAGTCTGAACTTCTGTGGATAGCTATTAACGAGGCTTAAGACTCTGTGGGAACGAGAAGCTTTATCTCTTCCTTCCTGTAAGCTTGACCTCACCGGAGACTCTGGTGGTGAACCAGTCCCCCTCCCCCCCCTTTGTGTGGAGTTGTTTCACCATTGAAAGAGACCCCTTAATGTTTCCAAGCTCTCTAGTCTTTTCATCGCATGCTCAAACATATGGCACCAGAATTACCACCACATCCGCCACCAGCTGGTGGAGGAGGACCTAGTTCCAGCCATGTACCACCTCAGTCTGAGATGGCTGAGGTGGCCGCAGCCCTGAAGTCTTTTGCATCAAGCCAGCAAGCTATGCAAGAGCAATCTGCAGCTCTTAGCGAAAACATACTGAGACCACCAGGAGTCTCACTAGAGATGATTACTCCGGTAGCTGCACAGGGACAATATGAGGCTAGGGAACACCCTAGGAACCACGCAAAGAATTTACACCTCTATAACGACGGAGGGATGTTACTGATCCCAAGCGTTTACGCCTGGGGAGGTAAGGAAACCCTTGCCTGGAGGATAGGTATGATGATGTGTAAGTGGAAGATGCTACAGTAGATTGCTGGGAACCATATGAGATCTATTGTATGACCTATCCAGGCGAGTCGAGGGAGGTGTAGGAGACAGAAACCTGATGATCGCCCCATAGGCTCGACTTTTGACCGTCTGAGTATAGGGTCAGCCTTTGAGAGGCTGGGCCCAGTCAATGACTTAAGGGAAAGATTATCTAGATCGAGAAGTCTTGCAAGGACCAAAAGAGAAGGGTTAGATGGCCGACCCCATGATGGTCGAGCCCCTCATGGACGAGATGATGATCATGGAGAAATAAATAGTCGATGAAGGTCAGTTTTAGTAGAGGCCTCAATCCACCCCTTGGAGGCGACAGGGGATAACATCGGCCAGGACGACCCTGTTAGACCATGGAACTACTCGATTCAAAGGCTAGAGGATAAAATTTGTTATATTTTGAAAAGTTGAGACCCTTTGTAGAGATGATACTCCGAGGGCTCACCCTTTGTGGCGAAGATAGTAAATTTCCTAATGCCGACCAAGTTCAATCCACTTGTGGTTACCCCAAGGTATGACGGGAGTACCAACCCATTCCACCATATCGAGATGTACCAGTCAGAAGTACCTTATCTCATATGAGATGAGATGTTGATCCTTTTCGAGCACTTTGGTTGGGGATGAACATGTTTGGTATACCTCTCTTTTAAATAACTCCATTGAAAGCTTTAAGTAGCTAGCAGAGCAGTTCATTCATAACTTCTTCTTTGGAGTAAGATCACAGAACAAGACTACTCACCTGCTCTATGTTAAGCAAGGGTAAAATGAGAGTCTCGGAGACTACATAGCCAGATTTAATAAGGAAAATTTAGAGGTCGAAGACTACGAGGAGAGCATAGCCATGACGGCCCTCATAGGAGAAGTCCAAAAGGGGAAGCTATTGTGGAAGTTTATCGAAGAACGGCGGGGAAGGTGATGAATGCCGAATAGGTGATGGATGCCAAATACGAGGATGAAAAAGGAGGTACTAATGGAGGTAAATGCCAAAAAAAGAATAAGGATGGGAAAAAAAGATCAGCAGATGATAAGTTTGCATATTACACCCCGCTAATGGTCAGCTGTGAACACATCCTAAATGAGATAAAGAGCGATCAATCTTTAAAATGTACTGAGAAGTTAAGAGCTCCTCCCTACAAGAGGAATAAAAACTTGTGGCGTGAATTACATCAAGATCATGGCCAATTGACTGATAAATGCTTTGCTCTAAAAGATGAAATTGAGAAAATGTTAAAAGCAGGGGAGTTGAGAAAGTATGTGGATAAGGGTGCCTTCAAGAGTGGTTGAGCCGACCCTAGGAAGAAAAGAAGTGATAAATCTAGAGAAGATGCCCCCCGACAGTCGTGATGACCCCTCAGAAGATGAGGATGAGGACGATCCTAACCTTCCACCGAAGAACGACCATGGCCCGGTAAAAAGGCTTAATATGATTTCATTCGATGTTGGAATGATCTCTGGGGTCCTAGTTGGAGGAGGACCAGAAGTGGCCGACAGGAAGGCCCATGTAGCTGAAGTAAAGGTAGTAACGAAGGCTGAAACTGTGCACTCAACCTCTATCGAAGCCAAACCTAAAAAAAGGAAGAAGGTTGACATGAATATCCTGATAGTGGGTTTCTCAAGGTTAGATTTCAAGGGCGGCCTCCTATCCCCACATGATTACCCTCTCGTCATCATCACTAGGGTGCACGAATGTGAGGTGCCGAGGATCTTGGTAAATGGGGGTAGCTCTACAGACATGATGTTTTGGCCATATTTTAAAGCCCTAGGACTTAGCCACGTTAGGCTCGTCCAATACCATCATCCTCTGATCAGCTTTAGTGGAAAAAAAGTTCATTCCCTGGGGATGTATGAGACTAATGTAAGAATGGGAGATGAGTGGACAAAATGGATCACCAGGAAGATTAACTTTTTTTATGATGGACGAAAATGTCTTCTCAGCCTACAACCTCATACTGGGACGAGTAGCCCTCAAGGAATTTGAGGCCGTGCCTTCAACGGTCCACCAGATGATAAAATTATCGACTCTTTATGGGGTAGGGGAAGTTCAGGGTAACCGAACAATGGCAAGGGAATGCTACTTCAACTATGTCGAGGAAAAAAAGGCGTATAAGAAAGCAACCACTACTTATAATATTGATACCCTTGATCTCAGGGATGAGACAAAGTTAAAGAAGGGGGAAGCCGTGGAAGAGGTAGAATCCATCATCCTCAATGAGGATGAGCTAAAAAAAACCTTCCAGGTTGGTAAAGACCTAAAGCCAGATATAAAGAAGAGCTCATCAAGCTGCTGAGGAGAAGACATAGCATCTTTGCATGGCATCATGCAAACATATAGGGTATAGATCCCAAAATCACGTGTCACAAGCTCAACATGATAAAAGATGCCAAGCGAATAAAATAGAGGAGGAGAATTTATTCTCGAGAGAAATATGAGGTTATAAGGGATGAGGTCAAGAAGCTCGAAGAAGCTGAATTAATCATGGAGGTCATCTATCCCAAATGGTTGTCTAATGCGGTGTTAGTCCCCAAAGTTAATGGGAAATGGAGGATGTGTTTGGACTTTACTGACCTCGGTAAATATTGCCCCAAAGATAGTTTCCCTTTTCCTCGCATCAATCAAAAGGTTGACACTACTGCAGGCCATGAGTTAACGAGATTTATGGATTCATACTCGGGCTACAATCAGATCTTTATGGACCCTACGAACTCAGAAAAAATAGCTTTCATTACTGAGAAGGGGACATATTTTTATAGGATCATGCCCTTTGGCCTGAAGAATACAGGGGAAATGTATCAGCGTCTCGTGAATAAAATGTTCGAAGACCAAATGGGGAAGTCTATGGAGGTATATGTAGATGACATGCTGACCAAGAGTTTGAATGTCAAGGATCATGTGGCCGGCCTTGAAAGAACATTTGACATGATGAACAAATACCAAATAAAGCTCAACCTAGCCAAGTGTGTTTTTAGGTTTGGAGCAGGAAAGTTCTTAGGGTTCATCATCAATCAAAGGGGTATTGAGACCAACCCTGAGAAGATAAAGGCTCTACTATAAATGAAGACCCCCAAGACCATTAAAGACGTCCAGAGGCTCACAGGGTGAGTGGATGCTTTGAATAGATTTGTATCCAGAGCCATAGACAAATGTCTACCATTTTTCAAAGTTCTTAGAAAGGCTTTTGAGTGGAATGAAGAGTGTGATAAGTCTTTCAAATAGCTAAAGTCCTACCTAAGGCTCCATTACTTTTATCACGTCTAGTGTAAGGTGAAAGATTATACATGTACCTAGTCGTCTCAGAGTCATCCATCAGCGCTGCTATTGTGATAGAAGAAAATAGGGTGCAGAAGCCGGTGCATCTCAATAGTAAAGCACTTCAAGGAGCAGAGCAAAGCTACCCTAGGATGGATAAGTTAGCATATGCCTTGATTAATGACTCAAGGAAGATGAAGTCATACTTATAAGCCCATACAATGGTTATCCTTACTAACTCTCCTCTTAGGTAGGTCATAGACAAGCCAGAGAAATCGAGGAGGCTAATGGCCTAAGCAATAGAGCTGGGAGAGTTTGATATTGAATATCAACCCAGGGTGGCTATCAAAGGGCAAGCACTAGCAGATTTCATGGCTGAATTCACTTAGGAAGAGGCCGAGTCTGAAAATGGGAACCTTGAGAAGACAGATAATCAACAAGGTGGAATTGTTCAACCTTCCACATATAAGGCTAAGACAAGCGCAACTAGAGAAAAATTTGTTGAAAACTAAGAAGGAAGATACCTCTTTAGACAAGGATCCTTATTTAAGGGAAATTTGTCAGAGGAAGATGTTGTCTAGAACCTCTTTGTTGATGGGTCCTCCTACGAAAATGGAAGTGGGGCTGGATTAATAGTGTCAGTGCCAGACGGTACGGACATCGAGCATTCCCTACGGTTTAAATTCAAAGACTCTAACAATGAGTCAGAATATGAGGCCTTCATAGTAGGCCTCTCCTTGTCTAGGACTCTTAGTGTTGGTCAGCTCTTGGTGCATAGTGATTTAAGGTTGGTAGTGAATCAGATACTGGGAGCATATTAGGCTAAGGATGAGAGAATGGACAAATATCTTGAGAGAGTAAAGTCACTATTGAAAATCTTCAGAGAAGTAAAGTTGAAGAGGGTACCTTGGCTAGATAATGACTGAGTCGATGCACTTACAAGACTAGCTTCAGCAACTAGGACAGATATCAGAAGAACAGTGCCAGTGGAAATTCTGCTTCGACCAGCGATTAAAGATAAAGATAGAACACTTAGCTCCTGCCTAAATATAAATAGGGAAAATTCATGGATGGACCCTCTAACCAGATAGATTAAATAAGGGGAGATGCCAGAGGAAAAATTCGAAAGGAAGAAGCTGAGATACAGGGCTGCAAAATTCACTGTCATTAGAGATACTCTCTATAAGAAAGGGTTATTGCTCCCTTCACTCAGGTGTGTTCATCCGTATGAGATTCCATATATCTTGAAAGATGTGTATGAGGGGTATTATTCAAGACACATTAGGGGAAGGTCGTTAGATAAGAGGATAGTCACTCAGGGATACTGGTGGCCGACCTTAGCCAGGATGATACATCATATGTGAAGAAGTGTGATAGCTATGGGGGACCTAGTCCTCAAAAAGACATGGCAAAAACCTAACAAGCTTCATCCAAACTGGCATGGACCATACAGAGTCACCCATTAAGTTGTCCCAGGAACCTATAGGCTAGAAAATATTCAAGGAGAACCCTTTTCAAACCCCTGGAACGCAGACCATTTGAAGAAATATTACTAATGAAATTGTAGTTGTTGTCCTATTTATAATGAATATATGTGTTTCAAAACACACGATTGGAATATGAATGAGAATATCTTATTGATCCATTATCTTATTGTTCATTAATTTAGATATTTATTGTGATAACTCATGCTAAGCTACAGAACATCATTCGTGGTGAAGTTGTCTTAAATGCTCTTCAGTGATACGAGAGGCTGGACGGGGATAACCTCATCCATATATTGTCAATAACATCGAGGAACATTTACTGGAAAAAAACACCATTAATTTGGTGAACTCTCTCCCTCGGCTAGGATGAGGATCAATGGTAGGCACGACCTTCCATTCACTCCCAAGAAAGACGAGGCATGACTTTTCCTGAAACATCATTAATTTGGTGGGTGCAAAATATAAAAATCACTTAAGGTGGTTATTTCTAAAAACACCATTAATTTGGTGGATCCTCTCCCTCGGCTAAGATGAGGGTCAATGGTAGGGATGACCCTCCATTCACTCCCAAGAAAGACGAGGGAAGACTTGTGCCTGACACATCATTAATTTGGTGGGTGTAAAATATTGAAATCACTTAAGGTGGTTATTTCTAAAAACACTATTAATTTAGTGGATCCTCTCCCTCGGCTAGGATGAGTGTGAATGGTAGGGACGACCCTCCATTCACTCCCAAGAAATATGAAGGAGGACTTGTGCTAGAAACACCATTAATTTTGTGGACACTCTCCCTCAGCTAGGATGAGGGTCAATGGTAGGAACGACCTCCATTCAATCCCAAGAAAGATGAGGGAATACTTGTGCCTAAAACATCATTAATTTGGTGGGTACAAAATATTAAAATTGCTTAAGGTGGTTATTTCTAAAAGCATCATTAATTTGGTGGACTCTCTCCCTCGGCTAGGATGAGGATCATTGGTACGGACGACCCTCCATTCACACCCAAGAAAGATGAGGGAGGACTTCAATTAATTTGGAAGATGGTTAGTGCAAGTCATTATAAAATGGCAGATAAAAACACAAATAGAGAGAAAAGGCATTTTCATTAAAAATATGAAGAGTTACAATACAGCATGTTCAAAAGAAAGTAAAAAACAAAAGCACAAGGAGAGGGTATAGGCCACAGACGGGCACCCTAAATAGCTACATAAGAGGGTAGATCCCTAGCATCATCGAGCAGAGTATCGCTGGCAACAACAATAGAAGGCCGAGCCTCTGACGTCTCGGTACCCTCAATATTCACTTGAGTTTCCACTTGGGATAGAGACTCGGCCATCAAGGGGTCGTCCAACTCTGCATCCTTCAGATAAGGACAAATATATGACACTGCATCAGCAAACTTCAAGACGACCCATCGACAGGTCGTCTTGATTCCCCTCTCTAAGTATTCAATGTCGAAGCCTTAGAATTCATCGGAGAGTATGTAAGCCTCCACAACATCAGTCTCAGCCCTTTGAACAACTGCAGCAAGATCTGACTTGAACTCGGTCCCTTGATTGGTCAAAGCCTCGTCATTGGCTATAAGGAGGTCATCCTTGAGCCTCATCTTCTCAGTATGCTTTTTGTAAGCTCACCAAGAACCCTCGAGTGCTTGGCTTTCACATTCTCCCGATCGGTCCTCAGATTTTCCAGCTCAACCTTCAAGTTGGCCTCATTTCAAATAACTCTCTCGGCCTAGTAAAACTTTTATTAATTCTCAGCCATCCACTTGGTGGTAGTGGTGAAGGCGCAGACAGACTGCAAAAGATGAGAGTAAAATTAATAATGAAGGGAAGAGGGTATAGCTAATAAAATATTAATGAATCAAAATTGAAGGGACGAGAGAAATACCTGAGCCAGAGTGTGAAGCCCAAAATCATTGACTTTGGCTGGGGGCATCTTGTCCAGGAAGCTATATTCTAAATGTGATGGAGCTGAGAACATGGATACCTTGGCAGTTTTTATATTGGCGATCAGAGAGGTGGGGTCGGTCTTTAGGTTGGTCAGATTGTCCGACCAGAAGGCACCCAAGGATGAGGAAGAACTCGTTCCCTCGGTGTGTGTTTATGGGACCTACACCCTCACCCTCGTATGAGCATCATTCTTAGTGCCAATAGGTGCTTCTGGCTCCTTCCTTTTTTGGGAAGTCTCAGTAGTCGGCCCCACGGCCATTGTTTTCTTTTGGGTTTGCTGAGGCTGCTTGCCCTTCTTCTTGCTAAGACCAGCCAATTAACTAGGGGCAGTCATTTCCCAAAGTTCGTCAGATACGTTTGAAGGCCGACCTGTAAAAGTAAGGCGACATGTCAGATACAAGTAATGACAATGAGGGAATACTTGGAAGAAAATGAAGAAAGTAAAAAACTCACATAATTGTATCAGGGGGTCGACCCTCAGACTAGATTCTCTAAGGATCATAGGGGTCATTAAATCTTTAAATTGGGGAAGTTCGCCATCCTTCCCCTGCTCCCTCAGATAGTCAGCTATAGCCCTATTGTCTAAGCTGAGTCCAGGGTCTGACCTTGCATTAATGGAGGGGTTGGACCACGCTCAAGGGACCCTCGGGCTATTTTCTGAAGGTTCAACCTCGGTGGGGAATTCCCAATCCCCAATGATAAAGAAAAATCTCTTCTTAAAGTCGTGGTTTGAAGTTTGGACAACGTGAAGAAGTTTCTTGTCAGTCCTCTGTGACACCCCGCCTAATTATTTATGGGTGATCAGTCCTTAATTAATTAATTTTAGAATATCAAGTTGGTTCAGACAATGCATCACTGACGAGAACTCAAATTTTAAATTTAATAAAACTAACCACCTAGTATTGTAAAAATGTTGATGTCCAAATTTTATCTTCTCATTAACTATTACCAAAAGAATACCAACAAACACCATGCATCACAGTAACATAAGTACAGTCTGACTGAAGTAAAATAAATGGTCAGAGTAAACATCTCCAAATAGAATCCCATACAATAAATCAAATGGAAGAAACCAAATCCAAAAGAGATTTTAAAACGACTAAATCTCTGAAAGTAAGCATGAGTAAGGACGACATGTCCAAGCAAAATGAATAACTGAAAAGGGAAGGATAGGCTGAATCATCTATTAGCAATAATCCTGCAACTTCCACAGAAGCTACAGCACGGAAACTGAATAGAGTCTCCTAAGGTTGGTGTCCCTGTGGCTGGGCACCTAAAATAATGGAAAAGTAGAAATATAGACAGAAAAATGGGTCAGAGCCCGAGTTGAAAACAGTTTAAAATAGCAAGTTCTTAAATTGATTCAACTAGCACAATTATTAATCAAGTTAACTTAGAGTACTCACTTGAGATACTCACCCCTCGATCTAGTGTGCACGTCTAACGACCCTAACTACCCATACTAGTCACGATGCCCTGACTAACTACTAAGTGTATAATATAATGTTTGAAAGTCTCCCTAAATAACTCATAACCGACGTACTTATGATTTCGATATAGAATTAGGATTTCTTTAGTTTTATTCTCCTATTCTTCTAAATGTCCAGCGGATAGTACCATAAGTGTATATAAAATATATAGTGTCAACAGCATAGGACACCAAACATGATTTTCGGTATACACACATTATTCACTTAATGTATACATAACAAATTATATAAATATATAGCAATATTCACCCTTGGTTGAGAAACCCTTGGCGCTACTCATACTCGGCTATCTAGTTCATTTGCAAAGCTCACGCATAGAGGACAACAGGTTCAATCTCTCGAGAACCAATAGAAACATAAACACATATTGGAGGCGAACATAGTCCCAAGCCGATGGGCTACGCACATACCTACGCACCCATACGACCATCATCACTATCATTCTAACGGATAGCCCGTACCTAGGTTCTATGCTCTAGTGGTACAACTCTAAACCCCCCGAAGGCACACAAGATTCGGTTGTCCACAATGCGTTAACCTCCGTTCGATAGCCAGTAGCTAGGTATGTTTTACACATAATATTTTGAACAATAAGCATGCACACAACTTATATAAATTCATTAGCTTTCCCACAGTCTAGTGTTTTTAGTACATATATTAACTCTTATTATAACACGTACTTTATTCCTATATACCCTACCTTGTATTTTCGTACCTCCTCAATTTTATGAATTCTATACCTTCCAAGGGTCGGCATATTCTCCTCTCACTATAATTATCAATGTAAGTCACTCAACGATCATACCGGTTTAACACTCACTTGAATAAGCCTACGGGAAGTTCTAAACAAAATTCGGGCTTAAAAAGGCCATTCTAGAATCTCGTTAGAAGACCCAGAAATCTCGTTCGAATGAGATCGTTCGAACGAAGGTACTTTGACCGAACCCCTAAACTCGTTAGAAGGGCTACGGGAATCTCGTTAGAAGTCTCATTCGAACGAGGTTGTTTGAACGACCTGGGATGGACTTCTAACGAAATTTCTGAAGTTGCCCAGTTCGTCTCTCAACTTCGTTTTTCCCAATTTTCACCACTCAAAACTCAACCTAAATTCGCTCCAACCCAAATACAATGTTTCCCACTATCCTAAGTCATCTTAGAACACATAATAACATAATTTTGGAGGTCAAATCATTCTAATCATCATATAATTTCAATAAATTCCCAAACGTTACCACAAACCCTATTAACATGAACCCAGAATTTATTTGTTCATAAAAAACTCCATTTTAATTCGTGATTTACATCTAGTTCATCAACTTTCACATTTCTACTAAGGAGAAAATCCTCTACATGCAAACCCCCATCAGATTTTTCTAAATATTCTACACGATTTCATCATTGGAAAACCCAAATTGGTATTTGTTGTTCTAAAACCTCAATATATGTTAACAAGAGTAATAATTGCTAAGAGAAGGGAAAGATAATCACTTGCCTTAAAAATGAACTTTTGATTTGTGGGTTGAAATTGGTATAGGAACGATCCTCCTGACACGATTTATGCGTTGGTATACTTTTTGTTGTGAAAGGTTGAATTCTTGGCTAAGGCTCCAATGGAGTCTCCTTATTCTTCTTGGTTCTCTCTCTCTTTCCCTCCCTTCTCACGTAGATTGAAATTGACAGCCACTAACCCTTAATGCCTTTTTAATTAACCCAATTTTCGTCCATTTAATTACCTTAAAATTTCTAAAGATCAAAATACCCCTCCGAGATGTCGTTTTGTGTTAAAAAAACCCGGACTCCAAATAACATACCCGAATAGTGTTTTCTGACTATTTCGACCCTTCCGGACACTCTGGCGCACTCAAAATAGTCGTTTGAGATATACAAAAATAAATTATCTTTTAACCCCCAAATATACATAATTAACGCGGCTCATACGCGTCCCAAATATTTATAACATAACTGTCGTGTATCTTATTCTCAATTATACTATTATTTCAATAATTACTAACTCTCACCCCGTTAGTGATTATTATCATAAAATCGGATTGATTTCAATTTAAATTGTGTCCCTTTAATTTAATTAATCCCCATTTTCCATAAAAATAGCTATGCGTAAAAAATACGGGGTATTACATACTTCCCCCCTAATAACAGAATTTCATCCCGAAATTCGGAAAGAATATATATACCTGGCAGGAATAACTCTGGATAAAGTTCATGCATGTCATCCTTGCGCTCCCAAGTTGATTCCTCAACATTATAGTGCCGCCACTAAACACGTACTAGTGGTACTACTTTCGACCTCAACTTCCTCTCACTACGATCCAGGATAGCAATCGGTCCTTCCTCGTATGAGCTATCAGGCTGTAAGTCTATCTCCTCCAACACAATATGAGTATGGGACAAATCATCTCGAAGAAATCTCCTCAACGAAGAGATATAAAACACATCATGGACACTATGCAAGTGCTCCGGTAACCCAAGTCTATAAGCAACTGGCCCAATTTTCTTGATGATGGGGAATGGCCCTACATACCTAGGCATCAACTTTTCGTTCTTCCCAAAATGCATAACTCACTTTATATGAGACACCCGAAGTAATACCTGATCCCCAATGTTGAACTCTCAAAAATGACGTTTGGCATCAGCGTAACTCTTCTGCCGATCCTGAGCAACTCGAATACGGATCCGTATCAACTCTATCCTTGTCGAAGTATCCTGAATTACCTCCGGACCCAGTAACTTGTTATCCCCCACCTCTAGCCAACATGCTGGGGAGCGACAAGGTCTTCCGTATAGGGCTTCGAATGGATCCATACCGATAGTAAATTGGTAGGAGTTGTTATAGGCAAACTCCACTAATGGAAGGTACTGCTCCCAACCTCCACCAATATCAATGATGCACACCCGTAACATATCCTCCAGCATTTGGTTCGTTCGCTCTATCTGAACATCCGTCTGCGGGTGATAGGCTGTGCTCAGCTGCAAATCCGTACCCAACGTCTCCTGAAAACACTCCCAAAATTGAGAAACGAACACCTTGTTTCTGTCGGAAACAATATTGAGAGGCACTCCATGGAGTCTAACTATCTCTGCTATGAATAACTGGGCGTACTGTCCTGCAGTGTAGTATGTCTTGACTGGAAGAAAGTGGGCTACCTTGGTCAACCGATCCACTATCACCCATATCGAATCGTGACCCCTCTGCGATGTAGGTAATCCCATGATGAAATCCATGGAAATGCTCTACCATTTCCATATAGGAACCTCTAACGGCTGTAGAACTCCCGTCGGTCTCTGGTGGTCCACCTTTACTAACTGACAAGTGGCACTTTTCAAGATGAACTTGGCAATATCCTTCTTCACTCAACTCCACCAGTACTGTATATCCATTTCCTGGTACATCTTATCCCCGTCGGGATGCACCATAAATCGGGAACCGTGTGATTCTGTCATCACTTTGTGTCGCAGATCTTCACCCTCGGGAATAACCAATATTCTCCCATTGAAACGTAGGCCCCCGTCTGAACCCACGGTGTAAGACTCAGCCCCCTCGGCTAGAAGCTTCACTATCTGACTTTGGCAGAACGGATCATCTGCCTGAGCATGTACTACTCCCGTAATAACCCGGGGTTTAACTGTCATTACAGACATAAACGATCGATCCATCGCATCCTAGTTCCCTAACTCCTTCCATTTTGCTTTCCACACCTCGGCCACCTCACCAACTGGTCTTCGGCTAAACGCGTCTGCTATCATGTTAGCCTTCCCCGGGTGGTATTGGATATCAAATTGATAATCCTTCACGAACTCAAGCCATCGACGTTGATGCACATTTAATTCCGTCTGTGTGAAGAGGTACTGTAGTGATTTATGGTCCGTGGATAAGCAAAATTTCTCCCCTAGGAGGTAGTGTCTCCAAATCCGAATTGCGAACGCGACTGCTGCTAAATCTAAGTCGTGGGTGGGGTAATTCCTCTTGTGGGGCTTAAGCTTACGGGAAGCATAAGCTATAGCCTGATCTTCCTGCTGAAGTACACCTCCAAGTCCTAATAAAGACACATCAGTGTAGACTAAATATTCCACTCCCGGCCTGGGTAATGCTAACACTGGTGCTGAGGTTAACTTATCTTTCCACTCATCGAAGGCTAGCAGACAGGCGTTACTCTAGATAAATGGCACCCCTTTGCGAGTCAAGTGTGTCAACGGATCCGCTATCTTTGAAAACCCTCGAATGAATCTCCTGTAGTACCCGACTAACCCTAAGAAACTGTGTATCTTAGTTGGTGTCGTGGGTTATCTCCCACTCCCTCACCGCTGACACCTTGCTCGGGTCAACCGATATTCCCAAATTCTGACACCACCTGCCCCAAAGGTTGTACCTCCCATGACCAGAATCCTCACTTATCATACTTAGCACACGGATGATGTTCTCGTAGAGTCTGAAGAATCTGTCTCAAGTGCTCGGCATGCTCCTCCTTAGTCTGTGAATAAATCAGGATGTCAACTATGAATACGATGATAGACTGATCCAAGAACTCCCTGAACCCTTAGTTCGTCAGGTCAATGAATACGACTGGATCATTCGTCAGCCCAGACGGCATGACCCTAAACTCATAAGACCTATTCATCACTAAAAAGTAGTCTTTGACATCTCCTACTCCTTGATACACAGCTTATTGTATTCTGATCCCAAGCCAATCTTTGAGGCGAAGGTAGCTCCCCTCAGCTAATCGAATAAGTCATCGATTCAAGGCAATGAATACTTATTCTGTATCGTGACTTTATCATCTTCCCTTATCACTAATTTATTCTCAATGTAAAACATCTGATATCACTTCTTATATCATATCGTATGGTTCTACTGACCGTGCATAGGATTAAAATTAAAGTTAAAGTTATGGTTTCCCTTACGGATGATAACCAGGGTACAAAACTCTTGTTAGAGACCAACCATCCCCATCTCCCGACGTTCGCTAGGTTTCATGCGTGGGATGTCTCGCAAAGTGAAATCGAAATAAGAACCCCCCCCCAATACACTACTAACTAACATTGGCGGTCAACGAAAGTTGTGGTCCTTAGTATTTATCTCATACCCCACATCCTTGCTTCCTGCTAATAATAGTGCATATATTATCATGTTACGAAAAAGATATTCAACACATTACTCCTACTAATTTGGCGTTAGGCTCTTCAAATTGACACAAAATTATTCCCATGCCCAGAGATATTTCATTCTTTCCTGAGTTACTATAGTAAACATTTCTACCCACCTGGGTTTGGTATAACTCGATGACATACTCCACAAGTCTCTGTAGGATTTAATACCTTATGTATACAAATGGCCACATTTCCTCTCGGATGACACTTAGCACGGTTCGAAACCGGGATAATGATACATTTTACGCTCATGATTCTTAAGTAGTACAAGTAAGCTGTAACACACATATGTTATTTGAAATTTTCCTCGTAACTAAAAGGAAACACTATAAATGATAAAGTATTGTACCTCCAAACGTGGGTGGTAGGTGCGGTATCAGTGGCATGACTGCATATCGGGCATTATAGATATGCCCATACTGTACTACCTGCAGCTGTTGTGAAGTCTGTGTTACTGGGGTGGTTATCCCTATTTCCCCAATTTGGGTATTCTGTGGTGTCATGTGAACATTCAATAACTGTTGGAGGATCCTGCCTTTTCTAGGGCAATTTTCGACGGTAGTGACCCCGCTCGCCACATATGAAACACTTACCCACACAGTTTCTTCTCTGTTGGCCCTTCTGAGCACACTGTTGGCCCTGATGGTCTCGCTGACCTATACCCTTCTGAGGGAAGTCCTGGCGTTTGTGGCCAGTGTTACCACACATGAAACATCTTCCTGGGAAGGGTCCTCCTCCCCGTCCTTGTTGTCCCCGGCCCTGATGTCCGTCACCACCCCTCCATTGGCCATTCTGGCCCTACTGACCCTGATGGCCGTGTTGGCCCTGGCGGGTTTGGCTCTTTCCACCGTTCTCATAGTCTTTTTGGTCTCGATGTCTCTGAGGAGCTTGTCCCTGTTGTGACGGTATTTTCCCATCGTTATTATTCCTCGAAATGTCATATTGATAAACTTATCTTGTTCTTTTCCCCTCTGTAAGTTGCACACTGCGATTTTGGTACTTTAATATTGCGGTAGTCACTTCTTGTGCCACGATGTTTGTAATCTCAGTGATTTCCTCTCTTCCCTGGTGCACCTGAGGTATTTGTTGGTCTTGTCCCGCATTTACTTCTTCAGTGGTGTTAGTGTGTCTCTCATCCATAGGCGACATATGAAATTTAAATTATTTTTTTATAAAACCACCGTCCATACATAACATTGTATCAAAAGTACGAAATCTACAACACGAAATTAGGATGCAACAGTCCTAATAGTAGGGCTCTATATCAAAGACGCTAAGCGAAAAACGCAATACGCCGAACAGATCCTAAAGGACACTAGAACCTTATGCTCTGATACCATCTGTGACACCCCGCCTAATTAATTACCAGGTGATCAGTCCTTAATTAATCAATTTTAGAATATCAAGTTGGTTCAGATAATGCATCACTGCCGAGAACATAAATTTTAAATTTAATAAAACTAACCACCTAGTATTGTAAAAAGTTTGATGTCCAAATTTTATCTTCTCATTAACTATTACCAAAAGAATACCAATAAACACCATGCATCACAGTAACATAAGTACAGTCTGACTGCAGTAAAATAAATTGTTGGAGTAAACATCTCCAAATACAATCCCATACAATAAATCAAATGGAAGAAACCAAATCCAAAAGAGAGTTTAAAACGACTAAATCTCTAAAAGTAAGCATGAGTAAGGGCGACATGTCCAAGAAAAATGAATAATTGAAAAAGGAAGGATAGGCTGAATCGTCTACTAGCAATAATCCTGCAGCTTCCACAGCAGCTACAGTACGGCAACTGAATAGAGTCTCCTAAGGTTGGTGTCCCTGTGGCTGGGCACCTAAAATAATGGAACAATAGAAAGATAGACAGAAAAATGGGTCAGAGCTCGAGTTGAAAACAATTTAAAATAGCAAGTGCTTAAATTGATTCAATTAGCACAATTATTAATCAAGCTAACTTAGCGTACTCACTTGAGATACTCACACCTCGATCTAGTGGGCATGTCTAACGAGCCTAACTACCCATACTAGTCACGATGCCTTGATTGACTATTAAGTGTATAATATAATGTTTGAAAGTCTCCCTAAATAACTCATAACCGACGTACTTATGATTTCGATATAGAATTAGGATTTCTTTAGTTTTATTCTCGTATTCTTCTAAATGTCCAGCGGATAGTACCATAAGTGTACATAAAATATATAGTGTCAACAGCATAGGACACCAAACATGATTTTCGGTATACACACATTATTCACTTAACGTATACATAACAAATTATATAAATATATAGAAATATTCACCCTTGGTTGAGAAACCCTTGGCGCTACGCATACTCGACTATCTAGTCCATTTGCAAAGCTCACGCATAGAGGACAACAGGTTCAATCTCTCGAGAACCAATAGAAACATAAACACATATTGAAGGCGAACATAGTCCCAAGCCGATGGGCTACGCACATACCTATGCACCCATACGACCATCATCACTATCATTCTCACAGATAGCCCATACCTAGGTTCCATGCTCTAGTGGTACAACTCTAAATCCCCCGAAGGCACACAAGAATCGGTTGTCCACAATGCGTTAACCTCCGTTCGATAGCCAGTAGCTAGGTATGTTATACACATAATATTTTGAACAATAAGCATGCACACAACTTATATAAATTCATTAGCTTTCCCATAGTCTAGTGTTTGCAGTACATATATTAACTCTTATTATAACCCGTACTTTATTCGTGTATACCCTACCTTGTATTTTCGTACCTCCTCAATTTTATGAATTTTATACCTTCCAAGGGTCGACATATTCTCCTCTCACTATAATTATCAATATAAGTCACTCAACGATCATACTGGTTTAACACTCACTTGAATAAGCCTACGCGACGTTCTAAACAAAATTCGGGATTAAAAAGGCCATTCTGGAATCTCGTTAGAAGACCCAAAAATTTCGTTCGAACGAGGTCGTTCGAAAGAAGGTATTTCAAATGAACCCTCAAAATCGTTAGAAGGGCTAATGGAATCTCGTTAGAAGTCTCGTTCGAACGAGGTCGTTCGAACGACCTAGGCTGGACTTCTAACGAAATTTCTGAAGTTGCCCAGTTCGTTTCTCAACTTCGTTTTTCCCAATTTTTACCACTCAAAACTCAACCTAAATTCACTCCAACCCAAATACAATGTTTCCCACTATCCTAAGTCATCTTAGAACACATAATAACATAATTTTGGAGGTCAAATTATTCTACTCATCATGTAATTTCAATAAATTCCAAAACGTTACCACAAACCCTATTAACATGAACCCATAATTTATTTGTTCATGAAAAACTCCATTTTATTTCGTCATTTACATCTAGTTCATCAACTTTCACATTTCTACTAAGGAGAAAATCCTCTACATGCAAACCCCCATCAGATTTTTCTAAATATTCTACACGATTTCATCATAGGAAAATCCAAATTGGTATTTGTTGTTCTAAAACCTCATTATATGTTAACAAGAGTAATAATTGCTAAGAGAAGGGAAAGATAATCACTTGCCTTAAAAATGAACTTTTGATTTGTGGGTTGAAATTGGTATAGGAACGATCCTCCTGACACGATCTATGCGTTGGTATACTTTTTGTTGTGAAAGGTTGAATTCTTGGCTAAGGCTCCAATGGAGTCTCCTTCTTCTTCCTTGGTTCTCTCCCTATTTCCCTCTCTTCTCACGTAGGTTGAAACTGACAACCACTAACCCTTAATGCCTTTTTAATTAACCCAATTTTCGTCCATTTAATTACCTTAAAATTTCTAAAGACCAAAATACCCCTCTGGGGTGCCGTTTTGGGTTAAAAAGTCCCAGACTCCAAATAACATACCCGAATAGTGTTTTCTGATTATTTCGATCCTTCCGGACACTCTGGAGCACTCAAAACGGTCGTCCGAGTTATACAAAAATAAATTATCTTTTAACCGCCCAAATATACACAATTAACGCACCTCATATGCATCATAAATATTTATAACATAACTGCTGTGTATCTCATTCCCGGCCATACTATTATTTCAATAATTACTAACTCTCATCCCGTTAGTTATTATTATCATAAAATCGAATTAATTTCAATTTAAATTTTCTCCCTTTAATTTAATTAATCCCCATTGTTGATGTAAAAAACTAGATTGCTCTAATTATTCAATCACAGATAAATAAATAAGACAAAGATTTTTAAAGTGGTTCGGCTAGGAATAAAGCCTACGTCCACTGTTATGTTATTGCTGAGTGTTTGTGGAATTCTTGATTACAAGTTCTCTCAAGAAATTCCGGTCCCCTTGAATGAGGATGGTACATGGTATTTATAGCCTTTAGGCTGTACATGAAAGGTCCAATACATTAAATGATATACATATGAAAGGGTAATACATTTAATGCAGCGTGTGCGTCAAGAATATAATGAATAGTTGAACAGTTGTCCGTCTGGTAATTAATGATACGGCCGAGATGCAGTTCGGACCGCCTTAGTTGCTTGTTGATCAATAGTTTCTCGGAACATTAGAGTACCTCGGTGCTATAGAGTTCCTCGGTGTGTTAAAGTTCCTCGGTATGATAGAGTTCCTCGGCATATTCTCGTTGCTCGGAAAGAAACACGGTTGGTCGGGAAATGATCTTCCTCGCTGCTATTGTGCCATGTAGATTGACACGTGTCTTCATCTTCTTCGTCCACATCAGCACATTAATTTTGGTATCAACAGAAGCCCCCAATGTTTCATATTTTGAACTTTGAAGAGTATGGAACATTCTTTCTCGGTATATGGCAATATTAAATGTACTTCCCGGGTTTCAGGAACATTGTATTCAAATTTCCTTCTTATTTCGCAGTTTCCGCCTTTTTGATAAGCGCTTTGATATTCGTGCAAATTTTGTCCTTTTAGCCGTCGGAAGTTTAGTAGTTTCTTTTTGGTAATCATTTCTTTCGCCGCTTCCCAATGCAAAGTATTTAAACTTCTTTGGTAACCATACCGTCGTCTACGTTTTTCATTCTCTGCATTCAAGCTTTCTCTTCTCTTCTTCTCTTGTGCGTTCATCCTTGTTTCCGTTCGTTGTCAACACATCTCCTTTCTTTCTGTAAGATCTTCTTTCTTTCTTCTGTATCTCTTTTATTCAATATGGTTTATATTGTGGAGTCTGTTGAGAAATTCCGTTCTGATTTTTCCATTCCTTCGTGGGTAACTATAGAGGTTCTTTCTGAGCCTTTAGATTACTTTCGATTGGCTGAGGGACATTGGTTCCCCAGTCTTTTTGTTGCTGAATGCGGTTTTTCCTTTCCACCAAACCCATTATGTCTTGAGTTTTGTCAATATTTTGATCTTGTTCCTGCAAAAATAGCCCCCAATTCATGGAGAATAATTAACGGGGTGCACAAATTAAATCTAACTCATGGGACTCGTATTGGGATCCCTGAAATTATGTTTTGTTATAAATGGGCTGTTCTAGATAATATTTATTATTTAAAAACTAGGTATTTGAATAGGGCTCTTGTAGTTAATCTCCCTGACTCAAATAGGGATTATTTTGAGCATGGGTTGGTCATAAAAAATTGGCAACATGCGCCTTTATCTGGGAATGAAGTATACAACGGTCCTAGATGCCCCCCATACGGCAATGGGATAGGTTTATTTTTCATTTTATTTTACTTATGAAATTATGCTTTCATCATGTTTGACAAAATGTATGACTGATATTCCATTATGTATTTATTTGCAGTTGATAGCAAAAGAAAAACTCCAAAAGAGTCAGAAGTGAATATCAAGCATTTGAAACTTATCTGGAACTTTATAAGACCATTGCTGACGAGCATATTAGATCTGCTTCATATTTACTACAGTATAAGAGTTACACAACCTCTTATACTGCTCGCCCTGTTGAACCAGCTTCAACACCAGAAAGTTCATCTTCAGATTCTCATATCCCCCTATCTCAGAGAATGGGCAAGAAAAGAGCTCCTCCTGCTCTATTTGGTGAAACTTCTTCTGCTGTTGGAGCCCAGAAAGGCAAAATTGATGTCCCAGAGGGGACTAAAAGAGTAGATGCTGGTTCCTCCAAAGTTGCCGAGAAGCCCCCAGTGGTCCCGAGCAAGAAAGATGCTCCTGCTGATGTAATTACCATCTCTCCGACCAAGACTTCTTCCTTGGTTGATGCTGCTGACCGTCCTTTGAAGAGATTGAGGAAATCATCCTCAGTTAATCTTGCTGGAACTGCATCTTCTCTACCCGCTGGTGGTAGTAGTGTCTCAAAAATTATTCTTCCGAGTTCTTCAACGAGCTCAGTTATACCCGAGGTTCTCGGGGTTGATGAAAAAATTCCTAGGGACACACTGACATCCTTAGCTGCTCGCCATCTTTCTTCAGTAAATTTCTCATACCTTTGGTCTTTCTTTCTTTTTCTTGAATTCTTGTATTTGTGTTGACTTTATTGTTTTTCTTATCTTTCAGCTGGTGAACTGCTTCAATACCATCGTGAAGAAAGATCAAGTTATTAAAGCTTCCAGTTCCTCGTCCGATGTTGACGATGCTTTGTTGGGTTTAGCCCAATCTGTGAAGGAATCTCGCCAACAGTACATCGAGGAGAAAACTGTTTGGGAGAAAAAGTTGGCTGTGGCTGAGGCTGATA
This sequence comes from Sambucus nigra, assembly GCA_949130495.1. NCBI lineage: Eukaryota > Viridiplantae > Streptophyta > Magnoliopsida > Dipsacales > Adoxaceae > Sambucus > Sambucus nigra. The sequence continues at coordinate 129,280,708 of OX422212.1, read as the reverse complement.
AGATGAAGATGGCTGAAACCTCCAAGAATTTGGAGGAGAAAATTAAAGATTTGGAGGTTAAACATCAGGAATCTGATGATAAACTGAAGAAGGCAGAAGAAGAATTATCTACTCTGCGAGATATCAAGGTTAAGAAAGAGGAATTGGAGGTGAAGCTTTCCTCGGAGAAGTCGAGGAGAAAAGTCGCAATCAAGAAACATTTCAGCGTTGGTTGGGAGAAAGGATGGGAGAGAGGGATAGCTGCAATGACGTCCCAAGTTCAATATGGGGAGTTGAAATACTTCCATGATGGTTGGGTAGCTGCTCTGCAAGAGCTAAAAGTCCAAGATGATTCTGAGTTATTCCAACGGCATCTCCCTGGTCCTCCTCCACCAATTGTGGAAGAAGAAGAAGATGAACCTGCCTCAGATGAGTCTTCTATGGCTATGGGCGATCAAGTTTCTGCCTCTCAACCCTCTGCCACCGAGGACGTTTCTTCTATGCCTCCTCCTCCCGAGAAGATTCCTACCGATCAAGCTGTAGTTACCACCGAGCAACCGAGCTCCTCGTCCCAGCCTCCCGAGAAAGTCTTGGGAGACAAGGAAAAGGTGTGAAGTTGTTCGGTAGCATTTCTGTATTTCCTTGTAATCGAACGATGTAACTTTTTGATGATCTAATAAAATATATCTTTGCTTATCTCTGTTGTTGATAACTTGTTTTTGTTGATTGTTGTCTTTTTCTTATCATTAGTTTGTTGCTAGAATGGAATTGATCTCTTCTCATGATACCGAGCTGATGCAGCAATGTCATCAATACTATAAGGCTGGTCATACAGATCTTAGTACATCGGAAATTGCTGATATCCTTGGTCATGGTGCTTCAGAGCAGGCTATTGAAGCTTATCAGTACTTGAAAGCTTTACTCGACCGAGCAGTGGCCAACAATGTCGCTTACTATGAGTTGATTGAAGAGCTTCATGGTTCCTTAGAGGATCTTCAAAATCAACACAACGAATCAATGGCTTCGCTGCATAAGGATTATGAAAATAGATACCAGCAGCTCTCTTCAGAAACAGGCCACAAGAAGATCATTGCTGGGTATGACGTTAGGGAGAGGACCCTAAAAGGTGAAGTTGAAGCCTGTAGACAAATTGCCGAGATCCTGGAACAAGAAAATAATAATTTGCAGAAAAAATTAGCTCAATATGAATCTGCTGCTTCATCTTCTACTGCATTAATACCAGTTACTGATGAAGGCTTCTCGTTCTTAGAGGTCGAAAATGCCAAACTAAGGCAAGAGCTGGAGGACTTAAGAAGATCTGCCATTTCTGGAACTGCTCGGGGACGAGGAAGAGGTTCTCGGGGGCGAGGAAGAGTCCTCAGCCAAAATGTTGAAGAGGCTCGCACTCAGTCTACTCTGGAAATTCAAGCATTCCAGTTGAAAGTAAAAGACCGTGCTCTGACTGAAATGTCCAATAAAAATCTGTCTCTGGAAGATCAGCTGGCATCAACGAAATCTGCCTTGCATAACAAGGATCTCTTTGCCAAAAGCCTTCATGAACAATTGGATAGATTAACCTTCCAATTCCATAAACAGCCAAGGGAATTCTGGATGGCAGGATACAATGAAGCTCTCGTTCATCTGGATGCTCGCATTGAACATGCTAACAATGAAGGTTACAAGCAAGGATGGTTAAATGCATTGGGTGTATTAAAGTTGGAGCAAGGGCATTTTTTATGGGACTATCATGCTCCATCATTATTAGACCTGCCTGTACCACCTTTCAAATTGGATATGGCATGGATCCCAGCTCGTTCCATTCCTCGCAGTCTAATTTCAAAATACCTTGGTGATTATAGCCTTCACTCCCAAGTTGAATTATCTCGTCCTGAGCATCTTTTGGATACACCTTCTGTTATGAACGTCAGAATGCTCAGAGATGTTAATTTCATCAATTCTCCCCTTTGCCTAGAAGACCCTCCTGCCGGCGAGGAACCTGTCTCTAAAGCACAGGGCAAAAAACCAATAGAATAGTAATATTCATGTAACAATTTAGTACCTTCTTGTAATTTGTAATTTATTCTAGATTAATGAAAAGATGTTCATTTTCCGTTTGCCAATTTTGTTAGTCTTGTGTTTATCAAGCACACTTATATTTGTACATATGTATCTGTTAAAAAGATAACGATAATATTGTTCATTAAGCAACTTAATAAAAAGTTACAAGTATTAGTAATGTTTCTCGATCACTTAATAATAAAGTAATGAGTAAAAATGTTCAAACTGTTTCCAACCAACCAAGGTGGGTGAATAATGTTTGTCGACCAATTACAGTTGATGGGTTTTTTTATCCCCGACCAGCTATACTTGGTTCAATTATAAAAATGCGTCCAACCAACTAAGATCAATAAGTTGTCCTTGCCGACCAACTACAGTTATTGGGTTTTTATCCCCGACCAACTATACTTGGTGTATTTTTTGAACATTTTGTTCTTCAAAGAACTCATTGTAATAATATTACCTCCCGACCAACATAAGTTGTAATATGAGAGTATATTTTTATCTTACCAACCGTAGTTGATCTGATCATGCTGGTGTACACTTTCTGTCTCCTTAAAGCTTTTGGCTCCTTAGAGCATTTTTTGGCTCCTTAGAGCATGTCCTCCTAACCAAAGGAGGTTGGCTACTTATAGCACTTTTGCTCCGTAGAGCTGTCCTCCTAACCAAAGGAGGTTGGCTCCTTAGAGCACTTTTGCTCCGTAGAGCTGTCCTCCTAACCAAAGGAGGTTGGCTACTTATAGCACTTTTGCTCCGTAGAGCTGTCCTCCAAAGGAGGTTGGCTCCTTAGAGCAATTTTTTTGTGTAGTGTATTACACTAGTATTCCCGGAAAAATTTTCAACCAGAAAGAACATGGCGAAACATCCTCGTTTTATTCATAATGAAAGAAATGCTTTACATTTGACATCACTGATAATACTTGCGCAGGTGTTCAGCATTCCATGCGTTCTTAAATTCCTCTCCTTCTAGAGTTGCTATTCTGTAAGTTCCTGGTCGAACAACCTCTGTAACTCGGTAAGGTCCATGCCAGTTTGCTTCCAGTTTATTCTGCTTCTGAATGACCTTCTTTAGCACATAATCCCCCTCCTTTAAATCACATTTCTTTACCCTTTTGTTGTAAAACAGAGCTGTTCGTTGTTGATAAGCAACATTCCTAATGGCTGCCTCTTCTCTGACTTCCTCGAGCATATCCAAATCCATCCTTCTCATCAGATCACTGATCGGAGAATTGAAATTTAACACCCTATGTGTTGCTAGGTCCAACTCGGCAGGTATCACAGCCTCACTTCCAAATGCTAGCATATATGGTGATTCACCTGTTGCTGCTCGGGGAGTTGTTCGGTAAGCCCACAAAACTGACTGTAGCTCATTAATCCAATTTGCTTTAGCGTCACTTAACCTCTTCTTCAACCCATTTAGTAATGTTCTGTTCGTCACTTCAGTCTGTCCATTGCTTTGGGGATGGCCTGGTGCTGAATGAAACTTCAAGACGTTTGACTGATGACAATAGGCAGCAAATTCTTCATTATCAAATTGCGTTCCATGGTCTGTGATGAAAGCGTGGGGGAGACCATACCGATAAATGATATTCTTCCATATGAACTGATACACCTTCTCGTACGTCATATCAATTAGTGGTTCAGCTTCCACCCACTTAGTAAAATAGTCTACTGCCACGACGAGATACTTGAACCTTCCTCGGGTCGTCGGCAGTGGTCCAACCAGATCAATCCCCCACATGGCAAATGGCCAAGGTGATGTTATGGGTGTCAACAATGCCTGTGGAGTTCTTCGGATGGAAGAAAAACGTTGGCACTTGTCACACTTCTTAGCATAGGCTATACAATCAGCTCTCATCGTCGGCCAGTAGTATCCCTGTGTCATCACCCTTTGCAGAAGAGTCCGACCTGCTACATGAGCTCCACAAGATCCTTCATGGATTTCTTCAATCAATTCTTTGACTTCTGATGGATGCACACATCTCTGCAAACCTGCCATAATTCCTCGTCTATACAAAACACCATTAGTTTACACATACCGAGCAACTTTATACTTCAATTTCTTGGCAGCTAGTTTGTCCTCCGGTAGCACTCCTTCTTCAATGTATGCTCTGATAGGATCCATCCAAGACGGTCCTAAATCAAGGGTAATAATCTTCACCGTCAGATCTTCCTCTATGCTCCGACTTTCTAATACTTCAATTGGTATTGTTCTTCGCAGCTCGGTGCGCGTAGCTGACGCTAGTCGGGCAAATGCGTCTGCTCTAGCATTCTCCATTCTCGGTATCCTCACCAATTGAATAGCATCAAATTCTTTCAATAACTCCATCACTTTTGCATGGTACTTCACCATTAACTCTCCCTTCACTGCATATATTCCCATCATTTGATTCACAATTAATTGAGAATCACTGAAAACAATTACTTGACGTGCCTCCATAACTTTCGCCAAATGAAAACCTGCTATCATAGCCTCATATTCAGCCTCATTATTGGAAGCTTTGAATTGGAATCTCAAGGCATACTCCATGTCAATATCATCTGGAGAATTTAAAACAATCCCTGCTCCACAACCAGCCGTGCAAGATGATCCATCTACATATAATCTCCATGTATGTAACTCGTCTTCAAATTTTTTATCTGTTAGAGTTCCTCGGTGAAATATCATCTGTTTTCTTTCATCATCCCCGGGTATCCTTCGTTCCTCGTCGGTCATTTGTTCGCGCCCCTCTACCAACCGGAGTTGGTCGGGGTTTGAATATGATGATTTTTCTACATCCACAAGTCCTTTTACCAACCTTGGTTGGTTTGGATTTGTGTCTGTTGATCCTGTATCGTCCACAGGTAGGTCAGCAAGCATCTTTTGCTCCTCGGGGGTATCAGGGTATGTGAACTCTGCTATAAAATCTGCCACGGCTTGCCCTTTCAACGATGATCTGGGTTCATACACAATATCATATTCACCGAGCTCTATTGCCCAGTACATCAATCTTCCTGATTTTTCTGGCTTGTGAAGGGCTTGTCTTAACGGCATGTCGGTATACACAATGATGGTATGGGCCTGGAAGTATGGTCTCATTCTTCTACTTGCTTCAATTAATGCCAGTGCCAATTTTTCCAGCTTTGGGTATCTGATTTCCGCACCTCGGAAGGCCTTGCTTGTGTAATAAATTAGCTTCTGGACTCCATTCTCCAATCTGATCAACGCCGAGCTAACTGCATTTTCTGATACTGCCAAATACATGTACAGCTTCTCTCCAGTTATTGGCCTAGATAACAATGGTGGGGCTCCCAAATACTTCTTCAAATCTTGAAAGGCTTTCTCACATTCATCAGTCCACTCAAAACTTTTTCGTAGTGTTTTGAAGAATGGGAGGCATTTATCAGTTGCTCGGGATACAAATCTGTTGAGTGCTGCAACTCGTCCGGTAAGACTTTGCACTTCTTTCTTCGTCGTCGGGGATCGCAGCCCTAAAAGAGCTTTGATCTTTTCTGGATTTGCCTCAATACCTCGTTGGTTGACGATGTATCCGAGGAACATTCCTTCTCGTACTCCAAAGGTACATTTCGTCGGGTTAAGCTTCATCTGGTATTTATCCAGTTGATCAAAAGTTTGACTCAAGTCAACCAAATGATCTGCAGCTCTCTTGCTTTTGGTGAGCATGTCGTCGACATAGACCTCCATATTACGGCTGATTTGTTCGGTGAACACCTTGTTCATCAACCGCTGATATGTTGCACCTGCATTTTTTAAACCAAAAGGCATAACATTATAACAATAAGTTCCCCTTGGGGTAATAAAAGAAGTACTTTCCCTGTCTTCAGGTTTCATTTTGATTTGGTTGTATCCAGAATAAGCATCCATGAAGCTGAGTAGCTCGTGTCCCGAGGTAGCATCCACTAGTTGATCAATTCTGGGCAATGGAAAATGATCTTTTGGACATGCCTTGTTGAGATCAGTAAAATCAACACACATTCTCCATTTGTTGTTCTTCTTCTTTACCATCACCACATTCGCCAACCAATCTGGATATTTCACATCTTCAATGAATTGGGCTTTCTGGAGTTTCTCGACCTCCTCTTGTATGGCCTGGTTCTTCTCGGGACTAAACACTCTTCTTCTTTGCTTCACAGGCTTGATCTCCTTATTCACATTGAGTTCATGACATAAGAAGTTTGGATCTATTCCTGGCATGTCTTCATGACTCCAAGCAAAAGTATTCTTCCTGTTTCTCAAGAAAGTTATCAACTCCTGTTTTATTGAAAAATCCAACGACGATCCTATCTGAGTTATTCGTTCAGGATGCTCGTCGTCCAGGATAACAATTTCTGTAGATTCCACAACCTGCCCTTTTACGAGTTGAGATTCATCCCTAGGGTCAAGAGTTTCAATTTCTGTGCCTTCCTCCACTTGGTAAGTAGTAGTCTTTTTCTTTGATTCTTCAAGTTCCTCTTGCTCGGCAGACGAATAATAGCATTCCCGAGCTACTTTTTGATCACCTTTCATAATTCCTACTCCAAAATTCGTTGGGAATTTCAAACACTGATGTACTGTAGATGGAACTGCTTCGAACTTCTTCAATCCAACTCTTCCCATGATGATGTTGTAGGTGGACTGCACATTCTTATCCATTACAAAAAAGCGTATTCTTTCTGTTCGACAAGCAGGCCAAGTTCCAATGAGTATATCCAACTTGATCGTCCCAAGTGGAAAAACTTTCTCGCCAGCAAAACCCAGAAGGGGTCTGTGATAAGGTTCTAATTGAGATAATTTTAAATTCAAGCTATCAAAGCATGAATAGTACATGATGTCTGCCGAACTACCATTGTCTACTAACACCCTTGAAATGACCACATCCTTCATCCTCATTTTGATCACCAGAGGATCATCATGAGGGTAGAGAACACCTGCCAGGTCGTTTTTTGAAAAACCAATCACTAGCTTCTCTTTGTTTACCTTCCTCGGACGATCATCCTCGGCCAGGTTTATTCGCTGAATGTATGAACAAGCTTGAGCCTCTCCGAGATAAGCTTTTCTTTCTGCAGTAAAGTCTCCTCCTCCTGCATCTCCTCCTATAATAACATTACAATCAAATGACCCAAAACGTATGGAAAATACCTCTCGTTCGGGTTTCCTTGGCTTTTTGGGAAGATCGGGGTCATCATCTGGATCCTCTTCATGGTCCCTCCTCTTTTTCTCCTCTGCACGACGAGGAGATCTAGATCTCTCTCTAGTTCTATCATCATTCTTCCTCCCACTCCTGCGATCTACATACTTTGATAATTTTCCTCTTCGGATGAGTGTTTCAATCTCGTTCTGAAGGGCTATACAATTTTTGGTCATATGGCCATGATCTTTGTGAAACTCGCAATATTTGGTCTTATTCCTCAGGTCGGGATCTGTCTTCAGTTTCTCTGGCCACTTGATTTCCTCATTATTCCTGATTTCTTCCAAAACATGATTAATACCCACTTTCAATGGAGTATAATTATCATACTTCTTTAGGGCTTCCAACTTCATCCTGTTATTCTTGGAATGTTTGTCACCACCATTACCTTTCTGATCTTTCTTCTTAGAATTGTCGACCTCCACTTTAACTTCTTTATCCATATTTTTCTTCGCAGCCATAGCCTCCTCGGCATTCATGATTTTGGCCGCCTTTGCCATCAACTCCGACATATTTTTAGGTGGATCTTTGGCCAAAGTGTAGTACAGCTTGTTAGGCAGCAAACCACTCATCAGAGCAGTGATTGCTGTCTTTTCTTCATAATCTATGACTTCCAACTTTTCGTTATTGAAACGAGTTATGTAATCTCTAGTACTTTCACCTGATTTTTGTCTAACACTTAGCAAGTGTGCTACTCGCTTTACCGGCTTTGCTCCAAAACAAAAATTGCCAATAAACAGCTCGGCTAACTGAACAAAAGTTGAAATCTTACCCCGAGGAAGATTATTGTACCATATCTGTGCAGATCCGGTAAGAGTTCCCGAGAATGCTCTACACCTCATCTCGTCGGGGACAGCGTAGATATCTGCAGCAGCTTGGTATTGTTCTATATGAAGTACGGGATCTGTCTTTCCATCGTACTTGGGAGTCACTACGGGTGCTTTGAATTTCGACGGTGTAGGGAAATCCACAATGGCTTGCACAAAAGGTGTTCCTTGAACAAAAGTTCTCTGTAAGGGGTTCTTCGCCTTAGCCATTTCTCCCAATCTATCCTCCAATCGTTGAATGGAACCTTTCCATGCTTCATTCCCTTCCTCGGGCCGCTTAGTCCGAGCAACTGATTGCTCTGACGTAGCTTCCTGAGATTTATCTCGACGAGTGGTTGGTCGTGATTGCGCAGATCCTTCTCTCAAACCTGGTGGTGGTCGAAAACTTCTTGATGGAGCCCTAGGTGGACTCATGTTCCTCCTTGGTCCTAACCGACTGAAAGGAGACACTCTGCTTAACCTTTCTAAAGCGCTAGTTCTCTCCGGAGAGAGAGTGATACGTTGAACTGTATCCGTAGCCCGTATCGATGAAGTTCGCCCAGGTTGATAAGAAGAATCATTAGACTCCTCATTGCGATATGACCCAGTACGTCTAGATTGCGATTGCCTATGATCACTCCTTTGCCCTGAATAGATAGGTGCAGCGCCCTGAAGAGTTTGAATGAGTTGCCTCATAGATTCTTGCATGGCGGTTTGTCCTTGAGCCAGATTCGTCATAATTCCAGCCAGATCTGGGGATGCAGATGGATTTGGAAGATTTCCAGTATTTCCAACATTTCGATTACTGGATTCTGGATTATCTGCCATTGGTGATAAACGATTTTTATGAAAAACGATAATAACAATCGTTTCCCACAGACGGCGCCAATCTGTTGATGTAAAAAACTAGATTGCTCTAATTATTCAATCACAGATAAATAAATAAGACAAAGATTTTTAAAGTGGTTCGGCTAGGAATAAAGCCTACGTCCACTGTTATGTTATTGCTGAGTGTTTGTGGAATTCTTGATTACAAGTTCTCTCAAGAAATTCCGGTCCCCTTGAATGAGGATGGTACATGGTATTTATAGCCTTTGGGCTGTACATGAAAGGTCCAATACATTAAATGATATACATATGAAAGGGTAATACATTTAATGCAGCGTGTGCGTCAAGAATATAATGAATAGTTGAACAGTTGTCCGTCTGGTAATTAATGATACGGCCGAGATGCAGTTCGGACCGCCTTAGTTGCTTGTTGATCAAGAGTTTCTCGGAACATTAGAGTACCTCGGTGCTATAGAGTTCCTCGGTGTGTTAAAGTTCCTCGGTATGATAGAGTTCCTCGGCGTATTCTCGTTGCTCGGAAAGAAACACGGTTGGTCGGGAAATGATCTTCCTCGCTGCTATTGTGCCATGTAGATTGACACGTGTCTTCATCTTCTTCGTCCACATCAGCACATTAATTTTGGTATCAACACCCATTTTCCATAAAACTAGTTATGCATAAAAAATACGGGGTATTACATCCTCCTAGACCCTAGATGGAAGTACCCAGGTTTTTAGAAGAGGATGTTATGTTGTAACAGGCCAGGAATAGACTCGATGAAGACTCATCAGTGAATGTCTTCTTCTAGAGGGAAATGTAGCCGAGGATGATCCTCCATAAGTTATGAGGAAGTTGGGTCAAAGAAACCCCCAGGGCAGATAATATGGAAATAATAGCAGGATGAAGAGGCAACCTAACGCCGACCCTAAACATCTGCTCGTACATAGAAATCTCTCCCTCTCATCCCCAGAAGACCTTTTCATCCTTATCTGGGATCATCATAGTGTCATTGGGTTCGACACTAAATAGGTGTCTCCATAGTAAGAGATCACGATCCTTGACAGACAAGATGAAAGATGAGGTGAATGAGGTGTCGACCTCTTCCTCAACATCTAAACTCTCATTCTCATCCTCGGCCCAACTACCCTCATCCTCACTTCCCTAGTCCCAAGCTCCGTTTGCCTCATCGTTGTCAAAGGATGGGGGCCATCTGGAAAAGTGGCTTGAAATTCAAGGGGAGACATAGCAGTCACAGGGACAGTTTCAGGGTTAACTGTTCCCTCGGCTTGTTCATTTAGGTTAAGGTTTGATGGGTCGTCTCTTCCAGAGGTACCAGCACCTAAAGAGGACGATGCTCTAGTTTATTTATCCATTTCTTCCTCTTGGCTATGACTCTCTATTTGATAATAATATGACCCAAAAGGCTCAGATGGTGAAGGTAGTATTACGGCTAATGGAATTGGAAAAATGGGTCATACCCAAACAAGGTCATCCCTACGTCTAAACTCGTTCTCCTCTTCTACCTTCCTAATCTCTCCAAAGTACCTCTCTCCCAAAGTGGGAAACTCCTCGGCCAATTTGTAAAGCCTTTGGAGAATCAAGAGGACAACCCTAGACTTAAAAGATTTTCAATTCAAATCATAAACAAGTCAAGTAATTGACCAAGTTGACCACAAGATCAAACTCAAAAGAATGAAATGTTTCGTGGAAGAACAGTCAAGAACAGGAAGAACAATGAGTATGTAACACACCAGAAGGGGTGACGGGAGTATCAGTAGAAATTTTGAAAAGGTTAAGATATGACCTAGAATCATCACAGAGTAGTGGAGAAAGGACACGGCGTAGCCTAGCTGTCAACCTCTAGCCCTAAAACCACCAATTGATGGTGGAAATATAACTCTAAATGACTAGAAATTCACCAGAAAAAGCCAAATGTCTAACTATGATTGAAATCAATGAAAACTCACAGAAAAATGGAGGAAAGTGTAAGAGAAGGGCAAATAACGTTACCTGGAAGGAATATTGAAGCAGGAAAATCTTTGAGTTCTTGCAAAAGGCAAAAAAGTAAAAACAGCTAGAGCTAGAGAGAGAATACGTGCGAAGAAGAAATAGAGGAAAGAGAAAGTTGTTATTTTGAAATGTTTAAATACCTTTTCATCATTGAGCAAAGGAACTAAAGCGGTGCATAGCCCACGAGCTAAATCATTATTAGGGCATAATGTCCCAAGTGTACTATGCAACCGTCATTCCTGGGGAATACAACATGATGATGGACACCTGATAAACGTCAATCAATCTGACAAGTTTCATTCATCAACTTGGCCCTACGTCAGCTTCACATTCAAAGATAATAATACCCCTCAGCCACCTCAACAGCGTTGATGCGTGAGGGCTAGGGGGTGATTGATATACCAAAATATACCCTCGTCCTAGGACGAGGGTGACCTCGAATTTGGATGAGGGCACAAGTCATCTTTTACCTTGTCTAGGGGGTCATACCAAAGAAAGGGGTCGGCCAAGCCGACCTGATGACCATAAAGAGGGTCATATTTTGAGACAGGGGTCTGCCAAGCCGACCCCATCATCGGCAAAGCAAGTCTTTTGGGCCCCAACTCAGCCCAAGCACCTGCCATCTGAAGCCTCGGCTCGGCTCCACAGGCAAGTGTGATAGCTAACCCACCTACTGGCCGATAGCATAAGTTTCCAACAGTTCGAGAACCAGAGTTTCTACAAGACCAGCCCCAACCTTGGCCATGATTATAGGCCGAGGGTGACACCATCATACCGCGTGATTTGGGAGACGTTTGGAGTAGTGCGCGTGTGACTCATGTAGCACGTGTACTAAAACGTTATAACAAGATCATTCCCTCACGTGAGGGAATATTATGTCATCATTATCTATAAGTGGCCCAGCCAGGTGTCAACATAAGATTAGCTAAACCATTATTCAAATGCTCAATGCACGTTTAGGGGGTACACTACACCCCCCAAGCCCTATATATACTTGTTTCCTTCAACCTTGTAAAGGATCTGAAAAGGGAACCCAAGCCAAAACTCAGTTTGAATATACAGTAACGAGGGAAAGTGAGTGTATTGTATCATAAGGCCATTAGTGCCCTTATTATATAGTGAAGATCACTCAAAGCACAGTGGATGTAGGCCTAGATAGGCTGAACCACTTACATTGGTGTGTTTCTCCTCCTTTCCTCACCTTTTTCTACATATATTTACATTACTCCATTATTGCCATTAATGCCATTGTTATGTTTGTTTGAGCTCCATAACATCTTTACCTGGTGGTGCTGATTCTTAGCATCATCAACTGGTGTTCACCCCAAAAAATGATTTCCAACAATATAAAAATAATTTCCAGCAAAAAAGTAAAAAATAAATAAATATCCATTTTAAAATTCCACATTCTACTTCATTACCAAACCCATTTCAATTTCAAAAACTCACTTTCTTCTTCATCAAATAACCAATTTCAACACACAAAACCCACCTTCTTCTTCAACAAACCATGAAACATCCCAGAAAAAAACAAAAAAAAATTAAACAAACCCATAAATACATTCCAAATCAAACATTGATGTTGGGTTACAAAAAAAAATTCAATACTTTCTTCTTCAAACCCACATTCATCTCCAACCCCAAATTGATGTGTGTGTGTGTGTGTGTGTGTGTGTGTGTGTGTGTGTGTGTGTGGATCCTTGTATGTGTGTGATTTCATATTCGTGGATGCGTGAATATGAGAGAAAGGATGGTGGACAGAGAAAGAGAGTGGCATCCGTGGATACCCATGGCTGCCATAAAAGAACAAGGAGGGGGAGAGAGATAGAGAGTTAGGGTTTTCATCTACAAAATATAAAAATAAAGTAACACCCTTTCAAAAATTCAAATGGATGTCACGTGTCATTTTTCATCCAAACAACTAACGGTGTTTGCATTAGGGCGTTACTTGTAGTCGTTTTGAAAGTTGAGGAGGTTAAGTCTAGACATAATTCCGGAGGGAAAAATAAAAAATGTGATAAAGTTAAGGGGATAAAATTGAATTAACTCGATAAATTAAGTCCCAAACAATATGCATATCTTAAAATCGACTAATTATTTAGGAAAATAACCATTTAAACAATGTCGTGAATAAGGTAGATAGATTAAAGGAAAAGCATAATTTTAATAGGACATAGTTAAATTCTCACTTTAAAACCATTGCTTATCAATTACATGTGTGTCATCCCCTACTTAGCATTTTGATTAGAGCACTAATCAACCTGAAGGGGGGTGTCACATAATGAAAATATGCAATGTCGGTATGAAAAATAATAAAAGAGTACATTATGATAGAGAAGAAATAAATATATATATATATATATATATATATATATATATATATATATACCCTTCATATTATCTTTAGAAAAATCCTTATTTTTCACATTGTTATTGAAATCTAATGCCAAGTTTGATTGATAAATCAACATTTTAAGCATATATCTATTCATGCTTATTATGGTTCCAGTAAACTTGCCTCATCGATAAACGTTGGAATAACAACCCATCATGTTTATGCACCAAAACAAGAACATGATGATGCGACGTGATTTTTTCTTTTACCTAACACTAATAAACCCAAATAAAATATGAAATGACATCAGTTTTTTTTTGCCTGATATGAACAAGCCTCAATTAAAACATGACATGCAATCTTTTTTTTCACAATATACGAACTAATCCAAATAAAACACAACGCAAAGTCTGAATTTATTTACCTAACGGGGACACGATCCAGATAAAACACGCCATAACACACCATCTTATTTTTGTTTACCTAGCACAAACACGACCCAATTAAACATCACACATAATCTTTGTTTAATCTGACACGGGCACGGCCTGAATAAACGCGACACGCAATCTTTTTTTTACCTAACACGAACACGACTTAATTTAAAATCATCATAAAAAAAATTATAATTTACCTAAAATAAATAAACTCAAATAACATGCATCGGGGCAAAATACCAAATCTTTTTTTTCCTAACATAAACACAACCCGTATAAAAAAACGACATGATATCTTATTTTTTACCTAACAAGCACATAAATAAAACACGACATGAAATCTTAATCCTTTTACCTCACAAGAACACGATCCAATTAAAATAAATCACCACACAAATTTTACTTTTTACTTGACACAAACAAACCCAAATAAAATGTATTATGACACAACAGAAAATAATTTTTTTCCTAACACGAACACAATCCACATAAAACATGACATGAATTTGTATCTTTTTAACTCAACACAAACACAATATGATTAACACGACATGATACAAAATCTTATTTGTTGTAATTAACATGACACGACCCTCATGAACCTATAAATGTTAATGTATAAATATAAATGAATATATGAATGTTTATTTAATATATACATTTTGGGGTCAAGAATTGCACTGACATGTGATCGGTCACGTGCGCCCCGGCCACATGTGCCTGTGATTAATGAAGATTCCCGGTCAATAAAGGATGGTTTAAAGATATATCTTGTAACGGTTGATCATGATTAGGGATAAGTCCGAACTTCTGTGGATAGCTATTTACGAGGCTTAGGACTCTTTTAAGATGCCTTATAAATTTGATTCTGCCCCACATGAACGGGGCATGCGTTATTGTAATGTCTAGAAGTACTATAACTCTATCGACCAGAGTTCTTGAGTAGTAGAGAACAGACCCTGGCACCCTATGGACGTAGGCATATTGTCGAGCCACGTAGATATTGTGTTATTTTCTCATTGTTCTATATCATTATTATTTTTGTTTGGCTTATGGGGATTGAATGTGATTACATGTAGTACAATACCACCTACAATTGGCACCATCTGTGGGAAGATCTGAGTTATTTAGCCCCAATTAATTTTCTATGATATCTCACTCACCCAACCAAGATCACTAAAATCTCGATGGCCAGTTTGATCATGATAGACTTAGCCATGGAGACTAGGAGGGTCACAATCTGGACTATGACAGTCACAACTACTAGGATAGCCATCAGTATTCTCCTTTATCCACATGGTTAGGTTAGAGATTGGCGACTATTACCAATCTCCTGATGCACGTTATCGTCCCCATGAGAAAAGGACGAATGAGAGTGATGAGCCCCAATGATCTAACCAGATATCGAGTCTCATTGATAACTATGAGAAGCACCTTAAAGATGATAAGGTTGCCATAAGATATCAGCAGGAGCAGAATGTTCTGCTTTAATGATGTCTAGATAAGTTAAAGGGAGAAGCCCAGAAAGAGAAGAGTAATCATGCTCACAAGTAGAATACTCCTAGACCTTAGGAAAGTAGACTTCGTAGTCGAGGGAGAAGTTCCACACGATAGAAGGAAGATTCCCTTTATAGGAGGATACCATCACGAAGAACCTGGTCTAACAAGAGATGAGGAGAAAAACACCGAAGCCACCCCTACTCACCCCAAACCTGCGCTCCGGATGATCCAAATCCCATTTATCCAATAGTCTCTTATTTTCAAAGGTCCGCGCCAGCGACACCCCATGCCATTCCGGTGGATCCAAACTCCATTTATCCAATATTCTCTTATTTTCAAAGATTCGCACCAGCTGCACCACATGCCACCCCTACCCATCCCGAATCGGAGATCTGATGAAGGTCGTTGAAGCTCTAACAATTGGGGTAAGGATTTGATGCCGCTAGTGCAGACCTTTAAATATAAGGGGATTTGTGCCAGCGGCACCACATGCCACCCCTACCCACCCCGAATCAGAGCTCTGATGAAGGTCGTTGAAGCTTTAACAATGGGGGTAAGAATTTGATGCCGCTAGCGCGGACCTTTAAATATAAGGTAATTTTGAAAAAAGAGGGTTTGAATCCACCGTATATATATATATACTAGGGTGTACCCGTGCCGATGGCACGGCGATAAATTTATTCCCGTAATATTTAGTATCCATGCCGATGGAACGATGATAAATTTGTTCCCGCAATAAATTTATTCCCGTGATAATTTGTATTTTAAACATTTCGCCAATAGTACAAATATAAATCAAAACCAATAACAATTTATTACAAATATAAATGAAAACGTAATTTTCATTAACCCTTAAACCGAATTGACTTTCATGTTCTCTACTAATCCTACACCAAAATAACATGTTTGTGTCAATAATTTCTAATCGAATGTGTCGTCGTTTTGTCTTAATGCTTAAATTATAACTAATGTTAGTGCTTAAAATTTAATTGTTAATGCTTAAATTATAACTAATGTTAATGCTTAAAATTTAATTTTTTGATTGTTGAATATTATTACTCGTGTTGTGTGTGTGGTGCTGGCTTTTAGGTACAAATAAAGACTTCTTGTCTTAAAATTAATTTGTAATAAATATAAAAAAAATTATTCATATTCAAAATAATAAATCAAATTTTAGTAAAGAAATGTCTTAAATATTAACGACGAAATTTAATTAGTTTGAAAATGTAAAAACAAATTTCACTAATATAATTAAATTTTAAATAAACAATAATATTTTACTTATTAATTCTATACTTTTAGGTCCATCATCCATATATATATAAATCACATATGTACACACATTAGTTAGAATCCACATGTCCAAATACATTTAATTATTGTACACCAAAATGTGTAAAATAATTTTATTATTTTAGATACTTTTAATTATTGTGAAATGAATTTTTTTTTTCTACAATATAAAAATTGATTATTAAAATATAAGAACACCTGTTCAAGAACATTTAATAATAGTTTGTTGGTTGACAAAATAAATTATGTGCATACGCTTTGTGGTAATTTTTAACTATTCATATTCTATCACTTGTTTACCCGTGTGTATGTTCACATAATTGTGAGAATAATGCATGTCTTTTACAATGGCCCCACGCGTTTTATATAATATATAATGTTATAACAGGTCAGTTTTTTATTTATATTTACATCAGGCCGTATACGCTCTTCCATATTTCTGGTATTTTTTTTCACAAATCTCAAATGAAATCGTGGACCCACTGTTAGTTTCCTATTAATGATTCACTGCGCCTTGGTAGTTGGTACGTCTCTCCTCGAGCCACGCATTTGGTAGCTGCTTTGTCCTTGCTTATGAAACCGCTCTTTTGTCCCTTCATACATATGTATCAGCCATGCATATGTATCAGTACATCAACTTTTAAACTTCACCTAGAGCCGCACGCAAAGCTATAATATTTTTAAATTTTGTGAAGTCTTATCACACCAGCTATCGTCCAATCAACCTAACATAAGATGCCGCATATTTTTTTTTTGAATTACCTTGTTTAACTTTGGTTTTAAACTAAATCATTTTTTAGAACTGAAATCTAATTATGTTTCGTCCCATGTGTTTCTTATTAGTCACTTAAAATTTTAGGTGGTCAATTCATTACCCATAAAAATTTCCGAAGTAAAATTTCAAAAATTCTAAGGCTTCAAATTAATCCATCTAATATCCTCTGTTGGACTAACAGGACCCAATAAGGTAGTGTTGATATGATGTGTTTCTTTATTAATGTTTGTAAATTACAATTGAAAAAACATTCATAACCATAATCAGTGTTGATATTACGCCTTTGCCACACACCCAACAACCATTTTTCCTTTGCCCACCGACCTAATCATCCACCAAATTACTATACTATCACAGCCCACACTAAGGCCAACCCTCTCACCACTTCATTTTTTCCCAACCACCAGAATACGCTACCACCTCCATTAATTGTTCACCACTCATCTCTGAGTTTTTGTAACGTTACAGACCTGAATTTAATAGGTCATCGTCCCAGCTTGGAAAATCAGTTTCCAAGGGAAATCGATAACCGGACCAAGAAATTACCGAAGCCACTGCATATACACATGAGATATGAAGAGTTAAGAGTCTATGATATAAAGAGATAAGTCAGAAGAATATTGGTAAAAATAAAGGGATGTACATCAATCTTTCAATGGCGATGGAACCCTCTGAGTTTAAAAAAAAACTCTCAAAACAAAAATTTAAAAATGATTATCATCGGGATTAAGTTATAAAAAAATGGACAATAAATTTCTGCAAATCAAACCAAAACCATTTCACATTTTGAATCTGTCGCAGATCATTGTTTTCAATATTATTTTTCCTGCGCTTTTATAAGCCCCAATCTCGATTAAATTGGGAGACAAAATAAGAAACTGAAAAAAAGGTATCCACCACCATCTTCAGTACACCCAAAGTAATCCATTCAAAAGCCATAAAAAAAAATGACACGCATGAAGCATTAATGAAAACAGAACTTATCACAATTTTTTTTACCTTTAAACCATTTTCTTCATAAGAAATTAAGAAGAAAAAAAACTCAAATCCCTACAACTCAGGCTCCAAACCCAGAAAAAAAATGCTTAAATTCCATTTTTATGCAAAAAAAAATCAGAAACATATGAAATTAAAAAGATAACTTACCCAAAACTAAATCAAACCAGATGTTTTTGTGCGTCAAAACCAAGATAGGATTCTCTCATCTGTGTTGCTTTCATCTGTCTTGCTTTCTGCTAGGTTTAGTCATCACAATAGAGGATAGGGAGAATCATCTCTCATCTGGCTTTCTTCAACACAACATATGATTGAAAATCCGACCATCCATAAAGCGGTAGAACTACCGGCAACTGTAGCAAAAAAACATTAAATCAGTTAGAACTAAAAAAACTAAAATCCCTGTAGCAAAAAAAACATTGTAGCAAAAAAAATTAAATCCGTTAGAACTAAAAAAAACTAAAAGCCCTGTAGCAAAAAAAACATTAAATGAGTTAGAAGTAGAACTAAAAAAACTAAAAGAAAATAAATAAGAGAAATGAGAGAGCCAAATATGAACCAAGACTATCGAGATCCAAGATGAGAACCTTTGAACATGAGAACATGAGAAAGCAAAATAAGAACCAAAACCAAAAACATGTGTTAACCATCAAAAATAAATCTAAAAAAATGGTTGGATCTAAAAAAAAAACTCAAAAAACAGGTTATACCTCTACAAACACGTGATTCGAACTCAGATCTGAAAACGTAAACAGGTTATACCTCCAGTAGAACTCAGATCTGAAAAAACCCAGAGGCTATGAGTGTGTATGTGTCACTCCAAAAAGGAGCTACAAAAACAAAAAAACTACAAATAAAAAAAATAAAACGTTTGTGATAAATACTATACCTGATGTCGAACCCCTCACTATTGTCGTCCAGATTATTTTATAGAAAAGCTGAGATGAAGCCAACAGTGAGGAGAGGCATGTTTGAGGTCATATGGAGCCAACAGTGAGAGAAAAAAATCTTCGTCATTTAGCCTGGATCAGTTCGTATAGAGAGAGACAATGTAGGTTAGAGAGAGAAATGTTTGGGGTCATATGGAGATGAATTGGTTCATTTTTTCAAATGTTGCCTTTCTCTCTATGAGCTGTGTAACTGAGAACATGGGAAAAGGCTGTAAAACGGAGAAATGGGTTTTGTCAGAGCTATATGTGGGGCGGTGGGATTCTCAGATATAGAGAGGCTCGAGGTAGACTGTTCCACGTGGTAGACTCTTTCAAGATTGAGAGGCTCGAGGTAGAAACCCGTCTGATTTAAAAACCCCTCCTCCAGATACAAACCTGTCTGATTTAATCTATGACGTGGCAACTTAAGACGTGTACAAAATTGTATGACGTGGCTATATGATGTGGCAAATATTGTATGATGTGGCAAAAGTCCCTCCTCCTTTATTATATATATATATATATATATATAGATATATATATATATATATATATATATATATATATATATATATATATATATATATATATATATATATATATATATATATATATATATATATATATATATACACACACACTGCGTAATATTACCACAGTAAATATTACTGTCTGTTTGTGAAAATGTCACATATATAAAACTATTTCATATTCTAGTGCATAAAATAAAGTTTACTGTTTGCGTAATTTTTTTCTTTGAAATTTTATAGGCTTCATGAATCTCGTTTGATGAATCTCGTCGAACAGATTTTAAAAATAGTAATTTTGCGAAAAACGAATTTGTGAATCAAAAGTTATGATAATTTTAAGATTAAAAAAAAAAAATTTAACTACTTATGTAACTTTCTAAAGAAAATTTTCTAAAAATTTGTAATAGGACCTATATAATTATTAAAAAGTAAATAAAATTTATATGAATGTTGATCCGAGAAATAAAACTTAAATATAATTATGTCAATCAACAAACTTTTATTGAGGCGGTAGACTTCGTATCAAGATTTTAGATTTACTTAAAAATCCTTGTTCACTTTGTACTTCGATTTCAACAGTATTTCCTTAATCCCTTTGTGAATCTAGCCCTGCTCTACTCAGTCTGTGTCCAAATTAGCGATGGACAGTTGGTGTTGTTCCTACCCAACACCCATAACCCCTTCCGAAACCCGCATCGGTTGGATCGGCATAGGGATAATGGGGTCGGCCATGGCCTCCCGCCTCCTTTCGGGCGGCTACAACCTCACCATCTACGCCCGCACCCCTTCCAAAGCCCAACCCCTCCTCTCCCAAGGCGCCCATCTCGCCCCCTCCCCCACCCACCTCGCCAAATCCAGCCACATCATCTTCACCATGCTCGGTCACCCCTCTGACGTCCAACAAATCATCCTCCACCCCACCACCGGCCTCCTCTCTTCTATCAACCCCAACACAGTCCTCGTCGACCACACCACCAGTCACCCATCACTCGCCAAACAGATCTCCTCAGCCGCAAAGGATAAAAGCTGCTTCTCCATTGATGCCCCTGTCTCGGGTGGTGATATAGGAGCAAAACAAGGAAAGTTGGCTATTTTAGCCGGGGGAGATGTTCATGTAGTCAAGTGGTTATCACCCTTGTTTGACTTAATGGGGAGGCCCACTTATTTGGGCGATTCGGGTTCTGGCCAGAGTTGCAAGATTGCTAACCAAATTAGTGTGGGGGCGAATTTGACTGGGTTGAGTGAAGCCTTGGTTTTTGCTCAGAAAGCTGGGTTGGATTTGAGTACCTTTTTCCAGGCGGTGAAGGGTGGGGCGGCGGGATCCATGGTGATGGAGGTTTTTGGGGAGAGGATGATAGGAAGGGATTTTAAGGCTGGTGCGTTTGCTGAGTATATGGTTAAGGATTTGGGGATGGTTGTGGAAGAGGAGGATGACAAAGTGGTGGCTTTACCTGGTGCTGCATTGTCAAAGCAGCTCTTCTCCGGGATGCTTGCCAATGGGGATGCCAAACTTGGTATTCAGGCTCTCATTACTGTTCTAGAGAGAATCAATGGCATTGGCAAGTAAAGCTCTACAAGCTAGCATTGCTATCTAAATAATAAACCATTCAACAATTTTTGTTAGACAAATAATGTCACGTTATGAGCCATTTCATGTGATCTTGTAATGGGGATTTGGCCACCAAAATATTATGGATTATATTTAGACTTCCATATTCTAACTTTTAGTGCTTTATAAGTTTGAATTTTTGTGTTTTTTTGAAAATCTAAATTATTAAATTTATATGGGCAATTTAGTACATATAAAAAAATATTGAATATGGGATACAAACTTTTCACATGAATCATCCAATTATATATTTGAATTTATCAATTCCAGAGACTATAGAAGCTCGAAACGATCACTCAGAGAAAAATTAGGAAAGTTAATAATGATAACAAAAATGATAGAGCGATCGGGCATTCCTTCTTAAAACTCAAATTTAATGATGTGGTAGTGCCACATTTTTAAGTTTGAGTTTTAAGTGGGTACCCAATTTTTTGCTTTGTCATTCTATTAATATATTTTTTTCCTAAAAAATAATTTTCAAGTTAAAAACAAAAATTTAATCACAAATAAAAAATTGTGTTAAAATACAAAAAGATAAGACACGAAATCGTATTTTTTTACTTATCACAAATCAATTAAAAATTACTCAATGTGATTATGAATCTTTTATTTTTTAAGCAACACGATCAAGATTCAAAAAAACGCGACGTGACATGAAATCGTATTTTGGTGTGGACCATTTTTTACTATTTTAAAAACAATCTTTATACTACTGATACGGACCAATATATTAGAAAAAATGGTGCGCGCCAACGGTATGTATAGGTGGTCGGACCACCTATACATACCAGTGGTGCAACCCATTTATTTTTAAATAGTCAAATATTTTTTTTACTATTTAAAACAAATGGTCCGCGCCAACAGTATGCAAAAAAAATATTCTCTTATTTTTTAATTATTTTTAACTCGTTTAGTTCCTCAAATACCCATTTACTCAATATTTTCTTATTTTTAAAGGTCCGGGCCAGCGGCACCCCTAATTTTTAAACTTAATTTTTTTTTTAATTTTACAACATTTAAAATAAGTTTTGTGTTTCTTAAAATTGTTTAAAGGTCTGCATTAAAAAAAACTATTCTAATAGTAATTTCCTTTTTTTTAAAATTATTTTTAACTCATTTAGTCCCTCAAACACCCATTTTTTCATTATTCTTTTATTTTTAAAGGTCCGCGCCAGCGGCACAACTTAATTTTTTTTTAATTTTATAACATTTAAAACAATTTTTTATTTCTTAAAATTATTTAAAGGTCCCGCTAGGTGCACAATTTTTTAGTTAAGTTTTTATGTGGTAATCGATTTTTTGGAACAAAATAAAAATACTGGGACTAAACGTCTTATTTTTTTGTTATATTTTTTTTTGATTGAACTGCTTTTTTTTTTAACTTGAAAATTATATTTTGAAAAAAAAACATAAATTTGTAGATGACAAGGCAAAAAAAAAATTGTGTGATATTAATGATGTGGCAATGCCACATCATTAAGTTTAAGAATTAAGTCCAAATAGCATGTCGCTCTAGTCGTGCTCTAATGATAATTGAGATTCTTTGATGGAATCCTGAATCCTATCACCAAAACAAAACAAAAAAAACACAATAAATGAGCTTGGGATGATCTCTACTCATACACTTAAGTGTAAGTGTAAGTGTGTGTGTGTGTGTATGTGTGTGTATGTGTGTGTCTATATATTACTCAAACGCTAGTTGATCCTCATTAGTAGTAGTAAAATTATAGGTTAGGCCCAATGTGTACGGCCCAAATATGGGCGGATCAAATATGGGCTGGGTCAACCCATTTTTTCACCCCAAATAAGTATTACAATTCCAAATATATGTAAAAAAAAACATAATTTATTCTTCGCTTTAAAAATAGGTTTTGTATTTGACTCGTAGCTTTTCAAAATGGACTCCATATATGATTCATAACTATCAAATATGAGCCCCATATTTTAACTTTTAAATATGGGCTCCATATTTGACTCATAGCTTTTAAAAACGAGCCTCATATTTAAATGTCTAGGATAATATAGGTTGTTTTATTCTTTGGGGCCCATTTTGCTACTACTAATCCTCATAAATTACTAATTGTGAACCCAATTAACAAACATTAATTCTACGTCTTATTTGAGGGTGACAATTTTAGAAACAATACAACAACACGACACAAAATTGACACGACTTGTCGTATTTGTGTCAGGTGTTTTTTACATGAAGTCGTATCGTGTCGTATTCGTGTCAAAATTAAGATTGGTGTTATCGTGTCTTGTCATGTTAATCCTGTTTTTATTCGGATTATTGTGCGTATTTTTGTGTAATTGAACATAACATTTAAGAAATCATGTTAAGCCGTGTCTTGTTCTATACGGATCGTGTTCGCGTCAGGTAAACAAACACCAAGTCATGTTGTGTTCGTTAGTCTTGTAAACGGTTCGGATTCAGACCGGATCAGGCAAATTCAAATCCATATTCGTTTATGTTAAACGGATTCGGATCCGATCCATTTATTAATCGGATCGGATCAAACAAATCCAAATCCATATCCATTTATGTTAAACAGATTCGGATTCGATCCGATTTTCCGTTTTATGTTCAAATTGATTTGCAACATTTTTATTTTCAACTCTTATTTCATAAATTTATTTTGCAAATGTTCCAAAAAAATAGATAATGAAATAAATAACTATTATAATTGTGAGAGGGTAGTGATACCAGGGTCTATGAATAACTGGAAAGGGTGAGGCATGATCCACTCCAATGGACGTTGTCTGCAAGGTTCTCAAGAACTTCTGGAGCATCTTCTGATAAAACCTTCTTCTGATAGAACCTTCTCCTTTTAGTAAAATAAAACTGAAGCTGGAACTCCCTCCCTGCAAGAAGATGAACTTCCACAACAATAATAGTAACTTTTCTCAAGAGGAACTCCTGAGAATGATGGTTGTTAGTGAGGAGTGAAAGAACAAGGCACTTAGCACTAGAGAGAGCATGGAGAGAATACTAGGAGGTTCTGGTGTGATTTTGAGAGAGTAACGGTGCTATTCAGTTTTTTTCTCTCGTCTTGAGGGGCCTATTTATACTTGGGCACTAGGGCTGAGTTGACACTTTTGGGCATCAAAACTTAAAGGGTTGGTGAGGGACAAGGTATGCAGTCTACCATTTGTCCCTACAGGTGTGCAACATCCAGTCCCCTCTGATAGGTGCCACCTAGTGCAAATCAAATTCAAAAATCAAATATGTCAACGCTAGATGACAAAATATTTAATTTGGTAAATATCTTTTGAAATGATAACTTGTGGTACAAACTTTGTAAACTTGAGAGAGGCGGCCTCGAGGACCACCTCCTCTAAAACTATCAATCTTGAAGGGGGGGGGGGGGGGTGAGGACCCATCTCCTCTAAAATTATTTTTTTGAGAGGGGCCTTGAGGACCCTCTCTTCTAAGAAAATCATTTTTTAAAAAGTTCATTTATTGTGAGCAGCCCTTTGATTGCTCACTTCACTTATGACTAAGTATGAGCCATGTGTGGTATTAAGTGACTCTTAGGGTCTTCCTACTAGTATTCTCTCAATCCTAAAGTGATAAGTTGTTGAGCTTGCTCAACAAACCTTGTTCCTCAGCCCTCAAACTAAAACTCCCAAAGGATCCCAACTGGCCTATTTGAGCCATGTCTGCTCAACTAGGCTACTCGAACAAGAAAATTAGTGTTAGTACTTTTGTTCTTTTAAAGAATGACTTTTCGTGAGGGGTTTCTCATGCTAGACACTCCCTCAACCTCGCTTATTTTCTAGAATCTGAGGGGGAGGACCTTGAGGGTCCCTCTCCCCAAGTTTTGGTTGAGGACCCTGAGGGTTCCTCGCCTAAATGTGTTCTTGTAGTTGAGGGAAGGGAACCTTGAGGGTTTTATGACCAAATGTTTTCTGGAGGTTGAGGGACCCTGGGGGTTCCTTTACTAATATGATTTTTCTGCGGTTGAGCCAATATGCATTTTCTGCGGTTGAGGGATCCTAGGGGTTCCTTCACCAATATGAATTTTTTACGATTGAGGGACCCTAGGGGTTCCTTCACTAATATGGATTTTCTGCAGTTGAGGTACCCTAGGGGTTCCTTTTCCAATATGGATTTTCTGCGGTCGAGGGACCCTATGGGTTCCTTCACCAATATGAATTTTCCTCAACCTCATATTTGCTATAGATTAGGGGGTATTTGAGATACCTACACCCCAAAATTTAATATCCAAACTTGAGGCACCCTTCTACATTAGCCCCTTGTGCAAAGACTTTTGTGTTGGGCAAACCAAAAGGCTTTGTACATTATAAATTCAAGTTTCACTTCAAAAAAAAAAATTGAGAGACCCTAGGGGCTCCGCAACTTTACCCCGAGGATCATTAAATGCATTGTCCCTTCATCCTAGTTTTTTTGGGTTTTCGAGACTCCACACGTCAGTGTGGGAACTATCATCTCATCATTTGGGAAAAAAAACTTATAGCCTTTTGGCATTCTTATATGTTTTCCCATTTTCATGTAAAGCATAAATCCAATTCTTTTTTTTTTAATAAAAGCTTTCATCTTCTTCAAAACACTCACAGAGAGTTTAAAGCTTTCAGTGAGAGAGAAAAAAAATCAAATACACTATAGCCCTCATTTTTTCCCTAAGTTTTCTTCAAATACACCATTAATGGCTTCAACACCACTAACTGTTTCTACCACCATTGTCCCTATTATGATAGGGTCTATTCCAATCTCCATTTCTATATCTCCGACGTCAATGGCTGACGCCACTACCATGGCCGACACCACAACCATGGAGACTACCCAAGGTGGTTCCACCGTCCCAATGCCCGTTGATCATCGTTTGACCGCCGACGTCATTTCTTTTAGGACCGCATCTGAGCCACGCTCGATTAGAGCCTCTGTTGATGGCGGACTGAAGTCTTGGACTAAAAATGAAAAAAGTTCCTCGTCACTGCTCATGAGTAGCTAGGGTTCCTCGTTAGCGGTCGACATGGGTGATAGCTCCTCGCCATCTACTCTAACTAGTAAGGGTTCCCACGACCCACAAATTCTTCCTGCGTTGCCGAGGCACTTTATTTGGAGTCGGGTTCCTCGTGCGCCATTCAAGGAATGGACATGGCCTCCATCGACGATTTTGGATACTTTGGTTCCTCATCAGAAATTGTGTTAAACCCTTGTTTTCCAATGAGTTCCTCGCCGGCAGTATCTATGTCTAATAATTTGGGATTTATTATGAGCGAGGGTTCCTCGTGGGTTGGGGTTTCATTTCAAGGGTTACTCGACTGACTTTTCTGCGTGTTTGGGTTCCACACCTGCCCCCTTAATATATATGGGTTCCTCGCCCACAACCCTGCTAACGACGGCTTTGGGTTCCTCGTGTGATGATCTCGTACCCAAGGGTTTGGAACCTAGGGGTCCCTCGCCGGATGACATTTCAAATAGGGGTCCGCTGTCGAGGGTTTCTCGCCGGCGACGAGCATTGCTGCATGTTCACTACACCAAAAACAGGAAACTGACACGGTTTAAAAATGTGCCAGATCAAATCTGGCACGGTTTTGAACTGTGCCAGAATCAGGTGTTCCAAACTGGCCATTTTTTTTCTGGCATGGCTCAAAAGTGTGCCAGATTTGGCCAAATAGGAGCACTTCTGGCACACTTTTAAACCGTGCCAGAATTTGATATTTCTGGTACACTTTTGGCACAGTTTAAAAAAATTTGGCACAGTTCAAAACCGTGCCAAAATATGATACACTTTTACCACGGTTTTGAACTATGCCAAATTTTTTTATAAAAAAAAATTATTTGAAAGCACAAAAATTCACAAATTAAAAATATTACACGTTGTTGATAAACTAATGTACATACAAACTTCAAAATATTACAATTCTTTAATAGTTCACAAGCCAAAAAAAATTGGGCAGAGTTTCCTCTATTTTCTAGACATTTCAAAACCTGCTAATACAAAACCTACCTAACATAAAGCCCGCACGGCCACAAAATATAACAATTAACTTACAAAGCCCCCACGGCCATAAAAGTTAACAATAAAACTACAAAAACTCCCACAATCATAACACAAAAAAAATAGAATCATGAATAAACCCCTTGTTGTAAACCATTGAGTTCTCTGTGTGTTTCACGTGAATAAATGCCAATGATAAACTGTTATCCTGCAAAAAAAAATAGGATACAAAAAGATACGATATTAGTAACCCAATAATTTACAAAAAAAATTTTACTCAAACTAAAAAATTACATATAGGAGTGGAAATTATCATCATATTTTCAAATCGGGAGATCCGGGACTATGCGGTCAGTTTCTACAAGTTATATTGGTCCCGTGCGAGGTGTTCGTGCCTCCTACGGGGTCGTTTGGGGGCTGGTTTGGATTTTTACCCTTTAACGGCTTATTTTTAGTGTTGATTTTTGCAAATTATCGTCATATTCTCAAATTGGGACGCGGTCAATTCCTACAAGTTACATTGGTCCCGTGCGAGGTGTTCGTGCCTCTTACGGGGTCGTTTGGGGGCTGGTTTGAGTTTTCACCCTTTAACGGCTTGTTTTTAAGACTAAGTGGGATTTTTGCAAATTATTGTCATATTCTTAAACCGAGAGACCCGGGACTACGCGATCAGTTCCTACAAGTTACATTGGTCCCGTGCGAGGTGTTCGTGCCTCCTACGGGTCATTTGGGGGCTAGTTTGGGTTTTCACCCTTTAACGGCTTGTTTTTAAGTCTAAGTGTTGATTTTTGCAAATTATCGTCATATTCTCAAATCGGGAGACCCGGGACTACGCGGTCAGTTCCTATAAGTTACATTGGTCCCGTGCGAGGTGTTCATGCCTCTTACGGGGTCGTTTGGGGGCTGGTTTGGGTTTTCATCCTTTAACGGCTTGTTTTTAAGTCTAAGTGTGATTTTTTCAAATTATCATCATATTCTCAAATCGAGAGATCCGGGACTACGCGGTCAGTTTCTACAAGTTACATTGGTCCCGTGCGATGTGTTCGTGCCTCCTACGAGGTCGTTTGGGGGCTGATTTGGGTTTTCACCCTTTAACGGCTTGTTTTTAAGTTTAAGTGTTGATTTTTGCAAATTATCGTCATATTCTCAAACTGAGAGAGCCGGGACTACGCGGTCAGTTCCTACAAGTTATATTGGTTCCGTACGAGGTGTTCGTGCCTACTACGGGGTCGTTTGGGAGCTGGTTTGGATTTTCACCCTTTAACGGCTTGTTTTTAAGTTTAAGTGTTGATTTTTGCAAATTATCGTCATATTCTCAAACCGGGAGACCCGGGACTACGCGATCAATTCCTACAAGTTACATTGGTCCCGTGCGAGGTGTTCATGCCTCTTACGGGGTCGTTTGGGGACTGGTTTGGGTTTTCACCCTTTAACGGGTTATTTTTTAAGCCTAATCTATATATTTTCAAATTATCATCATATTCATAAATTAGGAGACTCGTTGATACACGGTTAGTTCCTACAAGTTACATTGATCCCGTGCGAGGTGTTAGTGCCTCTTACGGGACCGTTTGGAGGTTGGTTTGGGTTTTCACCCTTTAACGGCTTATTTTTAAGTTTAATCCAGATATTTTCAAATTATCGTCATATGCTCAAACCGGGAGATCCGTGACTACGCGGTCAGTTCCTACTGGTTACATTGGTCCCGTGCGAGGTGTTCGTACCTCTTACGGGGCCGTTTGGGGGCTGAATTGGGCTTTCACCCTTTAACGACATATTTTAAGCCTAATATAGATATTTTTAAATTATCGTCATATTCATAAATCGGGAGACCCATGAATACACGGTCAGTTCCTACGAGTTACATTGGTCCCGTGGGAGGTGTTAGTGCCTCTTACGGGGCCGTTTGGGGGTTGGTTTGGGTTTTCACCCTTTAACGGCTTGTTTTTAAGTTTGAGTGTTGATTTTTACAAATTATCATCATATTCTCAAACCGGGAGACCCGGGACTACGCGGTCAGTTCCTACGAGTTGCATTGGTCCCGTGCGAGGTGTTCGTGCCTCTTACGGGATCGTTTGAGGGATGAATTGGGCTTTCACCCTTTAACAGCTTATTTTTAAGCCTAATATAGATATTTTTAAATTATCGTCATATTCATAAACCGGGAGACCTGTGAATACACGGTCAGTTCTTACGAGTTACATTGGTCTCGTGCAAGGTGTTAGTGCCTCTTACGGGGCCGTTTGGGGGTTTGTTTGGGTTTTCACCCTTTAACGACATGTTTTTAAGTTTAATCCATATATTTTTAAATTATCATCATATTCATAAATCGGAAGACCCATAGATACACGATCAGTTCCTACGAGTTCCATTGGTCCCGTGTGAGGTGTTCGTGCCTCTTACGGGCCCGTTTGGGTGTTGGTTTGGATTTTCACCCTTTAACGACTTGTTTTTAAGTTTAATCTAGATAATTTCAAATTATCATCATATTCTCAAATCGGGAGACCCGTGACTACGCGATCAGTTCCTACGAGTTACATTGGTCCCGTTAGAGGTGTTTGTGCCTCTTACGGGGCCGTTTGGGGACTGGTTTGGATTTTCACCCTCAAACGGCTTGTTTTCAAGCCTAATCTACGTATTTTGAAATTATCATCATATTCTCAAATCGAGAGGCCCGGGACTACGCGGTCAGTTCATACAAGTTACATTGGTCCCGTGCGAGGTGTTCGCGCCTCTTACGGGGTCATTTGGGGGCTGTTTTGGGTTTTCACTTGTCTAAAAGGAAATGATTTTTTTTATTAAACATGTATGTTTCTAATCTTTCTAATATTTTTATATAAATAGTCATATATACTCCATTGTAATCACATTGATATTGATAATTAACGAAGATTAATTGAGAACTCCCTTCTTATTTAACAATTCCCTTATTAAACATGTTCGTACCATTATTACTTAACAATTCATATTAAAGATTTCCTTGTTAGGATCTCTCGAGTGGAACATTTCTTTGAAAATAGGACATTCCGTCTGTATATAATTTTGATTGGAAGGCATAAAAATAGAGGCTCGATGTTTTCACCACACATTGACAAGATCTCAACATATAACAATTTTTACAGCAAGGCATGGCAGGAGATCAGCTACGAAAATTTTGGGAACACGGTTGCGTTCAGAAGATACATATATCCTAGTTAATAACTCTTGGTGTGTGGGATAATATGGCTGGAAGGTTTGAAAATAGAGCTCGAAAGTTTTGGGGGGTCGTCGGCCTGTTTCAGCAGCAATGGCAGCAGCTGTGCAGCCCCCTGGGCACCGTTCAATAGCAGCCCACGAGGGCACGCGGTGATTGCCACGGATAAGACTTTTTAGGTGTAAGGAATAGAGTACTAAGCTATTCAAAAGACCAAAAATAACATCTTTGAGATGCATTATATAAAGTATAAACTAAACTATATAGGGTAATCTTAAATCTGCAGTTCAGACTAAAACTATAAACCATCAGCAATCTGGCCAGCTTATTTTGAAATTATCTAAAGATAAATATACCACACCTATTGATAAATCTAAAGATATATCTTGTCGAGTACCATTACAAAATTATCTAAAGATAAATCTACCACACCTATTGACATGAATTTTTTATTACAGCATGATATCAAGTCTCTTATACCTAACTGTAAGAGACTTGATTTCATATTTTTCGTGTTTATGCGCATTAGATATCACTTTATTCTTTAGGAGTATCATCCAAACTTTGTTAAATTTATTAGTAAAAATATATCAAATATACATTAGATTATGGAATATGGTATTCAAAAGATACTATAACAACTATCGTCGGCTATAGTGACGTCGATTTGGTTGGTTGTACTGATGATACTAAGAGCTCTTAGGGTGGCTGTTACTATTTATGACACAACATAGTCAAATGGTCATGTAAAAGGAAGATTTTCATAGCTTTATCAACAATCGAGGCCAAATATATAGCGTTGAGTAGTTATTGTGCATATCTACAGTAAACCATCAGTAATCTGGCCAGCTTCTTTTGAAATTTCTTGCTGCTTTGTTTGCAATATTTTGAAATTTGGTTCATCCTTGATAAAGCATTCTGAAATCTAGTTCGACATGGTGCAACGATAAAATTCTTATTTGATAAGATTATGCAGGCTCATAGGCAGTTCAGAAAATAAATAATCGGCATGGCAGATAAAGAAATTACCCTTTGCTGATAATACACCTCCAGTTGCACACCCTGCAACAACTGTATTTGTGGTGTCGTGTTTTGCCCGGGCCTTCAAATAAAAATATAAAAATTAGTGATGTAGCTTTTTCTAACAACCAGATCCAATTGCCAAAATATCCTAAGGAAACATGGAGAAATTTTGAGAAGTTAAGACAAGCATTTCGTCCAACCTTCCTTTAGACTCTAATTCCCCATTCTTTTAACCATAAATATCAGCAATTAAATGGGGAACAAAAACCATAAAGAAATAAATATAATACAGTCCTAGCAAGAATATGAGAAACAAGTAAAATCAGTTTGATTATAAAGCTGGAAAATGATTCAAAACGGTTTATTTTAATTAGAAGTAGGAATTAGAGATATGTGGCTTAATGAGATAGTCCTTTGGGGCTTGGGTAAGAAGAAATGTTCTCATAGAAAATGATAGAAATATAGAGCACTTATCACATGTGAGACTATTGTTATATAAAAAAAAATTGCAATCAAACACCACCGGTTCACCGAAAACTCCCATTTGTTAAAGCCCAAATAATTTTATGCCAATAAGTCACACTTATGAATTTAATCGACCCATTTGTTGTTCCCAAATGCCAATAGAGCATTACTTACATGGGCTACAATTGCGCTACCAATCCAAATGAAGTCTCCAACAATTTCATCCCTATAACATGCGACACATTATGCTTTGAAGGTTGAAGA
This sequence comes from Sambucus nigra, assembly GCA_949130495.1. Taxonomy (NCBI): domain Eukaryota; kingdom Viridiplantae; phylum Streptophyta; class Magnoliopsida; order Dipsacales; family Adoxaceae; genus Sambucus; species Sambucus nigra. The sequence continues at coordinate 129,248,543 of OX422212.1, read as the reverse complement.
ATACTTCAAGACACTAACCCTTAGCAGTTGAAAGTGTACATTAATGACATCAAGGGCACCTGATCCTACAGACACCTCTTCCCTGCCCTAATCCAAGTTCACATGAGGTACAATGGCGCATAGGATGGATGAATTCTAAAAGTAAAAGGAGCAGAGATAGAAGATCCTCTTGAGGGAGAGGTGCAATGGAAGCTTTGATCGTCCTAGTTCGTGCCATGGGATAACATGAGTTAACAAATTTTTAGATCATATCTAATAGTACATTCATTTACTTAAATAGAAGCAAAAATACCCAAGTTTTAAGATATACATGCTTACATAAAAGAATGATAATTCAAACCAAAAGTAATCCGCATAAAAAATAAGGAACGTATGTATACATAAATGAATGGGTGTAGTGATCCCAATGATTATGAACTAGATATATACACATACCTCAATATACACATATATGGCATATGTCTCTATTAAGAAGCCCCAAGGTCAGTGATCTTTGTTATTTAGTTCTTATCAAGAAGCTCATTCTTTGTCTTTATATCTCTGCTGAGAATGCAGGAAACTCAACCTATACAAAAAAATAGAGAAAAATAGGGTCTTAATGCTAAGATTTTAGAGTACCTACCGGTAAATTTTACGTGATAATCAATACTTAGAATTCAAATATCACCCTTTTCAGTAATGAGGATTAGTTTTGAAGTCCCTCATGTTGCTCCAATTAATTGAAAAATAAAAAACAAGGCTTAAGTCCATCATGCAAACACTGTGAGTTTATCTTGAGACAATTATCAATTGATGAAGGGCTATAAGCTAAGTTATTTTTTGTAAGAAGATTAAAAACTAGGCTTGAAAACTCCTCAATATGATACGAATCCGACATTATAATTTTTTGCTGGCTAGAGTTTATTTTGATCATATTTATATGATTAATTAATTGAGATGTTTAATACACTTAAAAGAGTGACTCAAACACAATATAAATGATGGCATCAAAGCTAACTCAGTACTTGTCCCATGGAGCTTCATCTGGTGGCCCACTAGCAGCAATCCAGTATGCTGGCACCTTGTCTAAACAATCATCACTATGCCTATTAGTGGAGGGGACGTGGGGGGAAACACAGATGATAATCCATCATTTGTCTTTAAGGCACTCAGTTGGATGTGATGATAACTCCTCACGTCCAACATTTCCATCTCGTCATGCTCGGCGTGTGGAATTTAAGAAAATATTTTATCCAAAACTTACATGTATGTGGACTACATATTATGGTTACCACAACTTTCAACCCCATTTAAGCTTGTATGATGAAAAGGAAGGGAAAATGAGTGAATTAATTATATAAAGGTAAATCAATCCTAAAACAAGTACCATGACCCTACAATGGAAAATATCGTCAACAAAGACGAGACACTACATCTCTAATAAGATGACCACATCATCTCATGAACAGAAAAGAACCATGACCCTACAATGGAAAATATCTTTAAAAGACATTACCTAGCAGCATCGACCAAAGTTATCCTAATGACCTTTAGTGGAATAATGATTCCTTCCTTGACCATGTCTACATATTCACCTAAACAAACCAATGGAGTAATATAATCAATATAATCATCAAAGTTAGGACACATATAGAGAAATAGAGAGAGAGGAAGATGGGAGGGGGAGGGGGAGGGGGAGGGGGTAATAAACCTTTAGCTGCATCGTATCCATGGTCAGGATTGTCCTGTTCCACTAGTTTTCCAATTACAACAGCTCCCTCAACTCCAACATTGGAAGAAATTGTATGCACCGGTGCCTACATAAAGATTATAAAGTATAAAGTAAGAGGAATGTTACTTTTAAAACATGGGATTGCAACTTATCTTTAGTCTGCAGCTAGAACGACCAAGGCATCAGCCTTAATATTCAAAATGGAAGGATGCGCAAGAGAACTTACAAGCTATGTGTATAAGTACAATTTGAAGAACAAAGGATTTATACTTGATGCAAAAAAATTCCAATGGCTCTAGAACTAATAACTATTAATACACTATTTATGAACTACGTATAATTCAAACATCATCCACTACTATATATTATTCAAATTACCTAAATAACTCCTAATACATTAATACTAATTTGATCATTTAGGGGAAACATTATCAAAGAACATTCTTAAGAATATATTTGACACACATATAATCCAGACGTTGTCAACACCACTAAGAATGGAAGCTGCCAATTTAGAATGAAAGGGGTTCCATACTCTATACACCTTTGTTCCATCTTCAGTCTGTGATTTTTTTTTTGGAAAATATGCATTCATTATGTGAAAAAAATGAAAATATGCACCAATCAATGGTAGGTATTGATGTTCTTAAAAATATACAAACTGTAACTATGAAGCCATCAACATGATTTAATATACATGGCATGTATGCATAATGCACTAATACTAGAAGACACAGCTTGAAATGGTTTTTACAACTTACAATGTTACTAAAATTTTAGTCTCAAGAAAGGTAGAAACTATCATATCTGTAATGCGTTTTCGGTCCTTCGATAAGCAGAGGGGAATTAAAAATTGTCATCTAAAAATAGTAGACTAGTACTTTTCGGGTATGATCATAGCATTAACAAGGATTGGGATAGCTCTTACTCAATTCTATCCTGATAACCTCATCCAGGCACTAGAAATTATAGCTCAGAATAACCCAACCACCTGAACTTCAAGACCCAACATGAAGTTCAAATCCACTAAATATGTGTAAGAAAAATAGTTAAACATCTAACTTATAGCACTTTTGTCTACAAAAACTTGATTGATAAGCAAACCTAATGCCTGTTTTTTTTTTAAATGATAGTTACACAATCACTATATCTACATAATTTTAACAATCAATATAAAACAACAACCAGTGTAGATCTAATACCATAAAGTAACATCGTAGTGTTCTTGTAAAACCCCCCAAAACGACCCTACATCTTAATACCATCAAGAGAGTTACCATTAAAGAGATATACGAACAAAAGATAATTCATTGAAGAGCAAAATACAAGTGTAAATGGAAACCAATTGAAATGAATGTGATTGAAACATACCTTATAATGAATGAGACGATTGAGCTCCAGGAAAGGACAAAGGCTGCGGTGTGGCAGGGATAATAGCAGGTCACAGTTAAGAAAGAGGGTGGGTGGCGGTGGGGGTGGCAACGTGTCATCGAGAGGGAGGGCGGAGGTGGGCAGTGGGTCTCGTAGAGAGAGAGAGAGAGAGAGAGAGAGAGAGAGAGAGCAAGGTTAGAATGATTTGGTCCTCTTGAAATTTTGGTCCCCGCTTGAAATTTTGGGGTTTTATTTTTTTAATGGAGCGTACCCATATTTGGCATTGTTTAAAACTGTGTCAGATTTTGGCACTGTTTTAAACTGTGCCAGATTACGATAAAATCGTGCCAGATTCTGGCACGGTTTTAAACTGTGCTAGAATCTCCTTCCCTCAGCGTGCCAGAATAGCATTTTTAGTGTAGTGGTTCACTGATTGCCGAGGATTCCTCGCGACCCACTCTGTTGGCGGGTTCCTCGCATTTTAATCTCGTACCCGAGGGTTTGGAGCCTAGGGTTTCCTCGCCGGATAGAATTTCAAATAGGGGGTCCGCTACTGAGGGTTCCTCATTGATGACAAGCATCACCATGGGCATCTCTCCAGCCATGGTTACCATGAGGCGTTCACCGATTTTTTAGGGTTCCTCGCGACCCACCCTGTTGGTGGGATCCTCACCAACTATAAATTCCTCACCCCTTTTTTTGTCGAGGGCTTGCACCCTATGGGTTCCTCGCCAAAAATAGTTTTTTATGAGGGGTCCTCGCGTGCCACTGTTGATGGAGAGTTTAATTTTGGTGGTATAGGTTCTTTTCCAGCTATGGGTTCCTCGTGTGCCGCTGTCAGTAATGAATTTGGTTTTGGGAGTATGAGTTCCTCACCAGCTATGGGTTCCTCAAGACACCAAAAAGTTGGCGAGCGTTCCTCGTCCGAGGCGACAGGTGTGAGGGGGTCTTTGCCTGAGCTATCTTTGACGGTGGGTTCCTCAATTGAACCCATAGACATTGGTAGTTCTTCCGCCACTACATCTTATTCCCAGGCTTGGGAGGATTATATGCGCACTCGCCAAGGGAGGGACTTTGGTATCTATCATCCCACACCATCCTTTGGACATGTAGACAACTTCATGGCTTCCTTCGTTCAATTTGAAGAGAAATTTGCTGGCACTGTTCTCGAGCGACCCCATGTGGGGTGAGTTTAGTCTACTAATTTTCCCATTATTTTTTCTAATTAAATCCTCAGGGTCAGGGTTGATCGCGGTGATTTTACTTACTTTAACATTGAGGTCAGGGCCGCGGGGGGGGGGGGGGGGGGTCCCAGGGGAATTGGCTATTTAGGTTGATTATATTTTGAGTATTCCTGCTTACGTGGCCACCATTAGGGAAGTGGGCCTTCTTACTTCCATTAACATCCTGAGATCTTGCACCATGTCTAAACACAATTCTTCTCTCAATCTTTTATTATTCCGATGGAGTAGGGAATCTCACACATTTATGACTAGTTGGGGTGAATTTACTATTACTTTAGAGGACGTGTGTGAACTATATGCCCTTCCTTTCTTTAGGCAACACGTCTTTAGTGACGGTTACGAAGATCCACTGGAGCAGGAGATGGTGGAGGAGTTACAGGCAGCCCTTGCAGAGTGCTCAAGATATGTGACTATAAATTTAACAGGTGCCACTAAAAACTCCTTTGCCAAGTGGAAGAAGTACTGGTTTAGGAATTTCGAGAAACCGCAGAAAGGGGGGCTTCTAGTGAAACCCTTAAGAGTCATGACGGTACTAAGCTCCACTCCTCTTCACACTTAGCCGCCATTCTGGCCACTTTTCTGAGATGATTCTTATTACCGGGTAAGCCCGAAGATTCTCCTCGTGAGCACCTCTTTAAATTGGCTGTGAGATTGTCTCGAGGTAGGTCGGTTCCTATAGCTGCTTTAGTTCTTAGTTCCCTTTATACTTGGATGGACTGGGGACATGTAGACGTGGAGAGATCCCAGGGCCACTACGATGTTGCTAACTTTGCAAACTCTGTCCTCTTAATGGCCTTCCTATTTGAGCATTTACCCCACTTTGCTTCTGAGGCTCAAGCTTGCCATAATAATGCTACTCATTTTCTGAGATGGCACAGAAAGGTCCCTAAGAAGCCCTTGGGGGCTTTGATTGATGACATTGAAGAGTTTCGGTTTCGGCCTTGCAACAAGCGTCCTGGCGATGTTTTTGGCTGGCTTTCGTTTCCTGGCGATGGTGGCACCTTTTATTGCCCTTCTGACATATAGTATATTTCTACTTATCCATACATCAATGCAGTGATGATGTTGCTACCGGGCCTCCTTTATTATTGGACAGAGTTAGGATGATGTACCGAGTTTTATCATTCTAAGAGGGTAAGGAGACAGTTTGGTTATGATCAGGGTGTCCATACCCCTCCTCATCATTCGGGCACCGATCCCTCATAGCTATTTTTAGAGGCATGTACCAACTTTGCTCTTTAGGGGATGTTCCATATAGTAGATGGCTTAGGGGGGATTTATGTGCCTCCTCGCGATTATTTACTAGGTCTATGTCATATAGAAGACTAATCAAGGTAAGCATCAACAATGATCAAAAGAGTTTCTATTTCATTTCTTTACTATTGTGCACTGTTTACAATATGGTATTGCTCTATCATTTTTTACAAAAAAAGATACTTTTCTAATGTGAGAGAAAACCGCTCAGGTTCTTCTACAGAAATGAAAAATTTTCACAAAACTAGGCACAATACCTCTTTATCCATTTGGAATTAATGGATTGGAGACAGTTACTCTCCGGCTCTGAAATTCGGCAGTATCCTGACTTCCCCACTCCTCTCACCACAAAGGGACCTTCCCAGTTGGGTTTGAACTTCGATGCTGACATGCTGCGAAGATGATGAGTATACTACACCAAAAATAGGAAACTGATACGGTTTAAAACAGTGCCAGACGCAATCAAGCACGGTTAAAAACCGTGCCAGAATCAGGGGTGCCAGATTTTTCAAACTGGTACGCTTTTAAACCGTGATAGATGTTAAATCTGGCACGCTTTTGGCACATGTTGAAATCATGACAAATTGTCTATTTTCTGACACGCTTTTGGCACGGTTATAAAGTGTGCCAGATTGTTTCATAAGCGTGCTCATTTTTATAAATTGTTACGATTTTGGCATTGTTTTAAACCGTGCCAGATTTTTCAATTAATAAACAAATAATAATAATAATAATAATAGGACACAAATCTGGAAAATCTGCAAATTCCAAATCTGGTAGAAAAAATATTTATTATTTGCAAAACAAATCAACAAAATTCACAAATTATGAATATCGCATGTTGTTGATAAACTAATGTGCATAAAAACTTCAAAAAATTACGAGAGTTAATACCAAAATAAAGCCCGCACGGCCATAAAAATCGACAATAACTTCAAAAAATTACAAGAGTTAATAATTCCCAGATAAAAAAAAATTGGGCATAGTTTCCTCTATTTTTTGAGCATTACAAAACTTCCTAACATAAAATATGCCAATATATAGCCCGCACGGCCATAAAAGTCGACAATAAAACTATTATAGCCAGCACGGCCATTAAAGTAAACAGTAAAACTACTAAAGCCTGCTCGGCCATAACACAAAAAATAGAATCCTCAATATTAATGACACTAAATAAATAATCCCCCTGTTGTAAAGTATTGACTTCTTCGTGTGTTCCAAGTGGATAAAAGCTAGCGATTGAATGCCATCCTACAAAGAAAATAGGACACAAAAAAGATACGATATTAGTAACCAAGTCATTTTAAAAAAAATCATTTTCAAGAAGAAAAATTGAATATACGAGTTACAATTATTAATATATTCTCAAACTGAAAGTCTCGTGAGTACGTGCTTGGTTCATACAAGTTACATTAATCTCATACAATGTGTTAGTACCTCTTACGGGGCCGATTGGGGGCTGGTTTGAATTTTCACCCTTTAACGGCTTATTTTTAAGTCTAATCTAGAAATTTTCCAATTATCGTCATATCCATAAATCGGTAGACACGTGACAATACAGTCAGCTCCTACGAGTTACATATGTACCGTGCGAGGTGTTCATGCCTCTAACGGGGACGTTTAGAGGCTGATTTAGGTTTTCACTCTTTAACGGCTTGTTTTTAAGCCTAAGCTAGATACTTTCAAATTATCATCATATTCTTAAACCGGAAGACCCGTGACTATGCGGTTAGTTCCTATGAGTTACATTGATCCCATGGGAGGTGTTCATGCCTCTTATGGGGCCGTTTGGAGGCTGATTTAGATTTTCACTCTTTAACGGCTTATATTTACGTTTTAGCTTAATACTTTCAAATTATCATCATATTCTCAATCTGGGAGACCCATGACTATGCGGTCAGTTCCTACGATTTACATTGGTCGTGTGCGAGGTGTTAATGCCTCTTACTGGGCCATTTGGAGGCTGATTTGGGCTTTCACCCTTTAACGGCTTGTTTTTAATCCTAAGCTAGGTACTTTCAAATTATCATCATATTTTCAAATCGGGAGACCCATGACTATGCGGTCAGTTCCTATGAGTTAAATTGGTCCCGTGCGAGGTGTTCATGCCTCTTACGAGGCCGTTTGGGGGGGCTGGTTTGGATTTTCACCCTTTAACGGCTTATTTTTAAGCCTAATGTAGATATTTTTAAATTATCATCATTTTCTCAAATCGGGAGACCCGTGACTACGTGGTTAGTTCCTACGAGTTACATTGGTCCCATACGAGGTGTTAGTACCTCTTACGGGGCCGTTTGGAGGCTGGTTTAGGTTTTTACTCTTTAACGGCTTGTTTTTAAACCTAAACTAGATACTTTCAAATTACCATCATATTCTCAATCTGGGAGACCCGTGACTACGCGATCAATTCCTACATGTTATGTTGGCCCCGTATGAGGTGTTCATGCCTCTTATGCGGCCGTTTGGGAGCTGGTTTGGGGTTTCACACTTTAATGGCTTGTTTTTAAGCCTAAACTAGATATTTTTAAATTACCGTCATATTCTTAAACTGGAGACCAGTGACTATGTGATCTATTCCTACGAGTTACGTTGTTCTCGTGCGAGGTGTTAATGCCTCTTACTCGGTTGTTTGGACGTGAATTTGGGTTTTCACCCTTTAATGGCTTGTTTTGTTGCCTAGATTAGATACTTTTAAATTATCGTCATATTCTCAATTCGGGAGACCCGTGACTATGCAATCAGTTCCTACGAGTTACGTTGGTCTCGTACAAGGTGTTTGTTCCACTTATGGGGCCGTTTGGAAGCTGATTTGGGTTTTCATCCTTTAACGACTTGTTTTTAAGTCTAAGCTAAATACTTTTAAATTATCATCATATTCTCAATTTGGGAGACTCGTGACTACACGATCAGTTCCTACGAGTTACATTGGTCCCGACGAGGTGTTCATGCCTCTTACAGGGCCGTTTGGGGTTGGGTTGGGGTTTTCACCCTTTAACAGCTTGCTTTTATGCCTAAGCTAGATACTTTCAAATTATTATCATGTTCTCAATCCGAGACATCCGTGACTATGCGACCAGTTTCTACGAGTTACATTGGTCGTGTGCAAGGTGTTAATGCCTCTTACTGGGCCGTTTGGATGCTGGTTTGGGTTTTCACCCTTTAACGACTTTCTTTTAATCCTAAGCTAGGTACTTTCAAATTATCGTCATATTTTCAAATCGGGAGACCCGTGACTATGCAGTCAGTTCCTACGAGTTACATTGGTCCCGTGCGAGGTGTTCATGCCTCTTACGGGGCCGTTTGGGGCGGGGATGATTTGAGTTTTCACCCTTTAACGACTTATTTTTAATCCTAATGTAGATATTTTCAAATTATCATCATTTTTTCAAACCGGGAGACCCCTGACTACTCGGTCAGTTCCTACGAGTTACATTGGTCCCGTACGAGGTGTTAGTGCCTCTTATGGCGTCGTCTGGAGGCTGATTTGGGTTTTCATCATTTAACAACTTATTTTTAAGCCTAAGCTAGATATTCTCAAATTGTCGTCGTATTCTCAAACCGGGAGACCCGTGACTACACGGTCATTTCCTACGTGTTACCTTGGTTTTGATCTTGACCATTGATTATATTAAAACAGGTGGTTTCTTAAAAAATATGACTTTAAATAACTATGTCTTGAAAAGAGTAATGAGAAAAAATATTTGAAAACACACACAATAGATATTGTCTACAAAGGGAAGAACTAAATGAAGACATGCCTTACCCAATCAAGAAGATACACGAACTCCTATTTTGGCCAGTAATTTGTGTTTCTTTTTGCACTAACAATCTCTAATGCAACAATATCAAAGATTTAAACATCTGCTTTGTCTGTCAAGCAACCTCTCATTGCATAATCTTGTGCCATATATCCTCTGGAAAAGTAAAATTTCACAAAGTAATTCACTAGTAAGTATATTTCCATAAGCAAACAAAAAATAACATCATTGCATCATATAGTCTATATGGAATATGATCAAGCAAAAAATAACAAAATATGATAACCATATGATTAGTGACCTTCTTATGAGCAATTGCAGTAACATAAATTAATTCATTTGTTTTTAGCACTAGCCACCAACATTCAATAGTTACTTAATAATGCAGGAAACCCCTAATAACCTTAAGATGTTTCCATTACGATTTCAACCTAAAAGAAAACATGGTTTAAATACCTGGAAAACTAGAATAAATAGCGCATGACTTGTTTATAGTAGGAACCACTGGAGGGTTAGAAGGGATGAAATAGTGAGCATTTGCCTAGAGGGTATCACATTCATCGGAGGTCTGGCCTATTGTCCATAGGTACAGATGGTGAATGTGAGAGAGCAGCATTTGAGGAGGTAAACCCCAAAGTAGGCAATGCCTTCACGCAGTAGATGACATGATAAGTTAGATATAATGAACATAACAATGAACATTTATGACATATAAATATTGCAATGTCTTTTCTACACTTTTTTCTATGAAACTTCTAGTATGTTTTGTTGATATTTCTACAACCTTTGTTTGTCAAACTTATATTTAACTTTTGGTTTTCTGTAATTTTCAAATTTGTAAATGTTTTTTCTGTAACTTCCATATTTTTTAAAAGCCTTGGCACAAAGAGCTATGTTTTTCACCCACTACAAACATCAAATTCAACTTAAAAACAAATTCTTAACAAAGATAGAAATGAAATACAAACATAACTTTGATTGATCTGCTCATAATGTATCGAACCAAAATTTAGGAATCTGCAAATACAGGAGAAAAAAGTTAGGCTTTAACTTACACATATTCTACTCACAATACTAAGATAAACTAGCAAACATTCAGTCATGATAGAACAAGCCAACCTCCAAAGTCCAAAAAAAGCTACCAAAGTCTCAAAAAAGGTATGCCACTAAACAATAAAAAAATAGCAAAAGTAAAAAAAAAACTTTATGGCCATGCCTAAGTCTAATTCTGGCCAGTATCAAGGTACCCAAGTCTAAAAAACATGGCATCAATAAAAGGGTTGCTAAATAAGTATATTTCCCTGAAAAAATAGAGTAAAAATAAGCTTATTTCCTTGAAAAAGAGTAAAAATAGTTATATTCTGGCCACCAACATTTAAACACAAAAAAAGAGTAAAAATAAGTATATTTCCCTGAAAAAATATCTGAAGCCAATCAAACACACCCTATGAGACTAAGAGAAGTAAATCCTTATTGATACAAGAAATCATCCACTAGTCGTTCTCGTGTCAGCAAATCAAGTGTAAAATATGTAATGAGCAAATAAGGCAAGTAAAGAGAGGTATAAGACAAGGTATAGAGTGGTTCGGCCCATAAAATGGAGCCTACGTCCACTTTGGTGCTCTACTCTCATTATGCATATGTTTTGGTACAAGTTAACAATGCCATTAGAGGCGTATAATAGAATGAAGGGAAGAGAATACATGATAATGGATAAGCAGGAACCCTAGGTGTGGCTTGATGGGTGATCGGCGCGGCTCCGGCAGGGGGCTCTAGAGAGAGAGAGTATAGTTGGGAAGGGCTTCACCTATGAATTCTCTCCCTCTTTTTTGAGGTGAGTGCCTCTATTTATAGGAGGTGTAAAGGTGTGTCTTGTGCTCGAGTCACGTGGCATATGGATGAGTCTGACAAGTAGGGAATCCTTCTAGAAGATAGACAGTTTTCCGCGGCCTGTAAAAAAGGGGGTGCGGCCTTGTCATAAGCTGTGCGGCTTGATATAAGGAGGGATGTGGCCTGTAACTTCTGCCATGTATGTAAGGAGGGTGTTGCGGTTGGGGTATTATATCTGTCATATCAATAAGACCCCAAGTCGTAGTGCCAAAATGTAGCGATTGGGGTTGTGGCGGAGTAGTTAAGTCATCTTAAGGTGCCGCGGTACTTTCAAGGCGACGCTTTGTCTTCCCACGCCCTCTTATATAAATTGTTCCGGTCGTGGACTTCATTACATTTTCCAAATCTTTGAGAGCATATCGATAGTCAACTTCTATTCGTCCCTTCTTTTGGTCTTTTTGGGGACTTTTCAAGGCTGCGCGCGGTGGTTCTGAGGAGGTTCAAGGATGAGCATCGTTGGTTTCACCACTTCCAGGTAATTTTTTCAATTTCCAACCTCTTTAATAGTTTTAATAGCTGAACAACTGAATTTCTGCATTTTTGAATTTCCCAATCTTGAATTAAACTTGATTTACTCATCACGAACTACACTTATTCGAATGTATTTTGTTGAATCTGTAATCATGTTCGTTGTCCAGATTTGAATATACTTGTTTCTCTTAGTTTATCAACTGATCGAACCCATATGATAATATGTAGTTGTTTGGATTTGAACTAGGTAACCATCATGTTGGTTAGGGTAAAACCTTAGGGTTTCTGAACTCCCATTATGTTCTTGAGGTTCTTGAGGGGGGCTCTTCATATTCTAGGGTTTTGATCTTTGATTTTACAAATGATAAGTAGTCATCTGTTTGAGTGAGTAGACGCGGCATGATAAAAATTCCCTTTAGTAATCTAGGGTTGCCCTTAATCCATGCAACATTCCAACATTGGTTTGAGCCCTAGTCGCGGCCTGTGGCAAGTGATGGTTGCGGCTTGTAGCCTCTTTTGATAGGGTAATCCCTTAGATTCTTAGATTTAGACTCCACGACATTTTAGCCCATATTTTGATGACTGCGGTATGTAAGGAAATAACACCTATCAAATCAATATACCATTACGACAATTGTCTTTCAGGGCTCTAGAACCCAACACTTGGCATATTTATCCAATCTTGCTGATCATTTCTATTCACTATAATCTTCATATAACTAGTACTGTCGCGACTTCTCAGAGGATTTTTAGAACTATATTGGTTGCGGCGCCTAACTGCAGACTCTGCTTTTCAGGTACTGCTGCAGCCATATGATCTTTGACCCAGATGAATCTTTAAGAGGCTTTTGGGCGAAGCATTTTGGAACCCCTCCTCCTGAACTTCCTTTCGTGCCTCCTTTGAAGTCAATAGGGCCTTGTCAACTAAAGGATTGACCCAACTGTGTAGTAATAGATTCAGACTTCGCGGATTCTTCATGTAGTAAGGTTTTTGAGACCTCGCCAATGGAAGAGGGAGCCAACTCTAGTAACCAACCAATAGACGTAGAAGATAACACCGAGGCAGGGGTTCAATAGTGTTAGGGATGAACAAACTGACCCATCTGGGAAGGCTGAGAGGGTTGATCAAGTAGTTGAGGCCTTAGAGTTTCCTGAGGGCTTGATGTGCTCAGCTCCTGCAATGGAACAAAGTCCGTGCACGACACTTGTTGACGATGGGATCTACTTCCCACTACATGCTTTCATTTACGAGCTACGGCTGCCAGTCCCTGTTCCCATCAGAAGAATTTTCCAAATGATGAGATTAGCCCCAGCCCAATTAGATCCCAATGGCTGGAGGGCCATTCTAGCAGCCGTCGTGTTGTAGGAGAATCAATTCAAGAAGGATATTACTCCCACGGAGTTTTTCCACTTCTATCTCCCGAAGGAAAACTCCGTGAAATTTACTGGGTATTACGACTTCTCCGTTCGCGATAGGGACAAGACCCCTTACTCAGGGAGGCGTACCAGTGTAAAGAACTGGAAGGGGAAATATTTGTACATCTCTGGAGAAGGGTGGGAGATTAACCCTCAAGAGAACGACAGGAAGAGATCGTATAGGATGCCGCATCAATGGGGGTGTCCTTCCAAGCTAGGTATTTTAATTATAGTCGTGTCCCCTCTTTATAATTGCTTATTATTCTCCACTTTTCTTCTATACTAACCTTTGAAATGTTTTCTGCAGTTCTTGACAACTTGGAATTGAGCAAGCGGCAATGGAAAAGGGTTGCCAAGGCCGCGGCTATTCCTGTCGAGGAGAATAAATTCAGCCTACTTGTAACTTCTGCCACTGTATTTGAAGCAGGCTACTTTCCAAGCAAATCCATACCAAAAGAGATGTCCGTGGGAGGTAATAATTCTATAAACACTTTTGTTTCATGGTAATTAGTTTCTAAATTTCAGATATTTACGGTTATATCTCTTCTTTCAGGTGAGGAGGTTGATAGGGAGCTTTTGGCTGCCCAACTGGCAGAGATGGATGAGGACGCAACTGTCCTTAATAACACTGCCAGGCACAGAAAGAGGAAGAGGTCCAAGAGCAAAGAACCTATCTCGATCCATTCAGATAACCAAAATCCACCAACTGCAACCCAAAGTCAGGTCGCGGAACAAATTATCCCCGTCGCGCCCCAACTACAAGTTGAGTTGGATCCTCGCGAGAGGCCTGAGGGGACTTTTGACGATGACATTGGATCCAACTTGGTCGCGGTAGGGTTGATGTCTACCTCCGATGGTCCAATACATTCAAACTCTCCCACACCACCAATTATCGCAATAAATGCCTACCTGGCGCTTCCTCAATCCCGCGCCAGTATGGGTCCTGATGGCCGTCTGTAGCCACAACTGAGGTAGTCCAACCCTGAATCCTCTTGGGACACGACTGTGAGGGATGCCCACAGGATGAAGAGGGTCCCAGATGCTGCAGACCTTGATAGGCTCGTAGATGAAGATCACGATGATATGGAGGACTATCGTCTCCACAGTATTCTGAGGGTAAGTGCAAATACTTTCTGTTATATTTCTGCATTCCATACCTTGCTCCTAACTTTCTCCTTTCAGGCCGCGAACGTCATGATTTCCCAAAAGAGGAAGTATGAGGCTTTGTACAAGTTAAAAGAGGTTACGAAGAGGGTACACGCCACTAAACTGGAGAATGAAAGGAATTCTTCCTTCGAAGCTGGCAAAAAGTCTACTGTCGCGGCTCTTCAGGCAGCTCAAATGAACCTTGAAGCTGTCATCAAATCCAAGAAGGAAGAGGAGGAAAATTTTAACTAGGCTATGAAATCTCTTAAGGTCTCTCATGCCCAGGACGTGGAAGCTGCACAAGATGTAGATTCTTCCAATAACAAGATCTGACTCCTTCAAAAGAGGTACGAGGAGTCAGAGACCAAGGATGCTCATGATGCTGAAGCCCATGCCACGATAATCAAGAAAATGGAGGGGGATCATGGCGAAGACCTTTAATTGGCCATCGACAACACTGTGGAGTTATTCAAGGGCTCCAAAGATTTTTATCTTATAAACAATAGGGCCTACCTCCACGGCTACCAAGAGCTCAGGCATAGGGTCATCAAAAACTTTCCTGAGACCAAAGAGATGATTCTTACCTAGGGTCTTGGGGATGCTGAGCACCAGGAATGCATGGCCGAGATCAAGGTTGCGACAGAGGAAGAGACAAGCTGAGGGCAGAGGCTGAGGCAGCGGCAGCTGATGAAGATACAATGACGGTTGTGAAGGGAAAAGAAGGAGATGAAGCTGATGATGCTGAATCTTAGGGTTGCGTACCTTTTAAGTTTTTCATACTCTTTAAGTGGATGCGGCCCTTTGTCTGTAATGTTAACACTATTATTATCAAGGTTGCAGCCACATTTAATGTTGACTACTTTTGCCTCCTTTTTCTAGTAGATTTTTATTCTTTTGTTTTGCTTTAATACTTGAATGAATGATTTCTCCGCATGTTTTTGATTGTTTTTTATTATTTGCCAACTCTTTGCTTCAAACTTTACTATCAAGGCCGCGACCACCTTTAAAACCCAATGGTTTATGTATATCATTTGCATGATTTATTCTTCCTATGCCTTGATGCTTGAACTGATGCTTAAGGCCGCGGTACTGTAGTGTAGGTTTCCACATAGGTTGCGGCCTGTTCCCTTGCATACCTTCACGAATGTTTGAAAGTGGCTAAAATATCTTCAAGAATGAAGGTGGGTGAGGCACCTTCGGGTGTTTGGATCCCATCCATTGTAGATTTATGATTGTAACTTAATCCTAATGTCATTTGCTTTCCTTAACAGGGTTGCGGTAGGCTACCAATCCCGCCTACCCTTATCTACCTCCATCTTCCGACTGAATTTGGTTAATGGACACAACCATACTAACAAGGTTGGAGCACCTTTCTCAACTTTTAGGAAATTGAGGCCATCCTTTTGTAGCTTTGACATGCTTCGTAATCTCAGTAACACAACCTCCTTTAGTCGCTTTGATTGCCTTTCATCTCTTTCCTTTAGTCGCTTTGATTAGGTTATTATCAGGCCCCTCCGGGCTAGGTATTATAAAGATTCCCCAAGCTTATGTGGATATATATAAAGCATTCCCAGGCTATAATAGGATTATCCGTAGATAATTAAGTCTTTGGCCCCTTTAAATATAGGATTATCTGTAGATAATTAAGTCTCCGACCCCTGTGGGTTATTTTCAGGCCTTCCCGGGCTAGGTATTATGAAGCTTCCTTAAGATAATATGAGATCACCAAGTTAATGATATTTGTCTTTACCTACTAAATTAATGATGTTTGCCGAGGGAGTCACCTCCCTAGGCTAATGACACATCCCGAAAGCTAAGAACGGGGATTGTAAGCCCTTGCAGCTAATGACGCATGCCAAAAGCTAAGAACGGGCATTATAAGCCCTTGCAGCTAATGATGCATCCTAATAGACTCTTTTAACGATGTAACCATTGTACGTCGAGATATAGTCTCCACGTGTGGCATTATAAGCCAATATTTCTCGCCATTCTTAATAGTCGTTTTCGTCATTTTCAAGTATCATTCTCTAATTATCGTGTATAATCAGGCGTCACGACGGGCGTAGTGGGCCCATTTAACTATTATCATTCACGATATAACGTATTGTCTCTAATTGAGAACTGTTTAAGACGAAACGGTCGTTTATAAGATAACATTTCATGGAAATGAAAATCAAAACATGACAATGTAATAGTGAACTTGATTTCATATATCTATTTATATATTCATGACTTTGTAGTGACAATACAAAGTTTAATTTAAAATAGCATATGGTTAGTTTCACCATAAAATAGAAACAAATAAAATATAAGGCATAAGCATGAAAAATGGGCATGCGGTATGTGAGACTAGGCTGCATCCCCTAAACATATCTGAAGAACCTCTGCAACATTCCTTGCCCAATCAGCCTTTTAATTTCATCCTTAAGTGCATAGCATTGCTCAGTGTCATGGCCATGGTCCAGATGGAACTTGCACCACTTGCTTTTGTTCCTCTTGTGGGGTGGAGCTTTAAGCCTCTTTGGCCACCTCAGCAGCTTGTCGTCTTTTATGGACTCGAGGATGTCTTCAATCGGGAAGGTCAATGGGGTGTAGGCCTTATAGCTCCCTTCTGTCTTCTCTGATTTCCTTTTTTGGCTTCTGCTGATTGCTTTCGCGGACGGATCTTCTGGTACTGCCGCGGCAGCTAAGGCTGTTGAAGTAACGTTCCTTGGTGCCGCACCCACTTTGGATGCGATCGTGACCTCTATCATGAGGACCCTCTGAGTTAAATAGTTCACCTGGGTCTATAGTGAGGCATGACTATCGTAGAGATGGTTAAGGTGATTGTACATCTGCACAATCTCATCTTTGACTTATGTGCTCTGACAGGACTCTCCTTCCATTTTCTGCTTTTGTTAGTCTTTACAAAATATAGAATCTGAGACAAAACTGGCAGAAGTGAGTAATCACAGAAATATTGAATTAACTAAGTAGGAAATGGGGATGCATCGTCTGCACTGCTATATGGTATTACTTCTGAGGCCACAGCCAATAAGGCAAGTAGATGCACTGCCGTGGCCTTTGTATGATATTTACCGAGGTTGAGTTAGAGACGATTTGAGTCCGTTCCCTTATGTTTTGAATCTTCTGTAGTGCAGCCGCGCTAGTAGAGGCCACGGCCATAAAGGCATTTGAACTACCCGACCGTATCCCCTCCTAGGCAGTAAAGGGAGCAATCCCAAAATTTTAAGCCCAGAGACTGAGTTTTTCTCTCCCAACACGTGGAGAGCATACCTATCAGGGTCTGTTAATGAGAGGGCAGCCTAACGGTGCACAAAAAAAATACAGTTTCAATGATAAACCCCAGATCATCAGTCGAGAACAGCCAAAATGGGAGTAAATACAATCCTTCCCTAATCATTCATCCTTTCGGGACTGATGTCCATTACGCTTTTCAGCACTATCTAGATGAAATGATATCACAGGGGTACGTAAAATAGATCCAATGTCATAAAATGAAGACCCAAGAACATATCTAACTATAAGAAATACCCATTTAAGGGTGTGAACATAAAATAGAGTTCAATAACCAGAATTTACTCGTGAGACGATGATCCAAATCCTCACGAATAAACTAAGGTGTTTAAGAACTCGAAATATAGAGGAACAAGATTGAAATGTCTCGTTCCCACAGACGGTGCCAGATTGTTGATACGAGAAATCATCCACTAGTCATTCTCGTGTCATAAAATCAAGTGTAAAATATGTAATGAGCAAATAAGGCAAGTAAAGAGAGGTATAAGACAAGATATAGAGTGGTCCGGCCCGTAAAATGGAGTCTACGTCCACTTTAGTGCTCTACTCTCATTATGCATAAATTGTGGTACAAGTTAATAATGCCATTAGAGGCATACAATAGAATGAAGGGAAGAGAATATATGATAATGGCTAAGCAGGAACCCTAGGTGTGTCCTGATGGGTGACCGGCGCGGCTGCGGCAGGGGTTCAGCCCCCAAGTTCGGTGCTCTAAAGAGAGAGAGTAGAGTTGGGCAGGGTTTCGCCTATGAATTCTCTCCCTCTATCTTAAGGTGAGTACCTCTATTTATAGGATGTGTAAAGGTTTGTCTCGTGCTCGAATCACGTGACATATGGATGAGTCTGACAAGCAGGGAATCCTTCTAAAAGATGGACAACTGTCAAGTGGCCATGCCTGTTTACAGGCCGCGGCCTATAAAAAAGGGGGTGCAGCCTGATATAAGGCGGGATACGGCTTGTAACTTCTGTCATGTATGTAAGGAGGGTTCCACGGTCGGGGTATTATATCTGGCATATCAATCCTGATGAAAAATAACTATGTACATTAACAATCAATGCAGACTCTGCATGATTTATGTAAATCCAATCATATTGTTGATGGTACAAAGGATTAAAAATTATAAATAATAAAAAAATTAACATGTGAAAAGATACCTCTATTTTTTGCATACACCCAACACTTTCTTAATTTTGTCATTATTTTTAGTAATTAGCTGTCTCAATGTTCTATTATCCAACCAAGATTAACTCAACATCCAATTGCATGAAACCCATACTTGTCAGGTTTGAAAAATATGCATATTTAAGTCTGACATGTATAAAAAGATCATCGGCAATCAAAATAATCTGCATTAAAAATGATCACTTTCCTAGAAGTAAAACATAACAAAACAGCAATCAGAACATAACATTAAAAATAGGGAAGAGATAAATAGATATACCTCTGTTCAAGATTGTCGAAGTCCATGCCAAAAGAATCAGAGAAATCAACAGGAACAACAGTGTGATCGGAGCTATGGAGATCTTTGCTGGTAACATCTAGGGTTTGGTTGTTTATGAACTTAGCTCGTAAATGAAACTTGACGGAGCAGAACTCGCACTGGTGTGGCTGCGGTGTGACCACACTATTGTGGCTGGGAAGATAGCAGGTCACCGCCGAGAGATAGGGTGGGTGGAGGTGGGGTGGCAGCTGGTCATCGAGAGGGAGGGGGCGGGCAGCGGGTGACGCACCCCAACCCAGTTTCTTATTATTAAGTTTGAAAGTCAAAGTGAGTCAAATCATAATTACCTTAACCAAACCATAAACACGAGTATCCTTTTCATTTATTAACATGAATCCATAAACTAAAACTTTTAACAATTTTTTGAGGTAATTATGCTTATTCAGACTTACTGAAAAGATAAGTAGGCTTAAATTACCCCTTTTACGTTTGACCAAAATCATGATTTTATGCATCCCTTGCTAACCCCACCAACCTCCTAGATTTGGCAGTAACGTCACATTTACTTGAAACACATAACCATAGTAACTGTGAGCAAAATAGCCCAGTGAATGCATTACTACTAAACTATTGCATATAATTAAATGCAATAAATCATATCCATGTGGTAATTTATATATACTTATCCGACCCATTCATAATTATGTATTACTTATCTGGTTCATTCATAAAGAATTTCCAATTATATACTTATCCGGCTCATTCATAACGAATGACCAATTATATACTTATCCGTCTCATTCATAAAGAATGACCAATTATATACTTATCCGGCTCATTCATAAAAAATGACCAACTTATCCGAATCATGATTAACATATCCTGTCTGCCATAGACAATTCTCCCCCATTATTGGTCGAGGAGTAACCCCTTGTCTTTAATAGACAAATCTCCCCCATTCTGGGTCGGGGAGTAACCTCCCATTTTGGTAAACCAAAATGAACAAATTTATATACAATATTACTCTGATCATATCCGTAGCCATGTATAATACATCTTACTAATAAGTGATATCCAAATCATATCCATAACCATGTATAATACATCTTACTAGTGAGTGATATTCAGATCGTATCCATAACCATGTATAATACATCTTACCAGTGAGTAATATTCAGATCGGATCCATAACCATGTATAATACATCTCTCTCCAGTGAGTACACTCACCTTGGCCAATTCATGTGTTTCTCTCGTGCCTTTTTCTGGCACATGTTCAATCAATTATTCTTCCCTTTCACATATAAATTCTTACAATATTAGTATCATCATAAAGATATTAACAATCCAAATAATAACTTAAACTTAACCTAATTCATAAGCATCATATAATCCCATTCAAATCATATATCGTAAATGAAGTCCAAACTAACTTCATGGTAAGATATTTGCCATACCCAAATTGATGATGCCGGAATCAGCACCACCAGATAAGGTGTTTCCAAGCTCAATATAAGAATAACAATGGCAGCGCAGTTATGTAAAGAGTTAAGAGAAAGAGATAAGGAGAAGAGGAGAGTACACCGGTATATAAGTGGTTCAACCAATCTGGCTTACGTCCACTGTGAGTGTGTGAGTAATATCACTGAATGAAGGCACTAATGGCCATGGATACAATCTATCAAGCTTTCTCTCTCTACTGTAGATTTAGACAGAGTTTTAGCTAGGGTTAAATAACTGTGATTCCTTTGCAAGGTAGGGGTGACCCCTATATATAGTACAAAGGGGGTGTGATGTACCCCCCATGCATGTAATGAGCATGTGTGTGGTAGCCTCACCAATGTGAGAGTGCCATCTGTCACTGTCACATGTTAGGAATGATGATGAAATATTCTCCCCACGTGTGGAGAATAATCTTGTTACAACTGATTTGTGCCCATGTATCCTTATCCAAATGTCAACAGATGCTCGGCAGCCATATTGGTGGATGACCTCGGCCTGGGAGAGGCCGAGCTGTAAAGGCTTGATGTCCGTTCAATTCGAGATGTGTCATAGGGAGTCTCGGCCTGATTTCAGCCGAGACATTATGCTGGGGTCGGCCCCAGCCGAGGTTGGACTGATTCCATGCTGACGATTACTAAGGCTTCTTGTCACCTCAGCCTGCACTCGGCCGAGGTTTCCATACCCAGGTGTACGAGAGTGATGTTGATGCCTGTGATGCGCGTAGTGTCCATTGGAAATGTGGGTGATAGTGTCGGCCTGGGCCGACCCTGGTCTGGTCGAGAGATGATATCGTGGGCCCATGGCTTATCTAGGGTTGATCAATATCTCGTCCATCATCTCGGCCGAGGTTGGTGTCACTAGGCCGAGGTTACGCTTGGGGCATATCAATCACCCCCAGCCCTTAGTCATATGCGAGAGTAAGTGGCTAGGGGATTACTACACCTCCGAGGCCTGTCCGTCCCAAGCTAATACCTGCATGACACCTGTCCACGCTAGAACGTACTTACTTGACTGGCGTGTGTTATCAGCCGTCCTTTGGGGTTCCCAAGGCAATGATGGGCCTTGGGAAACGGGACCATGTATTTAAGGGTTTGAACCCTTCTTTTTCTCTTTCTTCTCCATTTCCTCTCCTGTGCACGATTTCTTCCTGCAACTTCTCTCTCTAAAATGCTTCGAATCAAGGCTCCACTGCAGAGGCGTTGTTGGTGGTTTTTTCGCAAATCTTCTTTATTTTCCCTCATCGTTTCATTTCCAGGTACTTTCTCCCCTTCATTTCCTCTATTTTTCGCTTTTGGTTTGCATTTTCCGACGAGTTTCATCCTTTTCCGGCGAGCACCATAGTTTCAAGCGAACAATATTTGCTTTAAACTTCTAAGTTTGATCTTTAGATTTCTTTACTTTACAAGCCAATCTTGTTTGTAGTTTTAGGAGTTATTCCCAAGTTTAGGGTCGTCCTATGATGCTCAGACCTTTATACCAGCTTCTTGAGGATTTCCCCTCTCTTAGAGAGAAGACCCTAGAAAAGATTAGGAAAATAGAGAGAGCTTAGGAGGAAGCTCGTAGGTCACAAGAGTTTCCCATTAGACCCTTGTTTCCACCACCTCTGAGAGTGATATATCCTGACCCCCCGGAGAACTTCTATCAGACAGGGGTTCCCGCTGATCCAACACCTATGTCTGAGTCTGAATATTCTACCTCAGACCCCATGTCAGTGGACTCTTTCCAGGAAGCCATGGATTTCACACCCCGGCCTGATCAGGCCCCTGATCAGGCCGAGGTATCCAGCCGAGCTTCATCCCATAATGTCTCAAGCACCTCAGCCTCTTCTTCAGAGGTTAAAGTTGTTGAGCCGAGTGTGGCTGTGCCACCCATTCTTGATGCCATGCCCCTGTCGGCCGTCACAGGGGCAGAGTTCGCTCAGAGATTCCCTAGTAACCCATATATATCTGCTCCGGCTGACGTTGAGCTTAATGATGATGAAGATGCTGAAAGCGATGTGGATGTCTCTGAGGCGGCCGAGTTTGAGAGCATGATAACTGAGGTGGATCTACTGTGCTTCAGATATTTATACTCCATTAGTCCCTCCATAAAATTGAGGAGACCTCTGAGGGAGGAGAGGGCCTATTACGGCCGAGATGGAGAAATCTGCCTGTATGAGCAGATGTTTAAGTTAGGGTTTTGCCTACCCATTCATCCCATCATCAAATCCATTCTCTCTTACATCAACTTGGCCCCCTCACAGCTATCTCCCAATGCCTGGAGAGTTATCATAGGGGCCATTATCTTATGGAGGGCAGTCCACCACTCTGACCTCCCAGTTCAGGTCTTTGCTGGTTGTTATGTCCCAACCTCGGCCAAAAACCATCCGAGCTACTATCATTTTGTGGCTCGGAGGCCTGATAAGAAAATGCTCCAGGTGACTCAGACCTCAAACCATAATTGGAAGCCCCGCTATTTTTTCGCCTTTGGACCATGGGAATTTGGCCCATGCGTTCCCTCTTCCACACTTGAGCCGAGGATACCCCTCAAATGGGGTAAGGTTTCCATGCCTGCCAGGGCTGACCCTAGTCTAAGTCTTCAGAATATCCAGAAGGTGAAGGCCCTGCAAGACCAAGGGGCACATGGACTTTTCGTTAAGTTCGAACATTTGCTGACCCCCCTTATCTCTCAGAGACGGGCCTAGGTGGAGGTCCCCTTGTTGACTTTGGTAAGGATTTTTCTTTTTAAGTTTAACCTCTGAAACCATTCATATCTGATGTCTAACACATATCTTTTAACTTTTGCAGAGCGACCACCAGGCATTACAGACGAACTGTGGGAGATGGCTGCACCGAGCTTAGCGAGACTTGCCAAAAAAGCTGGTCTGAATGCTCCTCCCCCAGCTCCCTCTACATCCAAATCTCAGGCCTTAAAGAAGGGGGCCCCAGAAGCCCCTGCCTCTGAGGATCAGAGGCCGAACTTGAGGCAGAAGAAGGCCTCTGACGCTGCAATTCCAATCTCCTCGGCTGACATCCTGACGGCTCGTCTGGATCAGCTGAAGTTAACCGATAGCATGGTCGGCCACAGCACGCAAGCCATGGACGCAATCAGCTCTGTAATAACCGAGGTCGACAAACGCTTCTACAGGGCTATGGACACATCCCTGTTGATTGAGTTCGGCCTTTACAGAGCCGTCCAGGTATGATTTGTTCCCTCTTCAAAATTTTATAAGTGCAACATCTGACTTTTCTCCAGCTTAACCTTTTCACTAAATGTGCAAGGAGTGACTACTATGTATCAGCTATCGAACTGGACTCTGAAGCACCTTATAACTTTGGCTTGCTTAAGTCTACATTGTATAAGTGCTCAACTAATTTGGAAATATTGACAAAATTGGTAGTCCATCCTAGAATCCAAAAAACCTCAGAACCTAACTCTCTAATCCTCTTCAAAGATCAATGATGGTACAAAATGAATCACACAACACACAATTAGAAGTGCATACTTGTGTTTATATTGCCTTAAATTGAGTGTGTGTTTAATTCTCCTTTAATTAGTGCTTTAATAATTTTTTGGGAATTTTTAAATAATTTTAAACCTTTTTAAACATTTTTTTAAACATTTTTGAATAAATGTTTTTATTAATAAAATTGGGTTAATATAGTTTGTGGGGTTAAAATCCTATTTTGGAAACTTCTTTTTTCACTGAAATGTTTGGTTGGGTACGATCTCAAAGCGCTAGAGACTTCAGGGTGATGTTTTGTAATTAGTTTGACGCGCGTGTGAGAGCCTCTGACCAGCCAACACTTGTCATCCTTTTGGTGCGTTAGTTTGTGTTTGTTATGTGAGAGGATAGCCAGGTGCATTGGTGATCGTTAGATCTTTCCTTATCAAAGGTCTGCATGCGTTCTTAGTTAATCCCAGTGCAAACCTTTGAACCAATCAGAACCATCTTAATCCACCACTGTTTTATAACCATAGGATCAAGTCAAACCTTGCAAGACTTCATCACAGCCATTGATTTGCCTCGATCATCCAGAACCTTCCCCAGGCACTATATATACCCTTCACTTCTCAGCCTTAGAGAACTTTTGGTCATTCATCTTTCTGAGAGAAAAACAATAAGAGAGAAGAGAGAAAAGAGAGAAGAGAGAGAAAGAAAAACCTGTTAGCCAAACCCTAACCCTAAACAGTTCACCTTCTCTGAAACAAACCTTCAGATATTCAAATCCAAACACAACCTGGGTGTTTGAGAGAGAGAGAGAGTGGTTTGTTCATTTCGTTGCTGTTCCCTCTTGATCTTTAGATCTTGTACACAACTTAAACATTTGTGTGAAGATCTAGTTTCTCTTTAATAGAAACGTTAGATCTACATACTATATGTTACATTTTCACTAGATCTGCATCTTTTATACTTGTTTTAAGTAAATCGTACTGATTTGGTTTTGAAAATGTTTTCTGGTTTCTTTTCTTACGAAACTTAATTCTGACCTAGTTGGATTCGCACTTGGAGGGTTTTCAATCTCATAAATGTTTTCGAAAGAGATTGATTAAGGTCTTGACCGATTTCTGAAGCAAGATCTCCGTGGAATCTGGGTTATCTTTAAAGGTCAAAAGGATTTGAGTTCTGTGAGAAAGAAATAAATTAAAATCACTGCATATAGACTGTATATGTAATTTATACTAGGACTGTTTGTAAATCTAAGTGTGTGTGAGTTCATGCATGTGTATAGGAATCACTTCACAACACTTAACACACTACTACACTGGAAGTGTTGTGTTTAAGATCTGAAATCATTGAGTCGACGTAAAGAAGCTAAAGCAAAGGAGGTTAGAAAACTGGAGAACATCATCAACAAGTCAGATCTATCAGAAGTTAGAAGGAACCAAGGGGGTATATTCCTAAACTTAGAATAGGTTGATTTGTGTGCTTGCATGTTGTATAGTTTGTAACTGATTTTTGTTATTAGTGGACTTTTTGTTTTTGTGACTTAGAAGTCACCGTGGATGTTTCCTCTGTTGGGAGAGGTTTTACCACGTTAAAATCTTTGTGTTGATTATCTTCATCTACTCACCTCATTCTTTAAGTGTGCTGAATTTTTGAAACTGCCTTGGTTTTAAAAACTGATTACACAATCTTAATTACTCTCGTACATAAGTTTCTTTGTAAACACATCTTGTTTATAACTTTTATTTTCAAAAGAAAAGGGTTTCTCCAACAAAATTTCGGAGTTGCTTATATAGTTTAACCTTGTGTTAAACGGCATTAGCGACGTTTTTCAATTGGTATCAGAGCCCTGTTAACTTTTTATTTCTAAAGATCTTGTGTTTCTGAAATCGTTTTCTGAAAAACCTAACTATGGACGAGAAGAATGAAAGGTTTGGTAATCTGTCCAGACCTCCACTCTTTGATGGAAACAACTTTGCTTACTGGAAAGTAAGAATGGTTGCCTTCATCCAAGGGACTTTAGGAGATGATGTATGGGACATTATCGAAAATGGATACACTTATCCTACAAAACCAGCCACTGAAGGAAGTGATGAGAGGGTAAAGAAAATCTTAAGTGAATTTACCCAAGAAGAAAAAACTGTTTCTCGTAATAATAATAAAGGCAAGAATGCCATTTTTATGTCTATTAATGAGTATGAGTTCAAACGAATCTCATCCTGTGCCACTTCTAAGGAAGCTTGGGACACATTAATCACTGCCCATGAAGGAGACTCAAGAGTTAAAGGTGCTAAAACCCAAATGCTTATCCAGCAGTACAACTCTTTGATCATGTCTGATTCTGAGTCTTTTGATGATTTTTACATGAACTTAACTGATATAGTTACTAAGTTGCATGCTAATGGTATAACTTATGATAGAAATGAGATTGTCTCTAAAATTCAAAGGTCATTACCACAAAAGTTTGACAGTAAGAGGTATGCTATTGAGGAAATTAATGATCAAAACCTTACCCCTGAGTTACTCAGTAGCAAACTTAGGACTGTGGAAATGGAATTAGACTTTAAGAAACAATTGAATCATTCTCAAAGAAAACAACCTAACTCTAACTTGAGTTTTGCCTCTAAGATACCCAAACTTGAGTCCAATTTGACCAACTCTGACTCTGATGAGGAGTGTGATATAGACAAACTAGATAATGAGATTGCCTTAATGTCTAAACAATTTAAGAAAATTGTCAAATTTCGAAACAAACAGGCTACTAAACAAGGCAAGCCTAATTATCCTACTCTGTCTAATCCCAAACCTCATGAGAGAGGCCTTGACAAACATTCTAAGGACAACAATTCCAGACCCACTAGAGACCTTAAAAAGATTGAATGTTTTAGATGTGGGAAACTAAGTCACATTGCACACGACTGCAGAGTTAATCTGAATAAAGCCAACACACACAATAGAGCCAATGTCTGTAAAACTTGGAATGATTTAAGTGACTCTGATGAAGAGGAACCTGAATCATCTAATGTACTTGACCCTTGAATGTCTTTTTATGCTAAGATCATTTACAATGATGATACTCATGTGTGTGATAATGATGCTCCTACTTCTGCCTGTGTGAATACTGCTTTGATTGGCCTAGATGCTCAATTATCTGAAAATGTTGCTAGTTCTAGTTCCGTGTGTGTGAGTCAAAGTGATCTTGATAATGACGATGCAAATGGGTGCGTGAGTACTAAAACTGAATCGTTAGGGGTCACTACACACACTTCACTTAGCGACTCAGACACAGATGACCTCCCTGATATCCATACCTTGTATGCTAAGACTCTTAAAAAAGGCACTAGATTGGAGAAGACTGTTAGAGACCTTACTAAGAAATTAGATGATCTAAGTCTTATTGTGAAGTTGAATGCTGAAGAGTACACTAACCAGTGTCTGACTCATAAATCTGAAATTGAAACCTTTGATAAAAAATTAAAAGAGTTGACTAAAACTAATGAAATTCTGGAAATGAAATATAAGGGAACATTATTAGAATTGGAGGAAGCAAAAACAAAGACAACTACTGTTTTCAAAAAGTTTTCTAAGTTTGAAAACAATTCAAATTGTTTTACTGACTTTGTTGTTGACTCCAAGACCAATTCTGATGATAGAACCGATATTGGATTTTGCCCTAAGAACAAATCTCAAACAACAAAACTTGAACCTATTAAGTTTGTGTCTGGGGGCAAAAGACCAATTGAAACATGTCCAGACTTTCATTTGATTAAAAATGAATTTGATCAAAAGCAACAACAGAAAGACATTGGAGAGTCTAGTACTTCTAAGGCTGACACTGCACTTAAGACTAAATACGTCTGTCCTTTGATCAGAAAGGCTGGTTCTACCTATAAGACCATACCTCCTAGGAAGAACTCTTCTGAACAGAATGCTGTCAAACCAATCTTTAGAAGTTTTCCTAAGGAAATTCATCCCTCAAGCAATCAATATTGCTCCTACTGTGACATTTATGGTCATTCCTTTGAAGGTTGTTATGCTAGGAATCTAAATACCCCTGTTTACAACACTTCTGTCTACAAGAACTTTAACTATTCTAGGCAAAGTCGTAACAATTATGTCCTTCCAAGACAACCTGATAAGAACTCTAACTACAGAAATAGGAAGACCAAAACTAAGAGTTCATTTAAGAGAAAGGCTCCCAGAAACTTTCCTAAACCAAAAGCTCGACTTTTTCACAACAATCAGTTTGCTGCTCCAAATGTTTTTCGACAAAAAATTGTATCTCGAAAATTTTATCAAATGAGGGCAAACTTGCGCAAAACTAAAACTAGAGCTATTTGGGTTAGAAAAGAGGATCTTTTACCCCAAATGAAGTGTAACATTGTCATCACTGCTTTGAAAGCTGAACACACTTCATCTGGTTGGTATTTAGATTCAGGTTGCTCCAAACATATGACATGAGATGAAACCAAACTTTTAAACAAAACCAGATTTTCTGGTAGGAAAGTAGTTTTTGGTGATGGTGTTTCATCTCAGATCATAGGTAAAGGAACCCTAAAAGAAGAAGGAATGTCTGTTCTCGAAAATGTTCTATTAGTTAAAGGCCTTAAAGCCAACCTCCTAAGTATATCACAATTTTGTGACTCTGACCATACTGTCACCTTTTCAAAGAACAGTTGTAAAATTCTAAATGAAAAAGGTGAATGCATTATTACAGGATTTAGAACACCTGACAATTGTTATACTGTCAAGACTAGTTCTGAAACCTGTAACATTGTCAGAATGGATGACAATGAGATCTGGCATAATCGTATGGGTCACTTAAGTTATGATATCCTTGGTAGATTGTCTAGAAAAGAGATAGTTAGAGGTATTCCTAAAATTAAACCTATTTCAAGTGTTGTCTGTGGTCATTGCCAGGAAGGAAAACTAGTTAAGACTTCGCATAAAAAGGTTCAAGACATTCTCACCTCTAGACCTTTAGATCTCATCCATATGGACCTTATTGGTCCCTCTAGAACTGTTAGTCTTTGTGAACACAGTTATATCCTTGTCATGGTTGATGATTTCACACGATTCACTTGGGTGGCCTTCTTGAAACATAAATCTGACACGTTTCAGAACTTTTTGAAAATTCTTTTAAGAATTGAAAATGAGAAGGACACACAAGTCAAACGCATTCGTAGTGATAGAGGAGGAGAGTTCATAGACATAGGAATAGTTGAATATTGTGACTACAACGGTTACAAACATGAATTTAGTGCCCCTAAGACTCCTCAGTAGAATGGTATTGCTGAAAGGAAAAATCGAACTCTTCAGGAGATGGCACGTGTCATGTTGCATGCCAAATCCCTACCTAAATACTTTTGGGTAGAATCTATTAGAACTGCCTGTCACATCATTAATAGGGTCTATCTTAGGAAAAACTCTAAACAAACCCCTTATGAGTTGTGGTACGGTAAGAAGCCTAACCTGAAATACCTAAGAACCTTTGGAAGTCAGTGTTATGTCTGTAAAGATAGAGAACATCTATCTAAATTCGAAACTCGTGGTGATAAAGTTCTTAGGATACTCTCTAAACAGTCGTGCTTATCGTATATACAATCTGCGTACTAAGGCTCTTATGGAATCGATAAATGTAATTGTAAGTGACACTACTGTCGAAAATAAGATATCTGAATCACCTATTGTGGTTGAATCTGAAAATGATTTCAAAACTGATTCACCAGAAATAGATGACTCATTACCTAATGAAAATCCAGAAGTACCTGGCTGGGTATCTAAAGATCATCCCATTGACAATGTGGTCGGTAATCTTAATGAGCCAATTCGTACTAGATCCCAGTTAAGAAATTATGCTAATTATGAATGTTTCATCTCCCTTGTGGAACCAAAAAATGTTAATGAAGCATTGAATGACACACACTGGATTTCTGCTATGCAGGAAGAAGTTTTACAATTCGTCATTCAAGATGTCTGGTATCTTGTACCTCGGCCTCAAAATAAAAATATAATTGGAACACGTTGGATTTTTAAGAACAAATCTGATGAAAATGGGGTAATCCTTAGAAACAAAGCTAGACTAGTTGCTCAAGGCTATTCTCAAATAGAAGGGATAGATATCAGCGAAACTTTTGCCCCTGTCACTCGTCTTGAATCTGTTCGACTTCTTTTCGACATAGCGTGTTACTTAAAATTCACACTTAATCAAATGGACGTCAAATCTGCCTTCTTAAATTGGATTCTGTCCGAAGAGACATATTTAGAACAACCCAAAGGGTTCATTGATCCTAAATACCCTAATCATGTCTTTCGTCTAAAAAGGCTTTGTATGGCTTAAAACAATCTCCTAGAGCTTGGTATGAACGTCTTTCCAACTTTTTGTTGGATAAGGGTTTTAAGAGAGGAGGAAATGACCAGACTCTATTTGTCAAACATTTTGACAAAAACATTATTATAGCCCAAGTCTATGTAGACGATATCATTTTCGGGTCAACTTCAAACTCTGAAGTTAAATCCTTTTCTGCTAGTATGCATAAGGAATTTCACATGTCCCTTATGGGAGAGCTACAACTTTTCTTAGGATTTCAAGTGAAACAGAATTCTGATAGTCTTTTTGTATCTCAAACTAAGTATGCCTTAGACCTTGTTAATAAATTTGGCTTAGAGAATGCTAAAGTTGCCAAAACACCTATGAGTACTACTGTTAAATTATGTAAAGATGAACATGGAAAGTCAGTTGATTCCACACTTTATCGTAGTATGATTGGTATCCTACTCTACCTAACTGCCTCACGACCAGACATAATGTATGTTGTATGTCTGTGTGCTCGTTACCAGAATAACCCTAAAGAGAGCCATTTATTGAGTGTAAAACGTATAATAAAGTACATAAAAGGCACTCTTAACCTTGGACTTAGGTACACTAAAGATACCTGTAGCACCATCATAGGGTATACTGATGCTGATTGGGCCAGTTGTACTAATGATAGTAAAAGTACATCAGGTGCCTGTTATTATGTCGGCAATAATTTAGTTGGTTGGAGTAGTAAAAAACAGAATTACACATCTTTATCTACGGCTGAGTCCGAATATATAGCAGCAGGAAGTTGCTGTGCTCAATTGTTATGGATCAAACAGATGTTAAGTGATTATGGGATTAAAGAAGAACAATTACAATTGTATTGTGACAATCAAAGCGCCATTAACATATATAAAAACCCGGCTCAACACTCGCGAACTAAACATATTAAAATAAGGCATCATTTTATTCGTGAACTTGTTGAAACTAAGGAATTAGAAATTCATTACCTGCCTACTAATCTGCAACTTGCAGACATGTTCACTAAACCTTTGGACTATAACAAATTTCTGTATTTGCGAAATTCTATAGGCATAGTATGCGCTGATTAAACTCTCAAGACTTTAAGTTTTACTCTTTGTCCATTTGAGACTAAATGGGGGAGAAATTTGAGTTTTATGAGTTCATTTTTTGTTCACATTTCATCTAAACTGCTTGATCTTAGTGTGTATATTTGCAGGAATCTCTTCTACTGATTGTCTACCGTTTCTAGGGTAAAAATTTGTAAATAGTTGAGTTATGTAATTTTTGACTTTCTAGGAATTGGGTAGATAGTATCTTTTGTATAGGACTAGATTTTATTTTTTTGGTTCCCTACGAGTTTTAAGCTAACTCAAAGGAGATTTTGTCTCATATTTCCAAAGGGGGAGATTGAAGCACCTTATACCTTTGACTTGCTTAAGTCTACATTGTATAAGTGCTCAACTAATTTGGAAATATTGACAAAATTGGTAGCCCATCCTAGAATCCAAAAAATCTCAGAACCTAACTCTCTAATCCTCTTCAAAGATCAATGATGGTACAAAATGAATCACACAACACACAATTAGAAGTGCATACTTGTGTTAATATTGCCTTAAATTTAGTGTGTGTTTAATTCCCCTTTAATTGGTGCTTTAATAATTTTTTGGGAATTTTTAAATAATTTTAAACCTTTTTAAACATTTTTTAAACATTTTTGAATAAATGTTTTTATTAATAAAATTGGGTTAATATAGTTGGTGGGGTTAAAATCCTATTTTGGAAACTTCTTTTTTCACTGAAATGTTTGGTTGGGTACGATCTCAAAGCGCTAGAGACTTCAGGGTGATGTTTTGTAATTAGTTTGACGCGCGTGTGAGAGCCTCTGACCATCCAACACTTGTCATCCTTTTGGTGCGTTAGTTTGTGTTTGTTATGTGAGAGGATAACCAGGTGCATTGGTGATCGTTAGATCTTTCCTTATCAAAGGTCTGCATGCGTTCTTAGTTAATCCCAGTGCAAACCTTTGAACCAATCAGAACCATTTTAATCCACCGCTGTTTTATAAGCACAGGATCAAGTCAAACCTTGCAAGACTTCATCACAGCCATTGATTTGCCTCGATCATCCAGAACCTTCCCCAGGCACTATATATACCCTTCACTTCTCAGCCTTAGAGAAATTTTTGTCATTCGTCTTTCTGAGAGAAAAAAAATAAGAGAGAAGAGAGAAGTGAGAGAGAAGAGAGAAAGAAAAACTTGTTAGACAAACCCTAACCCTAAACAGTTCACCTTCTCTGAAACAAACCTTCAGATATTCAAACCCAAACACAACCTGAGTGTTTGAGAGAGAGAGAGAGAGAGTGGTTTGTTCATTTCGTTGCTGCTCCCTCTTGATCTTTAGATCTTGTACACAACTTAAACATTTGTGTGAAGATCTAGTTTCTCTTTAATAGAAACGTTAGATCTACATACTATATGTTACATTTTCACTAGATCTGCATCTTTTATACTTGTTTTAAGTAAATCGTACTGATTTGGTTTTGAAAATGTTTTCTGGTTTCTTTTCTTACGAAACTTAATTCTGACCTAGTTGGATTCGCACTTGGAGGGTTTTCAATCTCATAAATGTTTTCGAAAGAGATTGATTAAGGTCTTGACCGATTTCTGAAGCAAGATCTCCGTGGAATCTGGGTTATCTTTAAAGGTCAAAAGGATTTGAGTTCTGTGAGAAAGAAATAAATTAAAATCACTGCATATAGACTGTATATGTAATTTTTACTAGGACTGTTTGTAAATCTAAGTGTGTGTGAGTTCATGCATGTGTATAGGAATCACTTCACAACACTTAACACACTACTACACTGGAAGTGTTGTGTTTAAGATCTGAAATCATTGAGTCGACGTAAAGAAGCTAAAGCAAAGGAGGTTAGAAAACTGGAGAACATCATCAACAAGTCAGATCTATCAGAAGTTAGAAGGAACCAAGGGGGTATATTCCTAAACTTAGAATAGGTTGATTTGTGTGCTTTCATGTTGTATAGTTTGTAACTGATTTTTGTTATTAGTGGACTTTTTGTTTTTGTGACTTAGAAGTCACCGTGGATGTTTCCTCTGTTGGGAGAGGTTTTACCACGTTAAAATCTTTGTGTTGATTATCTTCATCTACTCACCTCATTCTTTAAGTGTGCTGAATTTTTGAAACTGCCTTGGTTTTAAAAACTGATTACACAATCTTAATTACTCTCGTACATAAGTTTCTTTGTAAACACATCTTGTTTATAACTTTTATTTTCAAAAGAAAAGGGTTTCTCCAACAAAATTTCGGAGTTGCTTATACAGTTTAACCTTGTGTTAAACGGCATTAGCGACGTTTTTCAATTGGTATCAGAGCCCTGTTAACTTTTTATTTCTAAAGATCTTGTGTTTCTGAAATCGTTTTCTGAAAAACCTAACTATGGACGAGAAGAATGAAAGGTTTGGTAATCTGTCCAGACCTCCACTCTTGGATGGAAACAACTTTGCTTACTGGAAAGTAAGAATGGTTGCCTTCATCCAAGGGACTTTAGGAGATGATGTATGGGACATTATCGAAAATGGATACACTTATCCTACAAAACCAGCCACTGAAGGAAGTGATGAGAGGGTAAAGAAAATCTTAAGTGAATTTACCCAAGAAGAAAAAACTATTTCTCGTAATAATAATAAAGGCAAGAATGCCATTTTTATGTCTATTAATGAGTATGAGTTCAAACGAATCTCATCCTGTGCCACTTCTAAGGAAGCTTGGGACACATTAATCACTGCCCATGAAGGAGACTCAAGAGTTAAAGGTGCTAAAACCCAAATGCTTATCCAGCAGTACAACTCTTTGATCATGTCTTATTCTGAGTCTTTTGATGATTTTTACATGAACTTAACTGATATAGTTACTAAGTTGCATGCTAATGGTATAACTTATGATAGAAATGAGATTGTCTCTAAAATTCAAAGGTCATTACCACAAAATTTTGACAGTAAGAGGTATGCTATTGAGGAAATTAATGATCAAAACCTTACCCCTGAGTTACTCAGTAGCAAACTTAGGACTGTGGAAATGGAATTAGACTTTAAGAAACAATTGAATCATTCTCAAAGAAAACAACCTAACTCTAACTTGAGTTTTGCCTCTAAGATACCCAAACTTTAGTCCAATTTGACCAACTCTGACTCTGATGAGGAGTGTGATATAGACAAACTAGATAATCAGATTGCCTTAATGTCTAAACAATTTAAGAAAATTGTCAAATTTCGAAACAAACAGACTACTAAACAAGGCAAGCCTAATTATCCTACTCTGTCTAATCCCAAACCTCATGAGAGAGGCCTTGACAAACATTCTAAGGACAACAATTCCAGACACACTAGAGACCTTAAAAAGATTGAATGTTTTAGATGTGGGAAACTAGGTCACATTGCACACGACTGCAGAGTTAATCTGAATAAAGCCAACACACACAATAGAGCCAATGTCTGTAAAACTTGGAATGATTCAAGTGACTCTGATGAAGAGGAACCTAAATCATCTAATGTACTTGACCCTTGCATGTCTTTTTATGCTAAGATCATTTACAATGATGATACTCATGTGTGTGATAATGATGCTCCTACTTCTGCCTGTGTGAATACTGCTTTGATTGGCCTAGATGCTCTATTGTCTGAAAATGTTGCTAGTTCTAGTTCCGTGTGTGTGAGTCAAAGTGATCTTGATAATGACGATGCAAATGGGTGCGTGAGTACTAAAACTGAATCGTTAGGGGTCACTACACACACTTCACTTAGCGACTCAGACACAGATGACCTCCCTGATATCCATACCTTGTATGCTAAGACTCTTAAAAAAGGCACTAGATTGGAGAAGACTGTTAGAGACCTTACTAAGAAATTAGATGATCTAAGTCTTATTGTGAAGTTGAATGCTGAAGAGTACACTAACCACTGTCTGACTCATCAATCTGAAATTGAAACCTTTGATAAAAAATTAAAAGAGTTGACTAAAACTAATGAAATTCTGGAAATGAAATATAAGGGAACATTATTAGAATTGGAGGAAGCAAAAACAAAGACAGCTACTGTTTTCAAAAAGTTTTCTAAGTTTGAAAAAAATTCAAATTGTTTTACTGACTTTGTTGCTGACTTCAAGACCAATTCTGATGATAGAACCGATATTGGATTTTGCCCTAAGAACAAATCTCAAACAACAAAACTTGAACCTATTAAGTTTGTGTCTGGGGGCAAAAGACCAATTGAAACATGTCCAGACTTTCATTTGATTAAAAATGAATTTGATCAAAAGCAACAACAGAAAGACATTGGAGAGTCTAGTACTTCTAAGGCTGACACTGCACTTAAGACTAAATACGTCTGTCCTTTGATCAGAAAGGCTGATTCTACCTATAAGACCATACCTCCTAGGAAGAACTCTTCTGAACAGAATGCTGTCAAACCTATCTTTAGAAGTTTTCCTAAGGAAATTCATCCCTCAAGCAATCAATATTGCTCCTACTGTGACATTTATGGTCATTCCTTTGAAGGTGGTTATGCTAGGCATCTAAATACCCCTGTTTACAACACTTCTGTCTACAAGAACTTTAACTATTCTAGGCAAAGTCGTAACAATTATGTCCTTCCAAGACAACCTGATAAGAACTCTAACTACAGAAATAGGAAGACCAAAACTAAGAGTTCATTTAAGAGAAAGGCTCCCAGAAACTTTCCTAAACCAAAAGCTCAACTTTTTCACAACAATCAGTTTGCTGCTCCAAATGTTTTTCGACAAAAAATTGTATCTCGAAAATTTTATCAAATGAGGGCAAACTTGCGCAAAACTAAAACTAGAGCTATTTGGGTTAGAAAAGAGGATCTTTTACCCCAAATGAAGTGTAACATTGTCATCACTGCTTTGAAAGCTGAACACACTTCATCTGGTTGGTATTTAGATTCAGGTTGCTCCAAACATATGACATGAGATGAAACCAAACTTTTAAACAAAACCAGATTTTCTGGTGGGAAAGTAGTTTTTGGTGATGGTGTTTCATCTCAGATCATAGGTAAAGGAACCCTAAAAGAAGAAGGAATGCCTGTTCTCGAAAATGTTCTATTAGTTAAAGGCCTTAAAGCCAACCTCCTAAGTATATCACAATTTTGTGACTCTGACCATACTGTCACCTTTTCAAAGAACAATTGTAAAATTCTAAATGAAAAAGGTGAATGCATTATTACAGGATTTAGAACACCTGACAATTGTTATACTGTCAAGACTAGTTCTGAAACCTGTAACATTGTCAGAATGGATGACAATGAGATCTGGCATAATCGTATGGGTCACTTAAGTTATGATATCCTTGGTAGATTGTCTAGTCAAGAGATAGTTAGAGGTATTCCTAAAATTAAACCTATTTCAAGTGTTGTCTGTGGTCATTGCCAGGAAGGAAAACTAGTTAAGACTTCGCATAAAAAGGTTAAAGACATTCTCACCTCTAGACCTTTAGATCTCATCCATATGGACCTTATTGGTCCCTCTAGAACTGTTAGTCTTTGTGGACACAGTTATATCCTTGTCATGGTTGATGATTTCACACGATTCACTTGGATGGCCTTCTTGAAACATAAATCTGACACGTTTCAGAACTTTTTGAAAATTCTTTTAAGAATTGAAAATGAGAAGGACACACAAGTCAATCGCATTCGTAGTGATAGAGGAGGAGAGTTCATAGACACAGGAATAGTTGAATATTGTGACTACAACGGTTACAAACATGAATTTAGTGCCCCTAAGACTCCTCAGCAGAATGGTATTGCTGAAAGGAAAAATCGAACTCTTCAGGAGATGGCACGTGTCATGTTGCATGCCAAATACCTACCTAAATACTTTTGGTTAGAATCTATTAGAACTGCCTGTCACATCATTAATAGGGTCTATCTTAGGAAAAACTCTAAACAAACCCCTTATGAGTTGTGGTACGGTAAGAAGCCTAACCTGAAATACCTAAGAACCTTTGGAAGTCAGTGTTATGTCTGTAAAGATAGAGAACATCTGTCTAAATTCGAAACTCGTGGTGATAAAGCCATATTCTTAGGATACTCTCTAAACAGTCGTGCTTATCGTATATACAATCTGCGTACTAAGGCTCTTATGGAATCGATAAATGTAATTGTAAGTGACACTACTGTCGAAAATAAGATATCTGAATCACCTATTGTGGTTGAATCTGAAAATGATTTCAAAATTGATTCACCAGAAATAGATGACTCATTACCTATTGAGAATCCAGAAGTACCTGGCTGGGTATCTAAAGATCATCCCATTGACAACGTGGTCGGTAATCTTAATGAGCCAGTTCGTACTAGATCCCAGTTAAGAAATTATGCTAATTATGCATGTTTCGTCTCCCTTGTGGAACCGAAAAATGTTAATGAAGCATTGAATGACACACACTGGATTTTTTCTATGCAGGAAGAACTTTTACAATTTGTCATTCACGATGTCTGGTATCTTGTACCTCGGCCTCAAAATAAAAATGTTATTGGAACACGTTGGAATTTTAAGAACAAATCTTATGAAAATGGGGTAATCCTTAGAAACAAAGCTAGACTAGTTGCTCAAGGCTATTCTCAAATAGAAGGGATAGATTTCAGCGAGACTTTTACCCCTGTCACTCGTCTTGAATCTGTTCGACTTCTTTTCGCCATAGCGTGTTACGTAAAATTCACACTTTATCAAAAGGACGTCAAATCTGCCTTCTTAAATGGGATTCTGTCCGAAGAGACATATGTAGAACAACCCAAAGGGCTCATTGATCCTAAATACCCTAATCATGTCTTTCGTCTAAAAAATGCTTTGTATGGCTTAAAACAAGCTCCTAGAGCTTGGTATGAACGCCTTTCCAACTTTTTGTTGGATAAGGGTTTTAAGAGAGGAGGAAATGACCAGACTCTATTTGTCAAACATTTTGACAAAAAAATTATTATAGCCCAAGTCTATGTAGACGATATCATTTTCGGGTCAACTTCAAACTCTGAAGTTAAATCCTTTTCTGCTAGTATGCATAAGGAATTTCACATGTCCCTTATGGGGGAGCTACAACTTTTCTTAGGATTTCAAGTGAAACAGAATTCTGATGGTCTTTTTGTATCTCAAACCAAGTATGCCTTAGACCTTGTTAAGAAATTTGGCTTAAAGAATGCTTAAGTTGCCAAAACACCTTTGAGTACTACTGTTAAATTATGTAAAGATGAACATGGAAAGTCAGTTAATTCCACACTTTATCGTAGTATGATTGGTAGCCTACTCTACCTAACTCCCTCACGACCAGACATAATGTATGATGTATGTATGTGTGCTCGTTACCAGAATAACCCTAAAGAGAGCCATTTATTGAGTGTAAAACGTATAATAAAGTACATAAAAGGCACTCTTAACCTTGGACTTAGGTACACTAAAGATACTTGTAGCACCATCATAGGGTATACTGATGCTGATTGGGCCGGTTGTACTGATGATAGTAAAAGTACATCAGGTGCCTGTTATTATGTCGGCAATAATTTAGTTAGTTGGAGTAGTAAAAAACATAATTGCACATCTTTATCTACGGCTGAGTCCGAATATATAGCAGCAGGAAGTTGCTGTGCTCAATTGTTATGGATCAAACAGATGTTAAGTGATTATGGGATTAAAGAAGAACAATTACAATTGTATTGTGACAATCAAAGCGTCAATAACATATCTAAAAACCCGGTTCAACACTCGCGAACTAAACATATTAAAATAAGGCATCATTTTATTCGTGAACTTGTTGAAACTAAGGAATTAGAAATTCATTACCTGCCTACTAATCTGCAACTTGCAGACATGTTCACTAAACCTTTGGACTATAACAGATTTCTGTATTTGCGAAATTCTATAGGCATGGTATGCGCTGATTAAACTATCAAGACTTTAAGTTTTACCCTTTGTCCATTTGAGACAAAATGGGGGAGAAATTTGAGTTTTATCAGTTCATTTTTTGTTCTCATTTCATCTAAACTGCTTGATCTTAGTGTGTACATTTGCAGGAATCTCTTCTACTGATTGTCTACCATTTCTAGGGTAAAAATTTGTAAATAGTTGAGTTATGTAATTTTTGACTTTCTAGGAATTGGGTAGATAGTATCTTTTGTATAGGACTAGGTTTTATTTTTTTGGTTCCCTACGAGTTTTAAGCTAACTCAAAGGAGATTTTGTCTCATATTTCCAAAGGGGGAGATTGAAGCACCTTATACCTTTGACTTGCTTAAGTCTACATTGTATAAGTACTCAACTAATTTGGAAATATTGACAAAATTGGTAGTCCATCCTAGAATCCAAAAAACCTCAGAACCTAACTCTCTAATCCTCTTCAAAGATCAATGATGGTACAAAATAAATCACACAACACACAATTAGAAGTGCATACTTGTGTTAATATTGCCTTAAATTGAGTGTGTGTTTAATTCCCCTTTAATTGGTGCTTTAATAATTTTTTGGGAATTTTTAAATAATTTTAAACCTTTTTAAACATTTTTTAAAACATTTTTTAATAAATGTTTTTATTAATAAAATTGGGTTAATATAGTTTGTGGGGTTAAAATCCTATTTTGGAAACTTCTTTTTTCACTGAAATGTTTGGTTGGGTACGATCTCAAAGCGCTAGAGACTTCAGGGTGATGTTTTGTAATTAGTTTGACGCGCGTGTGAGAGCCTCTGACCAGCCAACACTTGTCATCCTTTTGGTGCGTTAGTTTGTGTTTGTTATGTGAGAGGATAGCCAGGTGCATTGGTGATCGTTGGATCTTTCCTTATCAAAGGTCTGCATGCGTTCTTAGTTAATCCCAGTGCAAACCTTTGAACCAATCTGAACCATCTTAATCCACCGCTGTTTTATAACCATAGGATCAAGTCAAACCTTGCAAGACTTCATCACAGCCATTGATTTGCCTCGATCATCCAGAACCCTCCCCAGGCACTATATATACCCTTCACTTCTCAGCCTTAGAGAACTTTTGGTCATTCGTCTTTCTGAGAGAAAAAAAAATAAGAGAGAAGAGAGAAGTGAGAGAGAAGAGAGAAAAGAGAGAAGAGAGAGAAAGAAAAACCTGTTAGCCAAACCCTAACCCTAAACAGTTCACCTTCTCTGAAACAAACCTTCAGATATTCAAACCCAAACACAACCTGAGTGTTTGAGAGAGAGAGAGAGAGTGGTTTGTTCATTTCGTTGCTATTCCCTCTTGATCTTTAGATCTTGTACACAACTTAAACATTTGTGTGAAGATCTAGTTTCTCTTTAATAGAAACGTTAAATCTACATACTATATGTTACATTTTCACTAGATCTGCATCTTTTATACTTGTTTTAAGTAAATCGTACTGATTTGGTTTTGAAAATGTTTTCTGGTTTCTTTTGTTACGAAACTTAATTCTGACCTAGTTGGATTCGCACTTGGAGGGTTTTCAATCTCATAAATGTTTTCAAAAGAGATTGATTAAGGTCTTGACCTATTTCTGAAGCAAGATCTCCGTGGAATCTGGGTTATCTTTAATGGTCAAAAGGATTTGAGTTCTGTGAGAAAGAAATAAATTAAAATCACTGCATATAGACTGTATATGTAATTTTTACTAGGACTGTTTGTAAATCTAAGTGTGTGTGAGTTCATGCATGTGTATAGGAATCACTTCACAACACTTAACACACTACTACACTGGAAGTGTTGTGTTTAAGATCTGAAATCATTGAGTCGACGTAAAGAAGCTAAAGCAAAGGAGGTTAGATAACTGGAGAACATCATCAACAAGTCAGATCTATCAGAAGTTAGAAGGAACCAAGGGGGTATATTCCTAAACTTAGAATAGGTTGATTTGTGTGCTTGCATGTTGTATAGTTTGTAACTGATTTTTGTTATTAGTGGACTTTTTGTTTTTGTGACTTAGAAGTCACCGTGGATGTTTCCTCTGTTGGGAGAGGTTTTACCACGTTAAAATCTTTGTGTTGATTATCTTCATCTACTCACCTCATTCTTTAAGTGTGCTGAATTTTGAAACTGCCTTGGTTTTAAAAACTGATTACACAATCTTAATTACTCTTGTACATAAGTTTCTTTGTAAACACATCTTGTTTATAACTTTTATTTTCAAAAGAAAAGGGTT
Source organism: Sambucus nigra (assembly GCA_949130495.1). Classification (NCBI taxonomy): domain Eukaryota; kingdom Viridiplantae; phylum Streptophyta; class Magnoliopsida; order Dipsacales; family Adoxaceae; genus Sambucus; species Sambucus nigra. Next base: position 129,207,093 of record OX422212.1, on the reverse strand, counting down.
TCTCCAACAAACTTTCGGAGTTGCTTATACAGTTTAACCTTGTGTTAAATGGCATTAGCGACGTTTTTCAGACTCTGAGGAAATTGACACTCATCCAGAAGGGGCAAGAGGCCGAGAAGGTTCAGAGTGCCTTAAATGCAGAAGTCGACCATCTGAAGTCAAAGCTGCAGAACTCTGAAAGTAAGGTTAAGGGGTTGGAAAAAGACATCTCTCTGCTCGTCAAAGACCATGCCAAAGCCCTGAAGGCCAAAGATGACGATCTGCAGCAGAAGGTTAGCTCGGCTGTCAAAGCCGCCCTAGAAGATGCCTCGTCCAAAATAATTTCTGACTACAAAGCCTCAAACGAGTTCATGGGTTTTGGTTTTGAATATCTCGAAAGAGGTATCAAGGCTACTACCAAATGGGCTGAAGTCAGAGAGAGGGAGGTCGGTACTCTAAAGGCCTCTGACTTTATGGGTCTCAGCTTTGCTGACCCTCAGTTTGCTCAGGCGCTTCAAGAAGTGGAGGATGAGGCTGCTGCTCCTGCTGAGACTGCAACTCTTAGAGGGACCGAGGTCGGAGGGGCAGACCCTACTGATGACGTGGCCGAGGTGACTAATGCTGATCAAGTAAACCCATCCGAGATTGTTAATGTTCCCCCTCAGACCTATAGTCTTTTTTTTTACTTGTAACTGGTAACTTGTATTCAAGGAATATTTTGTTACTTCTTTATATTTCAACCTCTGAATGCTATATGATCTCTTCCCTCTATTGAATGCCATGTGATCTCTTTTATTATTTTGTTGCAGTGATGTCTTGTTTTTTATACTCAGTTAATAATTCTGACCTCACCACTGAATTGTTACTAGGCTCTGAGGTCATTACCTAAGATGCTGTTCTCACAACCCACTTCACCAAATTAATGATGTTAATGGTCTGAGGTCATCTGCTAAGGTGTCTGAGCTTAGACCTCATCACCACCGAGTGATGTTATGAGGGTCTGAGGTCATCACCTAAGATGTTATCCTCATAATAAATTTCACCAAATTAATGATGTTAAGGGTCTGAGGTCATCTGCTAAGGTGTCTGAGCTCAGACCTCGTCACCACCGAGTGATGTTATGAGGGTCTGAGGTCATCACCTAAGATGTTATCCTCATAATAAATTTCACCAAATTAATGATGTTAAGGGTCTGAGGTCATCTGCTAAGGTGTCTGAGCTCAGACCTCGTCACCAACGAGTGATGTTATGAGGGTCTGAGGTCATCACCTAAGATGTTATCCTCATAATAAATTTCACCAAATTAATGATGTTAAGGGTCTGAGGTCATCTGCTAAGGTGTCTGAGCTCAGACCTCGTCACCACCGAGTGATGTTATGAGGGTCTGAGGTCATCACATAAGATGTTATCCCCATAATAAATTTCACCAAATTAATGATGTTAAGGGTCTGAGGTCGTCTGTAAGGTGTCTGAGCTCAGACCTCGTCACCACCGAGTGATGTTATGAGGGTCTGAGGTCATCACCTAAGATGTTATCCCCATAATATATCTCTGATCTAAGAATGAAGCAAGAACTGTCATGGAAACTGATCTTTATTAATAACCTCTTCTCAATAAGATGGTACATTTACATAAAATTCTATGCAACATCATATGTAATATCTCTTGAGATGGTCAGCATTCCATGGGTTAGTGAAAGGTTCTCCTTCTAGGTTTTCTAGCCTGTAAGTGCCAGGCACAACCTCTTCCGTTACTTTGTAGGGGCCATGCCAATTTGGGTGTAGCTTGTTTGCCTTCTATAGGGTCTTCTTTAGCACTAGGTCTCCCACTGCAATGGGTCTTGACTTCACCCTCTGGTTGCAGAATTTCGCTGCCCTCTGCTGGTAGGCTGCTTTTCTGACCTCTGCGTCTTCCCTTCTTTCATCGATAAGATCCAGGTCTAGCCTCCTCTTTTTCCCATTGCTGTCAGGGTCGTAGGTCTGAATCCGATGAGTTGGTAGTCCTACTTCCGTTGGTTTGACGGCCTCTGAGCCATGTGCCAGTATGAATGGGGTTTCTCCTGTTGGTGTCCTTGTCGTGGTTCTGTAGGCCCATAACACTGCGTATACCTCTTCTGTCCATCTCCCCTTCGCATCTTCTAACCTCTTCTTGATTCTGTGCAATATTGTTCTGTTTGTGACCTCGGTCTGGCCGTTTGCATGAGGTCGACCAGGAGATGAGAAGAATTGCTTAATCCCCACTCTTAGGCAATATTTTTCTAAGGAGGAGTTCTTGAACTGGGTCCCATTATCTGAGATGAGAGTGTTTGGGAGGCCATATCTGCATATGATGTTCTTCCAAATGAACTGGAAGGACTTATGCTCTGTAATTGTTATCATCGGTTCTGCCTCCACCCACTTTGAAAAGTAGTCAATGGAAACTATCAAGAATCTATAGTTGTTGACAACTCTTGGCAAACGTCCTACTAAGTCAATTCCTCACACCACAAATGGCCATGGAGAAGATATTGACGTCATAGGCTGATGGGGTTGATGAGGGATAGTGGCGAACCTTTGACATTTGTCGCACCTCTTCACATAGTCTGCAGCGTCCTTAGACAAGGTAGGCCACCAGTATCCCTGAGTGACGATCCTCTTGGCTAAGGGCCTTACCCCTATGTGTCTAGAGCAAGAACCCTCATGAACCTCCTGTAAGACCTGGGGTACTTCCATGGGATGCACACATCTGAGGAGAGGCAATATAAACCCCTTTTTGTACAAGACGTCTCCTACTATTGAGAACTTGGCAGCCCTGTATCTCAACTTTCTCCTTTCCATCTTAGACTCAGGTAGCTCTCCGTCTCTTAGGTATCTGATGAGCGGGTCGATCCATGAGTCTCCTAGGTTCACATTGTGACAAGGGCTACATACTTCGTCCTCCTCGATGCTTGCTTTTCCTAAGACCACGATTGGAATGGTCCTTCCCAAATCTGTCTTCATTGTCGAGGCCAGCCTTGCCAATGCATCAGTGTGATTGTTGCTCAGCCGAGGCACTCTCTTCAGTTTTTCTTCTTCAAAATACTCTAACAACCTTCTTACCTTCTTTAAGTACTTGGCCATCCTTTCGTCTTTGGCCTCGTATACCCCCAACACTTGATTGACAACCAACCTTGAGTCGCTATGGAGTAGGAGTCGCTTTACTCGAAGAGTTGTTGCCAATAAGAGACCTGCTATCATGGTCTCACACTCGGACTCGTTGTCTGAGGCCTGGAAGTTGAATCTCAAGGTGTATTCAATGTTGGCACCATCTGGAGCCGAGAGTATTAGCCCCGCGCTGCTTCCACTGTCACAGGAAGAGCCATCAACGAAGAGGCTCTATACGTCTGCATCTGATGAAAAGACCCCTTCTCTCATAACCCCCTTCTTGAAGAGGTATCGATCCTCGTCGTTCTCTTTTACTCTACTCTGGGTTTTGCCTGGGACGACCTCTTCTCGGCCTCGGAAGACATTTGGTACAGTCTCATCCGAATCTCGGAAGACAATACGGTTCGTCTCTTTGCCGTCATCTAAGCCTTTCTCTGTCTCGGCCTCTTCCAAACTTCTATCGGCCTCTTCCCAGGTGAACTTTGCGACAAAGTCTGCGAGTGCCTGCCCCTTGATGGCTGTCCTAGGCTGGTAGGTAAGACCATACTCTCCCAGTTCGATGGCCCAGGCCATTAATCTTCCGGACTTCTCAGGCTTGTGCAGAACCTGCCTTAGTGGGGAGTCAGTGAGGACTACCATGGAGTGATCTTGGAAGTAAGGCTTCATTTTCCTTGAGGCATGTATTAGTGCATAAACCAACTTCTCCATTCGGGGATAATTTTGTTCAGACCCTTGAAGGGCCTTACTGTTGAAGTACACAGGCCTCTGGATTCCATCCTCTTCCCGTATGATGGCCGCGCTGATGGATGATTCAAAGACTTCCAGATACACAAACAACCTTTCCCCCGTGATGGGCCGAGACAGCAATAAGGGAGACCCTAAGTAGGACTTGAGCTGGTTGAAGGCTTTTTCACACTCTTCGTCCCATTGTAAGGCCTTTCTTAAAACTTTAAAGAATGGAAGACACTTGTTCATTGCCCTAGAAACAAACCTGTTAAGGGCAGCCACTCTTCCCGTGAGCCTCTGGACATCCTTGATACTCCTAAGAGTCTTCATGTCGAGTAATTCCTTGATTTTCTCAGGGTTTGCTTCAATCCCCCTCTGATTAACGATGAACCCCAGGAACTTCCCGGTTCCTACCCCGAAGACACACTTCGCTGTGTTGAGCTTCATTTTGTACGAGTCCATGACATTGAAGGTCTTCTCAAGGTCCGCTACGTGAGTGCAGGCTTTCAAGCTCTTCGTTAGCATATCGTCCATATACACCTCCATGGTCTTACCTATTTGCTCCTCGAACATCTTATTGATAAGACGTTGATACGTTTCCCCCGCATTTTTCAGACCGAAGGGCATCACCTTGTAGCAGTACGTCCCTTTGTCAGTAATGAAGGCTGTCTTCTCAGAGTCTTCAGCATCCATAAAGATTTGGTTATAACCTGAATAAGCGTCCATGAAGCTCATGAGCTCGTGCCCTGCCGTTGTGTCCACCATCTGGTCTATCCTAGGTAAGGGATAGTTATCTTTCGGGCAAGACCTGTTTAGGTCAGTGAAATCTACACACATTCGCCACTTCCCATTGGCCTTAGGCACGATGACTGCATTTGAAAGCCACTCCGGATAGGTAACCTCTCTTATGAACTCGGCCTCTTCTAACTTTTTCACCTCTTCCCGGATGACGTCATACTTTTCCCTAGAGTACACTCTTCATCTCTGCTTGATCGGCCTGGCATCTCTGTCTACGTTGAGCTTGTGGCTCATGACCTCAGGGTCGATACCAGGCATATCTGCGTGACTCCATGCGAAGACACTCTGTCTCCTTCTGAGGAAGTTTACCAGATCTTCCTTGATCCCTGGCTCTAGGGCCTTACCGACCTGGACGGTTTTTTTCGGCTCGTCGTCATTGAGGACGATGGATTCTACCTCTTCCGCGGCCTCACCCTTCTTCAATTTTGTTTCGTCTCTTGTGTCAAGAGTGTCAATGCTGTAAGTGGTGGTTGCTCTCTTATGGGCCTCTCTCTCTTCGGTCGAGTTGAAGTAACACTCCTGTGCCGTGGTCTGGTCCCCTTGCACTTCCCCTACTCCATAAGGAGTCGGGAATTTTAGCATCTGATAGACCGTCGACGGCAAGGCTTCAAACTCTTTGAGGGCCACCCTTCCTACGATGAGGTTGTAGGCCGAGAAAACATTTTCATCCATGATGAAAAAGTTTATCTTCTTGGTCAGCCTCTTAGGCCACTCATCCCCCATCCGTACATCCATTTCATACATGCCCAAGGGGTACACCTTTTCACCACTGAAGCCTATCAATGGGTGATGTTAGGGCACCAGCCTTGCCCTGCTAAGACCCAGGCTCTTTAAACAAGGCCAGAACATCACGTCTGCTGAGCTTCCCCCGTCTATGAGGATCCTCCCTACCTCGCACCCATGCACCCTTGTTGTTATGACCAAAGGGTCATCATGGGGGGCTAAGATACCCTTGAAGTCGAGTCTGGAGAACCCCACTACGAGGGTGTCCATGTCTACCTTCTTCCTCTTCTGCACGGCATCGGAAGATGTTAGATTCACAACCTCAGGCTTGGCCACTGACCCGGCCTCTGCTACATGATCCTTTCTATCGGCTACCTTATAGCCACCTCCTGCAAATCCCCCACATATGGTGCTAACACCAAAGGAGATCATACCGACCCTCTTCACCGGGGTGTTGTCATCCTTTGGCGGAAGATCCGGGTCGTCTTCATCATCTCCCTCTGAATCATCATCCCTTCTGGATGGGACATCGCCACGACATCTGTCATTTCTTCTTTTCTTAGGGTCTTCTCTTCCACCCTTTGGAGCCTTGCCATCCACATACTTCCTTAGCTTTCCAGATTTCAGCATCTTCTCAATCTCATCCTTTAAAGCGAAGCATCTATCTGTGACATGGCCGTCATCCTAATGGAACTCACACCATAGGTTTTTGTTCCTCTTATGTGGCGGGGCCTTCAGTTTCTACGGCCACCTCAGAGTCCGGTCAGTCTTAATATCATTAAGGATGTGTTCACAACTCACAGTGAGAGGAGTGTAATGAGCAAACTTGTCATCACCTGACCTCTTCTTCCCCTCTTTCTTGCTTTGGGACCTCCCAGTGCCACCACGGTTATCCTCCTCATATTTGGCTGCCATTGCCTCTTCCTCATTCATCACCTTCCCTACGATTTCCAGCAGCTCCGCCATAGACCTAGGGGGGTCTTCCGCCAGTTTCCACAGTAGCTTCCCCTTTTGGAGGCCTCCTATAAGGGCGGTCATGGCTATGCTCTCTTCGTAATCTTCCACCTCCAACTTCTCGTTGTTGAATCTTGTTATGTAGTCTCTTAGGCTTTCACCCTTGGCATGTTTGACATACAACAGGTGGATAGTCTTCTTTTGAGGTCTTACCCCAAAGCAGAAGTTGTGGATGAACTGCTCAGCCAAACCTTTGAAGTTCTCGATCGAGTTCTTCAGAAGAGAGGTGAACTATCTGTGCGCTGCCCCTGTCAAGGTCCCCGAGAAGGCTCTACACTTCATCTCATCGGGTATCGAGTAAATATCTGCCGCCGACTGGTACATCTCGATATGGTGCACAGGGTTAGTGCTGCCATCATACTTGGGAGTCACTGTAGGAGGCTTGAACTTGGTTGGGGTTGGGAACCTTACTATCCTAGCCACAAATGGGGAGCCCTATGAGTAACCCCTCTGCAATGGGTCCCTGCTTTTAATGAGGTCTCCTATCTTCTCCTCAAGGCATTGGATAGAATCATTCCAGGGTATTCTGTCATCAACTTGGCCGAGGTTATCCCCTGCCACTTCCCTGCGATGGACAGAGGGTTCCCCAGCCACGACACGTCGGTTGTTGACCTCTTCCTGTTCTCGGCCTCTTCTTTCACAGGGTCGGCCTTGGTCTGGCCGACCCTGCCTACCCCCTCTCCGAGAGCCTGCTACGCTCCTCGACCTCGATAGCCTCTATCTTAGGTCATTCATCGGGCCCAGCCTCTCGAAGGCCGACCCTCTGCTCAACCTATCAAAGGCCGACCCTCTTTGTTAGGCCTCTTTTCTTCTTCGACCGACACATCCTTGACTCTGCCTAAGAGGCCGTATAGTGTTATTTGACACCTCATACGGCTCCCAGCAGTCTTCTGGGGCTTCCTCATCTTTTAGGTCATCATACCTATCCTCTGGGCAAGGGTTTCCCTACCTCCCCAGGCGCAAGCGCCTAGGGTCGGCAACGTCCCTTCTCTGCAGGGGTGCAGGCTGGTCCTTCATCGGCGCCTGGGGTGGTCCCCTGGCATCAGGATGGGGCTGAACTTCTGTCGGAGTGATCATGTCCGGTGAGACTCCAGGTGGCCTCATCATCATGGTTTGACTGAGCTGGGCAAATTGCTCCTTCATGGCTTGTTGTGTTGCAGCTAAAGACTTCAAGGCTGTTGCTACCTCCGCCATTTCGGACTGGGGAGGAGCCTGACTGGAACTAGCACCTCCACCCCCGGGCGACGGAAGAGGTGGTGGTAAGTCTGGTGCCATGTGTTAACACTATAGAGCTTGAGTAGCAAGTGAGATTAATACCTTAAAGGACCTCTTTCAATGGTGAAACAGCTCCACGCAAGGGGTGGTTCCTGGTTCACCACCATAGTCTCCGGTGAGGTTAAGCAGAAAAAGAGGAAGAGATAGCTTCTCGATTCCCACAGACGGCGCCAAAATGATGATGCCGGAATCAGCACCACCAGATAAGGTGTTTCCAAGCTCAATATAAGAATAACAATGGCAGCGCAGTTATGTAAAGAGATAAGAGAAAGAGATAAGGAGAAGAGGAGAGTACACTGATATATAAGTGGTTTAGCCAATCTGGCTTACGTCCACTGTGAGTGTGTGAGTAATATCACTGAATGAAGGCACTAATGGCCATGGATACAATCTCTCAAGATTTCTCTCTCTACTGTAGATTTAGACAGAGTTTTAGCTAGGGTTAAATAACTGGGATCCCTTTGCAAGGTAGGGGTGACCCCTATATATAGTACAAAGGGGGTGTGATGTACCCCCCATGCATGTAATGAGCATGTGTGTGGTAGCCTCACCAATGTGGGAGTGCCATCTGTCACTGTCACATGTTAGGAATGATGATGAAATATTCTCCCCGCGTGTGGAGAATAATCTTGTTACAACTGATTTGTGCCCATGTGTCCTTATCCAAATGTCAACAGATGCTCGGCCGCCATATTGGTGGATGACCTCGCCTGGGAGAGGCCGAGCTGTAAAGGCTTGATGTACGTTCAATCCGAGATGTGTCATAGGGAGTCTCGGCCTAATCTCAGCCGAGACATTATGCTGGGGTCGGCCCCAGCCGAGGTTGGACTGATTCCATGCTGACGATTACAAAGGCTTCTTGTCACCTCGTCCTGCACTCGAACGAGGTTGCCATACCCAGGTGTACGAGAGTGCTGTTGATGCCTGTGATGCGTGTAGTGTCTATTGGAAATGTGGGTGATAGTGTCGGCCTGGGCCGACCCTGGTCTGGCCGAGAGATGATATCGTGGGCCCATGGCTTATCTAGGGTCGATCAATATCTCGGCCATCATCTAGGCCGAGGTTGGTGTCACTAGGCCGAGGTTACGCTTGGGGCATATCACAAATCATAGACCAAATATATTTTAATTTCTTCTTATTAGTTTCATCCTTAACACATTGGGTTACCAATCCAAAATACAACATGTCATTTCAAGTCTCCTAAAGCAAGATATGCCCATTTTTTTGCTACATAGTCCTATAGGCTCCTTTATCGTTCAGTCAATTTCCAAGAATTTTCATAATTTTTCTGTATCATAACTTTCTATGATATTTCACCCAACATCAATAAACATATTTAAAAATTTAAAGTTAAAGTTTCATATTTTTTTAAGGTTCATTTGTTATGTCAAGCAAAACATCGAACACATGGTGTGCATACTTACTCTTTTGGGGAAGATTTTATACCTGAATTTAAAACTATCTCCAAAGATTCATTTATTGGTATTTGCAAATAATATTTGGATATGTTATACATATATGAGTCTATTTTCATCTCTAACTAGAATTATTCAATTCCAATAAATATACAAAAAGTTATAGAAGTTTGAATACACAAGGTTTCCAATCGGAGCAATATACATGACTTACACGTTCAACTTTACTTAAACTTGCATCTATCCGTACATATACACCAAGGCATGAAATTTCAATAAATATTCAATGATTTATATCATTTAAATCAATAATACCAATATAATAACAATATTTATGAGTATAATTACCTTATGGACTTCTTCGTAATTTCCTACGAATTTTTCTCAAATTTTCTCCACACTTTCTACTTCCTGAGCTTCCTGATTCTCTCTCCTCAAGTCAAACTCTCTCATGCCTAATTTTGGCTAAAGGAGGAGGTCATTTAAAGGTTTTAAAGTCGTAATAAGTCACCTCCCCTTGGTCCAATCAAAATATGACATGTGTCGCCATATAAGATAAAATATCCTTTAAAGCTAAATGACTACTTTACCCCCTCTTCGTAATTTCAATATAAATCCTTCCTTGGACCTTTGTTTTATACACCGTTTGTTGTGTTAAAAACTTAACTCATATATCTACAACTATCTAGTTTTCACCTCAAGTCAATTATCATATTATAGTGGCGAAAACTAGTCCCGAACTTGAACATTCCTACCGAAGACTTCACAAATTTGTGTTTGTGACAAATTCAATATTTCATAAGTTATGAAGGTAGAATAAGACTAAACACAATAACTTAACATTATATATTCTAATAACATATTATCCCCATTCCATACAGTAAACATGATTTAAACATGATTTATCATAATCATATACGGGTCGTCACATCGGGTCTCATAGAGAGAAGGGGGAGAGAAAAAAGTTTTAATAGGGTTTGTGAATTGGGAATGAAATTTAACTTGTCTTGACTTAATGAAGCGCGTCATGATTTGTCATGATTTAAAACTGTTCCTGATTTTGGCGCAATTTTAAAACATGCTAAATGAGGCATAAATCGTGCCAGAATCTAGCACGGTTTAGAACTGTGCCAGAATCTGGCACGGTTTAGAACTGTGCCAGATTTTTTTTCTGTCAGCATGCCAGATTGGTGTTTTTGGTGTAGTGGTAGATGCTCTGAGGACCAAGTCTCTCACTTGAAATTCTCTGGGCTTGACTAGGTTTTCATAATCTTTTGACAACTGCTGGGTGTAAACTTTGAAGTTCTCCCTCGCTTTATCTCTGTGTTCATCCAATGCCTCGAGCTGCACATGTCGTGGGTCAGGGATGAGTCCATTGCTTAGAGCAACACTAGCTGATGGTACTGCCAATGCCACCGGTAGGACAACTCCGTATCCATACACCAATGAGAATAGAGTAAACCTAGTCGATTTTCTCTTTGAATTAAGGTAGGTCCATAGCACCATGGGTAGCTTCTCATCCCATTCCCTTGGCATGTCTTCCAACATTTTTTCAGAATATTGATCAAGGTATTATTGGTGGCCTCTGCCTGCTCATTTTGATAGGAGATGGCTGAACTGTTATGCATGATTTTATATTTGTCAGTGAGGAGGTAGGGACATATCTTTACATACAAACTGTTTCCCATTGTCTGTGAGAATCATTTTGGGTATACCGAATCTGCATATGATGTATTCCTTGATAAATTATGTTATCACTTAGGCAGTCTCCCTTTTTAGGGGAATGGCCTCCGCTCACTTGGTGTATAACTCTATAGCTACGATGATGGATGCTTTACCATGAGAGGCTGGGCTAATCTTTCCCACTAAGTCAAATGCCCATTTATGGAAGGAATAGGGAGTTGCTAGGCTTTGCAAGCTAACATAAGGGGCATGCACCATGTTTTCGTATACTTGGCAATCTCTCCACTTCTTTACGTAACCAATGGAATCGTCTTCCACAGTTGGCTAATAATACCCCAGCGTCATCAGCTAATCATATAGCTTAGCACCCCCATGTGAAAAGGCTCATGGGATTCCTTCAGCACCTTCTCTATGTCTTATTTAGCTATGTATTTCAGTGCCTTCTAATTATAACATTTCCTATATAGCTCTCCTTCCACCAAGTAAAAATGGTCTACCTCTTATTGAGGTAGATTTCATTGCTCTCTCTGTGGGTGGCTTACCGTCTTTTAGATATGCAATATACGATTGACTCTAGTCTTCATAGGATTCTATAAAATTGGCTTCTGCTAGCTGATCGAAGTGAGTTTGGCACTTTAAATAACCTTGCTACAGGCGAGCAACCTCTATGCTCACGGTAGGCCAATAGTAACCCCCTCGCTGCAGCTTACGGTAGAGTGTGATGTCAGTGTCCCCATAATATTTTTCATGCATTTCTGCAAACCTCTCTTTTGCTTCTTGCTCCCCAACACATCTTACTAGGAATACTCTAGGACTCTTAAAGTAAAGTGTTCCTTATAACATATGGTAGTTAGCTAGCTCCAACATCTTCATGGTCCCTTCTCTTATCTCTAGTTGCTTTACCACTAGGTGTCTCCAGTCTTATAGCTCATTGTTTGGAAACAAAGATGTCACATTAGTAGGTACTGTCCTCCGACGCACCGTGATCATCGCTTCTGCCTCATCCATATCCAACATTTGTGCTATCGTATGCAGCGCGTCGAGGTTCATTGTTCTTGCATATCTCTCAATAGTCACTTCTAGTAATTGTCCCAAATGCCTTTTGATGATATACCTATAGGGTTACAAGTTAGCATTCTTGAGGGAAAACTCCCCATTAAGTTATTTTACTACCAGGTTAGAGTCCCCCCCGGATGCATAGTACTTTGACACCCTTCCGGAGTGCTTCTAGCATGCCCATAATGAGAGCTTCATACTCAGCCTCATTGTTTGAGCATCTGAAGTTTTAACTTGAAAGAGAGGATGATATTTTCCTTATTGCTCGAGAGTATGATTCCCACACCTCCTCTGCCTTGAGCGCTAGAGCCATCGAACTCTATTTCCCACTTCTCCATTCCCTCTACCACGCATGCTTAAAAGTTCTTCCCGGGTAGTTCCTCATTAGGGGGATCAAAATTTCCACTTGGGAAGTCGGCTACCAGGTCTGCCACTGCTTGACTCTTGATTGATTTAGGCACTACACACTTTAAATAATACTCCGATAATATCAAAAACCATCTCGCAGCTCATCCAACAAGTATTGCTCTTGCTAGCAGGTATTTTATAGGGTCACACTTGGTGACTATGTGAACTGTAAATGCTAGCAGATAATGTCTCAACTTCTAAGCAACAAAAACCAAGGCCAGATAATGCCTCTCCATATTAGTGTATCTATATTCTTTTCTAAAGATTACTCTTGACAAGTAGTAGACTGGATTTTCTACTTCTTCCTTCTCTTTTGCTAAGAATGCCCCTATGGATATCTCTATTGAGGTGAGGTAGAGCAGCAGCCGTGCTCTGGCTTCTGGTGCGATCATCGTTGACGGAGAGGCTAAAATTTCTTTAACCTTCTCAAATGCCTTCTTCTGCTCTTCTCCCTAAATCCACATATCCTTGTCCTTTAACAGGGGTGTGAATGGGTGAGTTACTTCCGCTAGCGCGGTTATGAACCTCCTCGGGTAGGATACCTTTCCCAGGAAGATCTTAAGCTGCCTCTGACTCTTGGGGGTGGCATCATCACAATAGTTTTCCTCTCCTCCACGTCTACTTGCACCCCCTGCCTATTCACGACAAATTTTAAAAACTTTCTTGTGGTAACCCCAAAGGCACACTTAGAGGGATTCATCCTCATCTTATACCTGCGGCACCTCTCAAATACTTTCCTGAGGTCCCATATATGTTTTCTTTCCTTTTTGGATTTCACCAGCAGATCATCCACATAGAACTCTAGTATATCATAAAATGGATCATAAAATATTGCCATCATGGTCCGTTGGTATGTGGCCCCAGCATTCTTCAGTCCGAAATACATGACTGTGTAGTGGAAGTTCCCTAATGGTGTGGAGAAGGCAGTCTTCTCTGCATATATAGGATCCGTTTTGATATGGTTATAGTCGATGTATCCATCCATGAAACTATACATCTCATGTCCTACAGTAGTATCAACCAATATGTCTATATTTGGCAGAGGGAACTCATTTTTTGGACATGCCCCCTTCAAATCGCGAAAATCTACACAAATCCTAATTTGGCTTTTGTCATTCTTTACAACCGTCACTATACTAAAGAGCTATACAGGATGCTGGATGGGCTTGATGAATGTTGCTGCCAGTAACTTCTCTACCTCCGCCTTTATCTTCAGGTCTAGGTCAGCTTTGTATGTGCGCGTAGCTTGCCTTACTGGGAGGGCATTGGGGAGGATGTTCAATCTATGGGAGTTCACCTTTGGGTTTATTCCTAGTATCTCCATATACTTCTAGGCAAACACATAAGTGAACTCCTTGAGTAAGTCAATGAGCTCTTCCTTCTATTTTAGTTCCAAACTCTTGCAGATTAAGATGGGTCTGCTCTCCCCCCTTCGGAACCCAAATTGATCTTCTCTAATTCTTGTAACAGCTCTCTGGGTCCATCCTACATGCATTCTGGAGCTTCTTCCGATTCCTCGACATGCCCAATGATATGGGATTCATCAACAACAAAACACTCAGGTGCCGGATCAATTCTCTCTTCCCATAACACCGCCCGCGTAGATCGCTATAAGCGGTAGATGACCTTCCCATTGGGAAAGACCACCTTTTTGCAAGTTCGAGGAGGCTTAGCCATCTCCTCCATTTTCCTCTTACCCTTTGCTATGTGGGGGATCACCCTTCCCCCCAATGATCATGAACAGACTTATTTTGTTGGATACTTCCTTCATCTATTTGCTTCCCTTTTAACTTTCTTCCAGAGACCTTCCTTTCCTCATCCAATTCCATGTAGAATGCAACATCTACGAGATGGTCCTCCTTAACGATGAAGGGTCTCTGTATGGCTTTGATGACTATCTTTGTACCTCTAATATTGGCCTTTGCACATTGATGGTAAGTGGAGGGTACTATGACGTGGGTGTGCATCCATACCCTCCCAATGAATAGTTGGTAGCTAGTGTTAGCATTGATAATATGAAACTTGATGTGGGAAGTAAAATTTCCCAAATTGATTCCCACGTTTACGTATCTGATAGATTGCATTCCAGCATTGTCAAATTCGAAAATCACTAGCCGTACTTATACTACCTTCTCTTAGTCAATTCCTGTTTCATGTAATGTACTGATGGGTAAGATGTTAATAGATGCTGCTCCATCCACCAATGCTCTGGGAAATGAGACCCCGTTGATCATAGCTGTAACATACGATGGACGGTTGTGGAAGTAAGGCACCTGCCTATCTTCCTCTAAAAACACCACCTTAAAAGTATACCTCTTGATCAACCTCCCAATTGGCCCCTGCGAATTTAGTGAGGAGTCTTCGCGCTAATGAAGAACTTCTAGGACTTTCCTTATGATGGTTATTCTTGTGTCATATTTCACCCATGTCTGGTCAAAAAACCATTTGAACTTGGGGCTCCTCGCTATGGGCTCGTATTCATAATCTAGGTCTACTTCATACGTCTGAGCGTTGCAAACATATTCTGCTTCAGATGTCCCCCTTCATCCAAAGCGAGGATGATATCTACCTCGCCCTCTGAGAGGTTCACTTTCTCAATTTCCCTATTGATGTCCTCTTCTCGTTCCGGAGTGAAGAACCACTCCTCTCGCTTTCTTTACAGCTCAACTATGTTTAGTGATAAATTTTTTAATCCTTCACATAACTGATCACCACTCTCCCAATCCATCAGCTCCTGGGTTGCTTCTTCATCATAAGAAACTACCATATTGGTAGTACCGAAGTGATGTGCTAGAAGTGGGTTCTCATTAACATCCACAGGTGGGATCTTCAAGCTACCACTAGCCACCTGCTCGCCAATGATCCTTCTTAAGTAGTAATAGTCTTCGGTGGAGTGTTGCACCCACTGGTGTAGCTCGCAGTACTTTGGGTTGGCTTTATCAGCTATAGTTGGGATTTCTCCTTTTAAGTGAGGAGGACCTGCTACCCCTTCTCATACCAAAGTATGATAACAATCCATAGCTTCTGCTACGCTGCAGGGTAGTGGCGATGGGGCATCTTCCCCAAACTTTCTCTTGTTACTGGGATTTCTATTCTTGGACCCAAAGCTTCCCTTATTTCCTTTGGGATTCCCATACATATAGTTAACTACTTGCCTCACAAAACTTGAAACCTCCTAAAAGTCAGTGGTACCTACGTCCTCCAACTCGAGGCCCTTGGCTTGATAATCATAGCTATGTTGCTGGTGGCCCTGGTGAACTTTTTAAAAGTTCCATCTCTAGTTTCATTGATAAAATGCAACTTGTATTCCTCCAAGAGTCCTCGACACATATTTACAGAAGCATTTCCTTCGCTACATCCTCATGGACATCCAATGCTCTCTCGCTAAAGCGTTTGATATATTGCATTAACTCCTCACAAGGCTTCTAGACCTCCTGTGCCAAGTGTCTCAATGTGAATTCATAATTCGCTACGAAGAACTTCTGAAGGAACTACCTGTGCATCTCTTCCCAAGTACTATTAGGTGCCAAATGGGAATACCATGTGTAAGCCTTACCTATGAGGGTCTTAGAGAATTCCCTCAACCTCAGATTCTTGTCACTAGCATGCACTCCCAAATACTCAAAAAACCTCTTCACATGCTCTCTTGGGTTCTCCCATTTACCATTGAAATTGATAAATTTTGGTGGGATATACCCCTCTGGGTATGGCTTCTTATTTACTTCCTGTGGTTAGTGATCTTACAACTCCTCATATAGATGAGGACCCTCCCTCTGAGAGGAGGAGAGCAGCTTCCTCACCTCGTCCATGGTACAACCTTGGAGGGTGACTCCCATAAACTCATGCTCTTAGTTACTGGTGAGCCTGATGGTTCCGTATCCTTCTCCGGCACCACTTCCGTGGAGGAATCGTCTCTGCCAGAATTGCAACTGGGGTGGCTACCCCTCCAGAGGAGGCATCAGTTTGTGTTACACATCCTTGAACCAAACTTGATATGCCTACATTATTTTGCTTCAAGAAGTAAAAAACATTGTCATGAGATTCATACCTTCCATCGAAGCCACTGTCGGTGAGCTGGTCTGCCTCCCTGAGGAGCAGGTGCCTTGGCTTTGATCACCACCACTTCTTCCTGAGTAATCTGGTCACTGTGAGCTCCATTCCCAAATGGAATGTCTCAAAAAACTAGCTACTTAGAAATATTGAAACCTTCTTTGTCCATTAAACCAAGAATACCTCCCCAACGGAGTCAAGAAATGTAAGAGGGTAGTGATACCGGGGTCTATAAATAACTGGAAAGGGTGAGGCGTGACCCACTCCAATGGACACTGTCTACAAGGTTCTCAAGAAATTCTCGAGAAACTTCTGATAAAATATTATCTTTTTGGTAAAAATGGAACTCAAGATGGAACTCCCTCCCTGCAAGAAGATGAACTTCCACAACAATAATTGTAACTTTTCTCAGGAGGAACACTTGAGAATGATGGCTATCAGTGAGGAGTGAAAGAACAAGGCACTTAACACTATAGAGAGCAGTGAGAGAATACTAGGAGTTTCTGGTGTGATTTTGAAGAGTAACGGTGCTATTCAGTTTTTTCTCCCTTCTCTTGACCTTGCCCAGTGGTCTATTTATACTTGGGCACTAGGGCTGAGTTGGCACTTTTGGGTGCCAAAAATTAGAGTGTTGGTGAGGGACAAGGTATGCAGTGTACCATTTGTCCCTACCTTTGTGCTGCAGCATGTCCCCTCAGACATGTGCCACTTGGTGCAAACCAAAATCAAAAAGCAATATGTCTATGCTAGATGACAAAATATTTGATTTTGTAAATATCTTTTGAAACGATAACTTGTGGTACAAACTTTGTAAACTTGAGAGAGGAGGCCTCGAGGACCACCTCCTCTAAAACTATCAATCTTGAGAGGGGGGGGGGGGGGCTTGAGGACCCCTCTCCTCTAAAATCATTTTTCTTGAGAGGATCCTTTAGGACCCTTTCTTCTAAGAAAATCATTTTTGTAAAAGTTCATTTCTTGTGAGCAGCCCTTTGACTGCTCACTTCACTTATGACTAAGTGTGAGTTGTGTGTGGTCTTAAGTGACTCCTAGGGTCTTACTACTACTATTCTCTCAATCTTAAAGTGATAAGTGGTTGATCTTGCTCAACAAACATTGTTCCTCAACCGCCAAGTCAAAACTCCCAAGAGATCCCAATTGGCCTATTTGATCCATGCCTGCTCAACTAGGCTACCTGTATAAGAAAACTAGTGTTAGTACTTTTGTTCTTTTAAATAATAACTTTTGGTGAGGGGTTGCTCATGTTAGTCACTCCCTCATCCTAGCTTATTTTCTAGAAGCTAAGGAGGAGGACCTTAAGGGTCCCTCACCCCAAGTTTTGGTTGAGGACCATGAGGGTTCCTCACCCAAATGTGTTCTTGAAGTTGAGGGAGGAGAACCTTGAGGGTTCTATGACCAAATGATTTCTACAGGTTGAGGGACCCTGGGGGTTCCTTTACTAATATGAATTTTCCGCGGTTGAGGGACCCAGGGGGTTCCTTCACCAATATGCATTTTCTGCAATCGAGGGACCCTGGGGTTCCTTCACCAATATGAATTTTCTGCGGTTGAAGGACCCTGGGGGTTCCTTCACCAATATGAATTTTCTGTAATTGAGGGACCCTAGGAGTTCCTTCTCC
The DNA here is from genome assembly GCA_949130495.1 of Sambucus nigra. Taxonomy (NCBI): domain Eukaryota; kingdom Viridiplantae; phylum Streptophyta; class Magnoliopsida; order Dipsacales; family Adoxaceae; genus Sambucus; species Sambucus nigra. The sequence goes on along the minus strand of OX422212.1, from coordinate 129,189,207 downwards.
AATATGGATTTTCTACGGTCAAGGGACCCTGGGGGTTCATTCACCAATATGAATTTTCCTCAACCTCGTCTTTGTTGTAGATTAGGGGGGTATTTGAGGGACCTACACCCCAAAATTTAATAGCCAAACTTGAGGCACCCTTCTATAATAATATGTATTGAAAATATTATTAAATGCAACATATATTAATTAAAAATATATTATATATAATTTATACATATATATATATATATATATATATATTAAAAAATATTAATCAAATCCAATTATTAACGGATCGGAGTAGATGAATCCAAATCCTCCCCATTTAAGAAACGGGTAATCGGATAATCGGATTTTAGGCATGATCCATATCCGCTTAAATGGATTGGATTCGGATTTGGACAAAATCCGATCCATTGACAGGCCAAATGTTTTTGTCCAAAAATGCCTTGTCATGTAATGTCAGCCCAAAACCTGACCTAAAAATATGAATTTTCACCCCTAATCTTACTCATGACCTAACAACTAGCATGTCCCACTAACTCTACAACATAACACACAAACACTATACTGTAGCAATTAGTCATACCCACTCTCCCACTTTGTAAAGAAGCTGATAGTGAAGAATTTATCAAAGGTCCAATCTACCTTATGGGTAGATTTTTAAATGTCGAGCCCACTATATAAATCCCATGTGCATATTGCAAGCCCTTCAACACGGCCCGATTTATTAAAGAAGACCACCTTAGGATATAAGGGACCCATGGTCACTTGGTCTTACCAAGTCCGTAGCACACCCCACCCCTATGATTTTTAGTAAATGGTTTGTACGTGTGCTCGAAATCAAGATGGACGAAAGATATCCAATTAAAATATCTTGTTAGATTATGAAAAGATTTTCTTTCAAGTTCAAGTTAGGGTAAAAAATACAAAGCCTAAAGTCTATGTGACAGATTATTTACCTAGTAGATAACACAAAATTTATCTTCAATGATTAAGTGACTAAATCTAAGTATGGAAAGGTAAAGACTATTGCATAATACCAAGTCATACGGAGAAAAATCCACAACGAGAAAAAATCTTGGACCGACAGAACTTCAAATGTACTATGGTAGATTTTTATAACTAGAAGACAAAGACTTACAACCTCACTATACTATGACCAACTAGACACTCTTTCACACCATATCCTCCACAGAGAGCGTCAACAAGTAAAGGACGCTACACAATCGCCACCGATTTTGGTTCTCGACCAATGTTATAAAGTCACACACCAATAAATTTCTTCTTTTAAAGTTTGAAGAAAATTTTGTGTTCCAAATCTTGGAACAAAGATGATAAGCCTCCAATAAGTGTCGTACCACTTTCTAGGTGTGTGAAGAATCTAAAGTGAAAGTGTATCTGAAAATAATGGCTTAACTCACAAAATATATTATTTTGTGATAAATAAAATCTAAAAATAACACAGGAACAAATTATATAAAGATTTGTTCAAGGTATAACGTTTTTTAAAGCGAACAACTTTACTCCAAAATACTTTTATATTTCACAAGTACTTAAACTTAAAATATCTCAAGAATATTTCGAAGAGAAAAACAAAATTTGAAACTTGGGAGAATATAAGATTCAACACAAAAAGAAGTTTTTATCTTACAAAGATTTTTTTCCTCCTAAAAATGATTCTTGTGGTAAGAAAGATTTAGCAAAAATATTTTGTCCACAAATAGATCACAAAATCCCACTTCTATTTCACACATTTATAAAATGAAGTTCCAACTCACTTACATATACAGACAAGCTTGCAAGAGAAGATGGAGAAGGGGAAGGGGGGCAAGTAGGTAAGTTATATACTTACATGAAGTGACACATTACAAAAGGTAGAAAATATATAGTCAGATCTTTAGTGTTGCATGAGTACTGAGGAAGATGTGCACAATGAATTCTAAAAAGTAACTTTTGCCACTAGACTGACACATCTCGCTGGCGCACCTTTAGCGACAATACAAGACAAGACTGAAGAGAAATATTTGGAACTTGGTGCGGCCAACAAGAAGCTGTCGGTGAAGCGAAGGAAATCCTCATTGTGACTAAAGGTTTTGCAATAAACGCAACATCCATACAAAATGAAAAATGCAAGATTTTCTAAAAGAATTTTATTTGCATCTCATATAAAGCCCAAAGAACCATATCAACCACACAAACACACACCAAAAAGATATTATACAAAGAAAACTAGTGTTATAAAATGTGCACGAGTCTAAGTGTCCGTTTACCTTCCTAATAGTGGTATAAAAGGATAAACATGGGAGATGTGGATGTCCCTTTGAATGATTTTCATGGCACTTTATCGAAACGATTTCAAAATCAAGACTTGAATTATATTTGATCTATGAAATAAGACAATTTAGACCTATTGGGGCACATGAGTATAATGCATACTCTTACACTCTCCCCCTTTGTCTATTCTATGACAAAATATACGAATAAACAATCTCGTTCAAATGAACTTTAAAACAAAAATATTTTTCTTTTAAAATTCGTTTTAAGAATACATAACCTCAAACATTTAAAGCAAACACCAAATGATATCCAAGAATCAAACTAAAATGCATCCATAACTTTTTTAGATTCCGTGGACATAAAAACGAACGTGACACGATGATATAGACTACTATATTGGCCGCTACATCTTCAATTAAACACATTATAGTATTAGAAGGTAAACCAACACAAGTTCTAACCTATAACTCAAACGGTTTTGTCCAAACACGGAATAAGCTAAAACATACAAATTGACTCGATTCGAAAATTTGTCTTTATATAACATGAACTCTTGATGAATCAAACCAAAACAATCAAGCATTGGTTTGATTCATCATAATGGGTATATTCACCATCCCTATATCATGGTTTATATATGTATTTACACACATGTAGTTTTTGTTATAAAGATATTTGAAACCTTAAAACTCAAATACGTGAAATCCGTAATTTGAGTTTCATGGAACTCGGATTCATCCTCATATACATGAAACACGAAAGAAAAAATATATGAAACCCCTGCATTTTGGTTGCAATTTAAAATTTCATCTATAAGTTTTTCAAAATTCTTTGTGATGTACGTTTCTTTTGGGGAACAAGACTCTAAAATAACTAATTACCCATTACCCTTTAATTCCAATTTTTAATCAAACTCAGAATTGTTGATGGATAAAACGTAGCTTTAATCTATGTGATCATAAATAACTGTTGGAGGTATCTGGAGTTTTAGAGTGTTAGTTTTGGACGCGAGAGATAGTTTGATTTGGTTTTTTAGTTAAGCTACATTGTTGAGTGATTTCTAGGGGTATTAGAAATTGGTGCACATGCAATGGGTTTGTTATATATATAAATGCTACACAACTTTACATTAATGAATATTAATCACTAATATTACCTTTGTGAAGTAAAAACTTATTTTAAAATTGGTGGAAAAAGTATAAGCTATGATGGTAATTTTAACTTTTGATGTTTTATGGTCTTTTATTTTAAATACTTATCTATTTATTCTTTTCATTCAATCTTTCTTATTACCATATCTCATTTTGTCTTACACTCTTAAGAGTTTTTTTTTTAATTATTTCCTAAATTTTCCCTGAACCCAAGTCACTTTTTTGTGTGGATGTCTCTAAAACCTTATTGGTACCAACCCAAATTAGGAAAAGAAAATGAACTTATTGTTTCTTCAGATCACTGAAATAACATAAAAAACTTAAAAATATGTCAACTTAAAAGGAAATAATGAAGAAGAAGAAGAAGAAGAAGAAGAAGAAGAAGAAGAAGAAGAAGAAGAAGAAGAAGAAGAAGAAGAAGAAGATACTATTTATTATGACAAACACATGAAAAAAAATTATTTTTCACACAATTTATTAAAACTACCCATAAACAAAATATACATCACATTATAACAAACTTAATCTTATATAAAGTTCTAGAAAAGGTATATACATTGTAAAGTGCATTAACAAAATAATTAAATTATGGAAAAACAAAAATATAAATTTAAAATAAATTACACACCTATAAAATGTTATCTTCTCTCTCTATACCCAATTGTTATATCTTGTTGAACAGTACATACTTATCTCTCTATATACCCACTTTTCCATTATTTATCTCTACTTAAAAGTATTATATATTTATCTATCTCTATATACTTATTTCTGAAAGCACATCAACAAGAAGAAATAAATCATTTGTTTTAGACATATCTAGCTCTTGTACCTCACACACAGACAAACTCTTATAGCGAGGATTTCTATGTGGATGTGCACTGCATTTTTCTCTGTACATTCGCTAATCTTATGGATTTTCTCCCCCGGCTCTTCCCCCTGCGTGAAATAATTTTTAAGTTTCAATTTATGAGTTAAAAAGGAGATGAAATTATTACAGTGCATCGATACAAGGGTAGTTATGGAGAGAGAGAAAATACATGACATAGATGAAGGGAAGTTGTGTTGACGTGGGAGTGAGAGGGTCAAACGTTAATATTCAATTGGAAATTATTAATTTCCAACATTATCCTATTTTCATGTTGAGAAACATCTACATTTGTCGGTTTGAATGAGGGTATTTTAGTTTCTTTTTTGTCAAAGCCTGAGAGAAATTGGAGAGAGAGAGAGAGAGAGAGAGAGGGAAGGTGGGGGGAGATAGATGGTTTCTCAAAACCTCAAAAAGTTAAGCTGAAAAATAGATCCCGAGTGAAATGAAGTGAACTGAAGTAAAAGAAAAGAAAATTTTTATTCTTGTGTGTGTTTAGTTAACAGGAGGAAAACTGCAAGAAAATTATAAATTAAAACATTTATGTACATATGCACATATGCAGTTATAATTTTACAATATACAAAAGTATTATATATTTTTTATTTCAATCATCGAAAAATATGATTTATATAATAAACATCTATTTAACTCAAACATTACTAAATATGAATAACATATTATGAATATTTATAATTAGTAAAAACATTAATATATAGCGTATTATTATGAATATTTATTAGTAAATATTTTAGTACTAGTTGTAACAACAACAACAACAACAACAACAACAACAACAACAACAACAACAACAACAATAATAATAATAATAATAATAATAATAATAATAATAATAATAAAAGTAAAAATATTAGTAACAATAATTTACATGGTAATATATAGCGTATTATTATGAATATTTATTAGTAAATATTTTAATAGTAGTTGTAACAACAACAACAACAACAACAACAACAACAACAACAATAATAATAATAATAATAAAATAATAGTAATAATAATTTACATAGTAATATACGAACTTTCCTTTAGCTTTCCTATAAAATCCTAGGTTTTTGGTAGGATGTGTTTTGTGAAAAAAAAATTCGTTGAGGAAAATTGTAAGACAATTTTTACATAACTTTCTTGCTAACCAAACACAACAAAAAGTACAAGAAAGTTATTTTCCTCAACTTTTTCTTTTCTTTCCTGATAAACAAACGCACCCAAATGGTTCTTAGTAAAATACAAAGTAGGAGGTTATGTATAGGTGGGAGACGATTTATACACCCCGAAGTATGCGCTGGTGGGAATGTACAAAAAGTTAGAGATTACCATATGTTCAATGACTTGAGTTAAAATTATTGGGGTTATTAGCGGAAGAAAATATTGTGAAAAATCTTCAAAACCTAAAGTTAGTCATGTCTTTATATAATAAAAGATAAAGAGCATTTAATTGGTGATTGTATCTTAATGTTTACTAAGGGTATATGTGGAAAATAAAGATATTGATTGAGTTATATTTCCAAATCTTATATTTGAAATTTAAGTTAGACTAATGTCTGTTGTATTGACTCAAAGTGTTATTATAGATATAATTAATCATGTAGGTAATTTTAAACTAAGATTGGTGTATATGTGATCATTCAATTTTCTCGGTCTCTCTTCCTCTCTCAATCAATCAGTCAATCAATTAAGCGAAATATATTATAAGGTTCAAGTCCGGCTTTATAGTTTTTGGGGCCCTAGACGAAAAACCAAAATCGGGGCCTTTTATATGAAAAAAAATCAAATTAAATAAAATGCGTTCTTCTCGCATTTTTTTATACAATGCCAATTTTAATATACCAAAATCGAAATTACCATTTGCACCGCTCGGTACAACCTAACGTAAACCAAAATCGAATCGTGCAGTTGTGTGGTAAAATTAATTTTTTTAGTGAATTTCAAAATAACAAAACATTTAAAATCTTCATCAAGTAGAAAATGAACCATGGCCAAAATAATTGAAAGCCAAAATTTGGATATTAATTTTAGGCCTGCTCTTTATAGCTTGCCCAATTACTATTTGAAAGTATTAAAAACTCTTTAAAAAAGAATTTAACAAAAACATATATGAGACTACATCATTTGTTATTTATTTTTTTTTAACCCAAATAATGGAGTTTACCAATTGACAAAAATAACTTAATTTTTCAAAAAAAAATGAATAAAAAAAATAGGATTGACATCATTTTATCAGTCATTTTTTTATATTAAAATAACAATGCACACCAAACTTTTAACTTAAAGTCTACCAACTATTTAAATTTTAGCCAACTTAGATTTTAAAGAGGAAAAACAAGGTTATTTATAAGAAAGGGTTTAAAGGAGATTCCCATATTCAACAGATGTGGGACTTCACCAAAACACTAAAATATATATATATAAATTTATCATTTGGTTTGTGGCTAAAACTGATTGACGGACGATTTTTTTAAAAACAAAATAATTTTGAGTTGAATTTTTTTATGGATTCTTAACATTTCAGGGCACCTCTCAAAATTTTTTTAGCTCAAGACGAATTGTTGCTTTTTAAAAAAATGGGTAAAAAAACTGTTAGTATATAACCCCTTATAAACTGACGATTTTTTTTTATCTAATTCAACCTATATATTATTTTCAAGGTTTTTTTAACCCACATAATAATATAAATCCACAAATTTTGTGAGTGGGTGTGTTAAAAGTGGGTAGGTGAGTGTGTTAAAAGTGGGTTAAGTTTTGTGAGTTTAGTATTAAAGTGGGTTTGGGCTCTTTTGGGAGCCTTTTTAAATGGTAAAAATGTTTCATATTAGAGTGGGTTTATTTATTTATTTATTTATTTATTATTATTATTATTATTATTGTTGTTGTTGTTGTTGTTGTTGTTGTTGTTATTATTATTATTATTATTATTATTATTATTATTATTATTATTATTATTATTATTATTATTATTATTATTATTATTATTTTTATTTTTATTTATTTATTTTTTTTTTGGGGGGGGGGGGGGGGGGGGGGGCTCTATTTTAAGTGGTAAACTCTAATTTTTTTAAGAACATTTTTTAAACAATTTTTTTTATACCTATTTTTTTTTAATAATTTTGGGACCCCTATTAATTGGGGGGGCCCTAGGCGACGAGCTAGTTGTCCTATGCCCAAAGTCACCCGGATAAGGTTTAAACATAGTCTATAAAATGGATCCTTGACCTATAAAAAAAAACTTGAACACCCTTCTACAAGCCCTCGCCGAACCCACTCTTCACCTTTTATCATACTCCCACATTTCTAAATTCCTAACTGACCATAACTTCTTTAAACTCGGCCAACGAATCCGCACCTAATTGTCCCTTTATCGCCTTATACCAGGTGCCTTACTTGCCACTAAATTGGTTGCAATGTATGCCAACTCAGGTGATATATATCCCAAATTATAAGTAAATCAAATCAAAGTAATGGTTAAACTCTTCCTTCAAAGAAGACAGAGAAACTAATGTGTTGTTTGTTTTTACCTCTTAAGTATGAATCTAAACCATTCAGATTTAAGAGGTATCAAAAAGTATTTTTTTAAATGATTAAGTGGCTAATGGCTATATTTGCCTTTTAATGATTAAGAGGTTGAGTTACATTTGATGTCTGGATCAGTCTAAATACATTCATTCAGAGGTACATTCAAACATAAAAACAAACATATTTTTCAAATTCAGATTTCAGACTTCAGATTCGGATGAAAAAACAAACGCAACCTAACTCTTAAATGCATAAATAATTTTTGTACTCAACTTTCCACATAAAAATAAACCCAAACATATATATAACTAGGTTCTCAAAACCTAAAGACATATAACTAGATTTCCAATTAACATTTATGAACAATTACAACTATTTATTAGGGGCGATCAATTAATTGTTTATTAATTAATTAATTGTCCACATAACCCATTAACACGGTTCGGACAAAACATGGCTAAATATCTCAACAAATATAAAAACTCAATAATGAATTTATAAATAAAAAAACTCAATAACATTTGAAAAAATCATTTCAATCCTAAGGCCTATGACCCACAAAGGGCGGTGGATAGGAGCGTGTTAGTGAGGAGGATTTTTTTAACGATGTCCGAAAGAATGAGGTGATATCCGAACGGTATCCGAACAATCACACTCAGGTTGTATCACAACAGGGTGCAACTGTCAGGTACCAAAGGATTCCTTCCTAAGAAAAGGTTGACGAACGATAAGCCTCAGCTGGTCAACAACGTTAAGGGTTACAGAAGACCCAATAGGGGTCCCTTAAGCCAATCAAAAGGGTTTTCAGTATTGAACGAAGGACCCCCCATGACGTGGTAGGTATAACTGCCAAAGACTTAATCAAAGAACGTATGTCTAACGAGCAACGCAAGCCCTATTATTGCTGGCAGATATCTCGAAGAATCTGAATACGTGCCTCGTCTGAATTTGAAATATATCAATGTGTATGCTAGAAAATAGGACGAATATTGTATCAAGGCTAGAGTAGTTAAAAAACTAGGCAATCAATTGTACTCAATACTCTTGCATTGATACTCTTAATAAATAAACAACACCCCTTTCCCCGTGGATGTAGGCCAAGCTTGGTTGAACCATGTACATACTTTGTTCCCTCTTATTACCAATCCCCTTCTCAGTTATTGTAATATATAACTTTATTGTGTTGTATTGCATCAACATAATTGGCTCCATATGGGGGAGCGATGGTTTCCATAGCCATGAACAAGAACCAAGTTATGTAGTCCATTCGAGGCCTTAGAGAGCATCAGTATGCCCTCAAAAACTAGATGTCAAAACTGTTAAATTGGCTCCCCCAACCTCAACAACCACCGGTGTAACAGGTGGACCAAAAGAACCATCATGATCAAAGCCAAGAGAACCAGATGCCGTCGTTACCATGACCAACACTTTCCTCCACCATTCATTGGGTGTTAGTAGCCCGAGGCATCGGGCTCTAACCGACGAACGAGGTAGCCGGGTACACCGGGGGAGAGTCACCATTCTGTCTAGAGGTCATTGCATGTCCCATGCCATCAAACTTTAAACTACCCCAAATGGACTCATTTGATGGAACGATGGATGCAAAGGACCACGCCAACCATTATGGGGACCATATGGATTTTGTGGACACCCCATACCCAATAAGGTATAGGTTGTTTCCCACCACATTGAAAGGATCAACAAGGATTTGGTTCAATTGGCTACCCCCACACTTAATTACCTGTTTTAAGGAGTTCTCCGAGTGCTTCATTCACCATTTAATCGGTAACATAGTCCATCAAAAAATCACTGACCACATGTTTAGCATCCTAAAGATAGGGTAAGAAAGTCTCAGGGAGTACGCCAAGAGATGCAAAGATAATCTGCTCCACATAGAATACCGAGATGAAAAGGTGGCCATTTGGGACTTTTTAGGGGACTTTCCAGTGATAACACTATTTACTCATTGTCCATGACCCTCATGGCTAACATGGCTGAACTCATGAGGAAGGTAGAGAAACACATACATGCTAAGGGCACCCTCAGTATTCAAGATACCCCTCCAGGGACGTGGGGTAAACAAGATACTATGAAGAACGTGGGAAAAGAAAGTTTGAAGAGGAATGGGGGAAACGAAAGTATGAAGAAGAGGGGAAGACGAAGACCACCAGCGCTAAGTACGAAGAGGGGGAAGGAGACCACCACCACCAAGGGGACCCCTTGGATACATCAGACTCGAACTCAACAGTTCACCCCACTCAACACCACAGTGAGGAGAGTCCTCATCATCATGGAGGATCCCAAGATGTTGAAATGGACACATAGGCTAAGGAACCGACCAATGAAGCCCAAATCTAACACAAACTGTTAGATCTATAGGGACTACGAACAAGAAATAAATGATTGCCCACAATTCAAAAGCAAATTTGAGGCGTTGGTGTAAAGAGGATACCTAAGTGACTTTGTCCGAAGGGATGTACCTCGGGAAGACGGTCGGGTAAAAATAATAGAATTGAGAGGAGGAGAAGGTCCACAAAAAGAGAGCTGAAAAGGTAAGGCAAGTGGGATATAGGCGGTACCGAAGAAGTTAAGTGAATTGGAATGATATTTAGAGGGTTCACAATCGAGAGAGAGTCGACCTCAGTTGGAAAAGCATATTGAGGCCACAAAAGGGAGCTACTGGAGATATGGGTTGAAATACATATGGAAGACTGGGAATGTATAGTTTTTACTCCCCACGACTCTAGAGACCTCATCATGCCTCATAATGATGTGCTCCTAACACTGTAGTGATATCCAACTGAACGGTGGAAAGAATCATGATCGATACCGAAAGCTCAACCGACCTAATGTATCACTAGTGTTTTGAGAATATAAATATAGGGGAATGCCTAAAGCCAGTGCAGGGTCCACTTTTGACTTTATCTAGGGAGTAGGTTTAGCTACCATTCACTATTGGAAAGGGCGAGCAGTTCGTCGCCTTACAAGTGGAATTTTTAGTGGTCAGGTCCCCCTCAACCTACAATGTGCTTATAGGGAGAACAACTAGTAGTCACCTAGACACCGTACTATCCGTCAAGTCCCTGACCATTTATTCCTAATGCCAAATGGGATAGGGAAGATACGAGGAATTCAATCGCGAGATAAAAACTATTAGTTTGCGTCCTTGAAAAAGAAGCGAGAGGCCTTTAACATAGATGGTTGGATCCAAGAGAAGAGGTCATAATATGATCTCCAATGGAAGATTTAGTACCCATACCCCTATATCAGGACCACCAGAGAGAGTAGTGTATATGGGATCATCGCTGGAATAAGAAAAGAGAAAAAAGCTTATTCAATTTTTAAAAAATCACCATAAAATGTTCACATGGATCCACGGAGACATGTCGGGAATATATGCCTTATAATTGACCCATTAGCACAAGGTAGACCTGACCAAGCATCTAATTCAATAAAAGAAGAGGGAATTTGCATAAGAAAGGAATCAGGCCGCGTATACAAAGGTTGGAAAACTACTAGAGGCAAAGAATATTTGAGAAGTTAAATATCTCGAATGGTTATCCAACGTGGTGATGGTTAGGAAATCAAATGGGAAATGAAGACTGTGCGTGGACTACTCAGACCTCAATGACGCCTGTCCAAAATATTTATACCCCTTCCCAAGGATTGATGCCCTAGTAGACGTTGTGGTGGACTATAATACATTCTCCTTTATGGACACATACTCCGAGTACAACCAAATTAGGATGCACTCGGAGGATGAAGAGAAGACATCATTCATGATCGATTGGCAGACACACTGTTACAAGGTTATGACATTTGTGTTAAAAATGCAGGGGAAACCTGCCAGTAGTTGGTCAACATGATGTTCAAAGAGAATATAGGTAGGACGATGGAGGTATACATGGACGATATGTTAATAAAGAGTTTGAGTGGGAAGGAGAACGTCGTAGATCTCAAAGAAACCTTCAAGATCCTCAATAGAATCAACATGAAGTTGAACCTAGAAAAGTGTACATTCGATGGCATCGGGAAAGTTCCTTGAGTTCATGGTCACACAGAGGGGGATGGAAGTGAACCCTAAAATAATCAAGGCCATTATAAACAAAAGACGCCCAAGAACAGTATAAAAGGAACAATCCTTAACTAGAATAGTGATCTCGCTAAATCGATGTTTGAGAAAGGCCAGGGATAAGTGCATTACTTTCTTTAGGACACTAAGAAAGGCCTTAGTTTGGACGGACGAATGTGAGCACGCTTTTCAGGATCTACATGCCTACTTGGTAGACGTATCCTTACTTTCAAAACTAAGATCGGGGTTAACCATTTATGTGTATCTCTCCATCTCCTCTACAACAGTCAGCTTTGTCTTGATCAGAGAATATGAAGGGATCCAGTGCCTAGTGTACCATGTGAGTAGAGTGTTCAGAAGAGCGGAAGCAAAATGCCAAATTTCTAGAAAAGTTAACATTCTCTTTGGTCATAGTGGCTGGAAAATTACGATCGTATTTTTAGGCACACGCAATTGTGATGCTGACAAATTTCCCTTTGAGGTAGGTTTTCCATAAGCCGAAAGTCTTCGAAAGACTCATGAAGTGGTCAATAGAGTTAAATTAATTTGATATATGGTACAGGACAAATGTTATAGTAAAAGTAAAGGCCGTGGCTGACTTTATCGTAGGATTTTCAGACGATGGAAGTAAGGAAATGTTGCAGAGGATGGAGAAAAATAAGACAGTCTAGACAATCCATGTAGACGGATCGTCAAATAAGGAAGGATGTGGAGCATGACTAATCATCAAAATGCCAGAGGGTGGTAGTATAGAATTCACGTTGTGATTCAATTTTAATTCCTCCAATAATGAAGCCGAATATGAGGCACCAATCTCAGGAGCTCGCCTCGCCTTTACCATTAACTCCAACTAGGTAGAGGTCTTGAGAGATTCAAATATTGTATCTTTATCAATCTTGGTATCTTTATCATCGATGATCAGCCTTCGATGAACGAAAGTAGGAGTGCTTCTCCTCCCCCCAAGGGCCTTTTGTTATGCCTTCTTCAGAAGGATCTCTCCTTTATCAGCTGAATGGAGGAGGTCTTTTCCATAACGATATTGAGGGGAATGATTGGGGGACGACTTCGATCACTTGAAAGACCGAAGGAACATATGTGGGCAAAGGAGTTGGAGGGTTCTGACATAACATCTGGAGAGTCGCTCAGTATCCCTAATGCACCAACACTTCAAAAGCTGCAGGTGTAAAAAGAAAAAGATATGTCTAGTGAAGATCAGTATGGTCAAACCAGAAGATAAGTCGATCGTTATAATAAATAAATACCTGATGTGTGAGGGAAGTACACACATTGGAAATATAAGAGGAGAAGATGAGCCTTCTCAGTATCTTATCGAAGACGAAGCGCCTTTCGATTACGAATATCTTCACCCCTTACTATGAAGCTAAAATCTTTCAACCTTTGCAGGCCGCAAAGCTGTTTGAATGGGTGGGTGTAAAACCCCTTATTTTTTTAGGATAAATAATTTCTTTAATTTGGAGAATTAGAATTTAAACTAAATTGATGATTTGGAGAAACTATTTAATTTGGAGAGTTCATTTAAATTGGAAGATTCAATTTATTTGGAGAATTGAGATTTAAATTAATTCGGGTTATTTCTTTTAAGAATACATGTGTCATAATTTGAGGTTGAAATTTGAGATTTTAGTTAAGTAATTCGGATGATGATTTTGAGTATACAGTTGAGTCCGGAAGGATCGAGACAGTCTAAATAGAGTATCCGGAGGTAGTAATTAGGTCTCGGGACGTTGTTAGGCATAATCGGACCCACACATGAGTGTTTGGGTCATTTTAATAAAGCCCACAAGCCTAAAAACGGGATTGACATAATAAAATTAAAATGTGAGTGGGTATGGCAACCATAATTCATTTTAGAAAAATCCTATTTGCAGAGGAGAAAAGAGGGATCAAGTGGGAGAACTTTTGGGAGTCAAGCCAAGAGGAGATTGATTTGTTCTTCATCAAAATCTCCATCTACATCAAAGGATCAGACTCTACGAAATTTTTAGGCAAGTAGTTAAACTTTCTTTCATTTAAATTGCGGTATTGCAATTCATATCTGAAAAGAGTGCGGGTGCATTCAAATAGAGATATTATTTAATTAAACACATTTTTTATCAATTAAGTCCTAAACATGCATCTAGGTGTGATTGAATAAGATGATGAAATAAGCAAGAACATTCAAACACACACATGGGAGGAAAAATCCCCCAAAGGGGCAAAACCATTTATTTTCATTATAATATTGTAACATACAATTTCTCGGATTACAATGAAAATACAGTGACACAAAATTACCCGCATGCGTCGGATCTGTAGTCGGCGGCTGGAATTTTCCCTTTCCAGGAGGGCAGCAATGAAGAAGAAGGACGGTCTTCTCCACAATAATTTGAACAGACACGCGGTTGTGTTCTTGGGTTGCAAACGGATTCACAAGGGTTTGAAAAGTTTTGTGAATCAAAACATAAGTCTTGGGACTCGCAAAGGTGAAGACTTAGAGTATTTAGGACTCTAAAAATCATCTATGAAAGTTTTGCTAAACAAATCCCCGAAGTTGGTATCTTAAAAGAAAACCTGGCCCTAAAAAATATGAACATAATCTGCACGATTTTATTTCAGGTGGATCGGTCCGCTTCTGATCCGGACCGGTCCGAGGTCAGATCGGTTCTTTTTTAGAAAGGGCTTCTTCGGTTCGCAATCAGTCCGGGGTCTACTAGATTGAAGCATAAGCGGATCGTTCCGGCTTGAGGCGGATCAGTTCATTGGCGGATCGATTCTTTTTCCATACTGGCGGATCGGTCCGGTGCGGACCGGTTCCTTTATTAAAACAGGCGGACTGGTCCGACTGACCGGAAAACTGATTCCTTGAATTCTTTGATATTCGGATCCGTTGATAATGATGTGATCTTGAATTTCTTCAAAGATGTAACGGCTTATGACATACACAGAAATAATGGACAAAATGTCCTTACAAATCTCCCCCTATGTCTATGCCAGTACAAACATAAAACATCCGAATTATCAAATATCAAATTACCTATACAAATCTACCCTTCCATGAACCCAAAACTGGAAAGATATAAATGAATAAGACTTCATCGTTTAGTCTTCAACTCTTCTGGAATCTCAACGCTTTTCTCATCAGGGTGTGCAATTCAGAGATCATCAAAGAAGTGCCTACACACATGAGACAAAGCAAATACCAAGTGACATATCGAGATTGAAATGAGAGATAAACATATATACCAATTTATGATAGAAACTCAAAATTTCAAGATTTCAAAACTCCCCCATAGTATGATAATTCTTTCTCCCCCTTTTTATGATGTCCCCAAGTAGACAAATGAGAAGAATAAATCAAACAAGAAAAATCGGGGTGTCACAAGGAATAAGCAACTATTTTTTAAAGTTTTTTAAAATTTTTCAAACAAAACAAACAAAAATCACACCATGAACGAACACAAAACAACCAAGTTGATGAAAGCGAAAATGTAGAGGTGTGATCAAATTCGATAGGAAAATCAATGCATACAATCATGACATATGTGCACGATGAATATCAGATACTCCTGACGAATGCACTCAAAATCTTCCTTTGCTGTAAAAAGGTGGTAATATGAGACATTGACTCAATCAAATCAACAAATCAAAGCTGAAAATGATTTCCACACCAATAACGTCCAAAACGATTTAATGCTTTTTCAGGACTTTCAAGGAAGTGAAAACCCGTTTGAATTCTCCAACCGAACTCCCTCAGATTTATATTTTGAAAAGAGGCGATCTAAATTCTCAAACTTTGGAGAATTGATGGTGAAACCTAATGGCCCATATTTTGGCATATATTGATTTTTATTGCCTTTAAATTTTTTCGGGCTCTTTTAACCTCTTTGGACCTCGGATAATAAAATTCCTCAATTTTGTAGGTCCTTGTTAACGGTGGCTTAGAATCACAAAGGCTAAATGAAACTTTTGCATCCCTTCCCCGTTTTCCAATAAACACACAGTCTCACCAAAATGATTTTTACATGCATTCCAATTATGTCAAGTTTTATCGCATATTGTCAGTTGTATAGATAGAATTGAGATGGAAACACTCAAGCCAATATTTGATAGACAAGTACAATAATCAAATATATCTGTGCATGTGTGCAATAAAGGAGATAGGAGTCAAACATATGGAAAGATATCACTAATCACATCTCAAGAACTCCAAACAATGTAAAGCACATGGATGAAATGTTGTAGCGTCTCAAATCTCTATCAAACAGTCATATGGATAAATGGAATGAAGTTGTGACTTGGCTATCTTAAATGCTCATCCATAAAAGGTGCAAATAAAATAGAAAAATCTTTTTGAGCTTTTCTAAAGTTTTTATAAAACGAAAATCTTTTTGGTTTTTTCAAAAGAATAAATAAATAGCTATACAACAAAACAATAAAACATATTAAACAAACTAGCAATAGGAATGTTATGAACATGAAAAATCATCCTATCCTAGTCAAAGACCAACCCCTCAGTCAATTGTGCAAATCTCCAAAGACTTCCTAAGACTCTCAAATCTAAGGGCATCTAAAAGTTTTGTGAAAATATTGGCTAACTGACTGTTAGTGGGTACGAAACTCAGGGATACGACTTTCTCCTCAACTAACTGACGTATAAAGTGCTCGCATATCCTGATGTGCTTTGTGCGCGAATGCTGGATTGGATTGCGGGATATGTGTATCGCACTTGTGTTGTCACAGGAAGTAGTCATGGTGTCCTGTGAAATCCCATAATCCTCTAACATTTGCTTCATCCACAAGAGTTGCGTGCAACAACTCCCGACGACGATGTACTCAGCCTCCGTGGTGGACAAAAAGATGGAATTTTGCTTCTTGCTCAGCCAGGAGACAAGAGCAGAACCAAAATAGAAACACCCACCATAAGTGCTCCTACAACCATCTACATCCCCGACCCAATCGGTATCTGAATAGGCGAATAAACGGTAATCGGTATCAAAGGAATACCAAATACCGTATGAGAGCGTCCCACTCACGTATTTAATAATACGTTTTAGAGCAAGTAAATGTGACTCTTTTGGGAATGCCTGATATCACGCACAGACTCCAACACTAAAGGCTATATCGGGACGACTGGCAGTCAAGTAGAGGAGACTACCTATCATACTCTGATACAAGGTTTGCTCTACGTCCTTACCTGAAGCGTCCTTGCTAAGCTTGGTAGAGGTACTCATAGGTGTACGTGCATGCTTAGCGTAGTTTAAACCAAATTTCTTCACTAGGTCTCTAGCATACATAGATTAGGAGATGAACATCCCATCCTCTAGCAAACGAACCTAGAGACCAAGGAAGAAAGTGAGCTCACCAACCATGCTCATCTCAAACTCACTTTTCATCTCTTCCTCAAAGTGATGAGCATGTTGGGAGCACGTGGATTCAAAGACTATGGCGTCCACATAGACCTGGGTAACCAAAATAGCACCGTCATTTCTCCTGACGAACAATGTCATATCAACTCCCCCTCTCTTGAAGCCACGTGCTAAGAGATAGGAAGTAAGTCTCTCGTACCAAGAACGGGGTGCTTGCTTCAAACCATACAAGACTTTCCTCAGATAATAGACGTACTTCAGGTGCTTAGGGTCTTCAAACCCTTTTGGTTGTTCCACGTAAACCTCCTCCTGTAGAATGCCATTTAGAAAGGCACTCTTGACATCCATCTGATATAACTTGAAGCGCAGATGACATGCGATGGCGAGTAGTAAGCGGATGGACTCAAGCCTCACAACAGGAGCAAATATCTCCCCAAAGTCTACACCTTCTATCTGTGTGTAGCCTTAAGCGACCAACCTAGCCTTATTTCTGATTATGGTACCATTTTCATCCATTTTATTCTTAAAAATCCATCTGGTACCTATCACATTAGTCTCAATAGGTCGGGGGACAAGTTCCCAGACATTATTCTTTTTAAATTGAAGCAACTCATCCTGCATGGCAGATATCCAGTGTTCGTCCAAGATTACTTCTTTGTGATTCTTGGGCTCGACTTTAGACGTGTAGAAAAAATGGCTAACAACATTCTCGAGCTGAGCACGAGTCTTGACCCCTAGAGTGGGATCACCAACAATGGCAGAAAGGTCATGACTCTTGCGAACCCAAGGAGGTGTGTCCCCTAACACAGTAGTAGGGTCCACTGAGTGTGGGTGAGGTACAAGTAAATTACTGCCAGAAATATCCTTATCCTCACACTGAAGGCTAGAATCAATAAACGCTGAAGGTTCGTCATCTTGCACGGTGACATTTATTGACTCCATAACCTTAGAGCTCTTCAGGTTAAAAACCCGATACGCTCTACTATTCGATGAATACCCTAGTAAGATTTCCTCGTCGCTCCGGGAGTCAAACTTTCCTAATTGCTCTCTATACCGTAGGATGTAGCACTTACTCTAAAAAACACGAAAATATTCAAGGTTGGATTTCTTGCCAGTCCACAATTCATAAGGCATTTTAAGTGTGTGTGGACATAGATAAACCCTATTCACCGTGTATCATGCATTAGACACTACCTCTGCCCAAAATCTCCTAGAAACCTTACGACCTAGAAACATAGATCTAGCCATTTCCCATATCGTCCTATTCTTTCTCTCAACAATTTCATTTTGCTGAGGAGTCTTCATAGCAGAAAACTTGTGTTTGATCCCAATGCTATCACAGTAAAGATCTACCTTTGCTTCCTTAAATTCAGTACCGTTGTCACTATGTATCCTATTAATAGTGACACTGTGTTAATTTTACAGGACACGGAACTTGGTCGTTAAAAACTCCACAACATCGGATTTCTCCCTCAGAAAACCTACAATCGAGTATCTGGAGAAATCATCCACCATCACGAGGATATACCTCTTACCACCCAAACTCTCAGTGCGAGTAGGACCCATAAGATCCATGTGAATAATCTCAAGTACACGAGAGGTGGTAATGGAATGCAAATTCCTATGGGGGCTACGAATTTGTTTTCCCAACTGACAGGGTCCACAAATCATCAAAGTTGGCTTTCCAAGTGATGGTAAGCCACGTACTAGGTCCTTTTTAGCTAAATGAGATAAGTCTCTAATGTTCACGTGACCTAGACGTTGGTGCCACAGATCCATAGGAGTGATCGTGGCACTGTTGCAGACAAGTGAGGATGTGGGCTCAGTCCCATAGCAGTTATCCTTTGTCCTCACCCCTCGCACTAAAAGTTTACCGGCTTGATTATAGACATTACATGCATCCCGGTCAAACTTTACGGAAAAGTCAGTGTCGCACAGCTGGCTAATGCAGAGAAGGTTTGCTTTCAAACCTTTGACGTACAAAGCATTCTCTATCTTAGGAAATCCTGGTAACTCTACAGTACCACGTCCTATAATGCTAGACTTGCTCCCATCTCCAAAGGTGACTCTGTCATCCTGATAATCCTCAAGAGATGTAAAAAATGAGGCATCACCTATCATATGTTTGGAGCACCCACTATCAAAATACCACTGTGAGGTATTATGTGCTTTGAGAGCGACATGAACAAAAAAGGCCTTTTTATCTTTCTTAGGTACCCAAGTAGTGGTGACCTTTTGTTTACCTTTATTGTTGTTGGTGTTAGCCGGAATGTGAGAAGCATTCACTGACGGTAAAGACATCCGTCAGAATTCCTCCATCAAACTCTGTGATGTGGAAGCTAAAAACTCAACTCGCTCTCTCAGACTGGTAAAATCATCAGTATGTTGTGGTGGAGCAGTAGTACGTCGTGTTCGACCCATACTATAGCAAAACTCCCTGAGGTGGCCTTTTCTTTTGCAATATGTACAAAAGAACACGGTCAAAGGCGGACATTGGTTTGCTTTTCTTAGTCGAACTCTCTTTCGAGATATTTGATGATGGCCATAAGGAGTCATAGTAAACTCAGGAACTGGTCCAGGTGCAATTTGGAATGTGGAGGCACCATCATAACCTATTCCTTGCCTATCACCAAAACCTAAAGCGGGGTCGAGGAGCATCTTTTCCATCTTTCCAGATCTGTCCTCGATTTGAACCTTGACTTCTCGTTCTCTCTCAAGATCACGAGTAAGCTGGGCAACAAGGGCTTCAAGATTCTTCCGAGTGTTCATGGAGGAATGGATCTCACTCATAAGACTAGCCACTTGTTTGGTCAAGTCCCTCTCTCTTTCTCAAAAAAACCTTCTCTTTCTCATCACAAGCAGATTCTCTCTCTCTTAAGGTAGTGCAGGTGGAGGACTCTATCTCTCTCTCGCTTTTCTTAAGTCTTCCTCTAAAGCGGCGATCCTAAGAACTAACGCTTTGTTACGCTTTTTAGTTTTAAATGACTCAGAATAAATCTCGGTGTAGGCACATTGGAGATCACTCTCGCTCTCACTTGTGTCATCCTCCCCCTAACTCACATCGATCTCACTATCGAGGTGTCCGTGTGAAGCAGCATCCTCATCGTCGTGAGGAGCACTAGAAGTATTCACATGACTAGCCATGAATGTGGTGAAGTTACACTCATGCGGTGACTCATCTCCAGAATCCACCGACTCGACCTCACTCTCGTCACTAAGGGTAGCATTAAGGACATCTTTTCCCTTTTCTCTGTTTAGCCTAGTAGCACACTCAAAGGCTCTATGACCCCTTCCGTCACACTCAAAACATCTCTCACTTTCCTTCTTAAGAGGGTCTTTAAAAAAAATTTCATTTTTATTTTCAAACTTATTTTTCTCAAACTTATTTTTATCTTTAAAATTACCATTTTTCTTGAATTTGAGAATTCTTTTAAAATTTTTAGCAAACAGGGCTAAATCATCTAGATCAAAATCACACTCAGAATCTGACGTATCAATCTCTATTTTTCTAGATGACTCCCTCTTTCTTGCCGACCCCTCACCTTTTCTCTCCTGGGCATTAAGTACAATTCCCTTATCTTTAGACTTGACAGATTTAGGGAACATATTAATCTCATAAGTTTGCAAATCTCCTACAAGTTCTTCCAATTTTAGCGTATTTAAATTACCCATAGAATTTAGCACAGTGACTTTAGGGATAAAACGCTTAGGGAGAGAACGGAGAATCTTTTTGAAAACTCTAGCATTAGGAATGTGTTCACCAAGATTGAAGCTAGTGTTAACAATATCAGACAGTCTAGCATAAAATTCATCAAAACATTCCGATGAAAGCATGGTGATTGTTTCAAATTGAGTTGTCAAATTTTGCAGTTTAGACTCTTTCACAGCATTAGTACCTTCATGGGTAAGTTGCAAAACATCCCATGCCTCTTTTGACGTAGTGCATGTCATTATGTGTTTGAACTCATCAGGTGTGACAGACCCATAAATAGCACTTAAACCCTTAGAATTAAAGATGACCATCTAAACTCTTCTTCAGTCCAAGACGAGACAGGTTTTAAATTGATCACATTTTCAACAGTGACGGAGGGAGGTATCCACCCTCTTTCAACTAAAATCCATACACGTTCATCAATGGCTTTTAATGCAGATCTCATGCGGGCTTTCCAATATGCATAGTTTTTCCAGTCAAAAACTGGCATTTTATTATATAACTTATCCATGATGAACACACTCATTTTCAAAAATCAATTTTTCGGAAAATTGATATCTTAGAAAATTTTTTGCTGAAAATTAGGAATACGCGATAGATTAGCGTAACCTGCTCTGATACCAATTTGAAAAGAGTGTGGGTGCATTCAAATAGAGATATTATTTAATTAAACACAGTTTTTATCAATTAAGTCATAAACATGCATCTAGGCGTGATTGAATAAGATGATGAAATAAGCAAGAACATTCAAACACACACATGTGAGGAAAAATCCCCCAAAGGTGCAAAACCATTTATTTTCATTATAATACTGTAACATACAATTTCTCGGATTACAATGAAAATATAGTGACACAGAATTACCCGCATGCGTCGGACTTGTAGTCGGCGGCTGGAACTTTCCCTTTTCAGGAGGGCAGCAATGAAGAAGAAGAAGAAGAAGGACGGTCTTTTTCATAATAATTTGAACAGACACACGGTTGTGTTCTTGGGTTGCAAATGGATTCACAAGGGTTTGAAAAGTTATGTGAATCAAAACATGAGTCTTGGGACTCACAAAGGTGAAGACTTAGAGTATTTAGGACTCTAAAAATTATCTATGAAAGTCTTGCTAAACAAATCCCCAAAGTTAGTTTATAAAAGAAAACCTGGCCCTAAGAAATTTGAACACGAACTGCACGATTTTATCCCAGGCGGATCGGTCCGGTTCTGATCCGGACTGGTCCGAGGTTGGGTCGGTTCTTTTTTGAAAAGGGCTTATTCGGGTCGCAATCGGTCCGGGGTCTACTCGATTAAAGCATAAGTGGATTGGTTCGTTGGCGGATCGGTTCTTTTTCCAAACTGGCGGATCGGTCCGGTGCGGACTGGTTCCTTTTTTAAAATAGGCGGACCGATCCGACTGACCAGAAAACTGATTCCTTGAATTCTTTGATATTCGGATCCGTTGATGATGATGTGATCTTGAATTTCTTCAGCGATGTAACGGCTTATGACATACACAGAAATAGTGGACAAAATTTCCTTACAATATCATGGTGGGTGTAAACTATATTCATTTTGGGATGAGTTATTATAGCAAAATTCATTTTTGGAGGGTATCAAATGTTAAATATGAGATTTGGGGATTTAAGCATTAAAGATGAAATTGATGTTTAATTTATGTGAGAATAATATCATATGAGTCTAGAATATGATTTAGAATCGAAGACCTGTAGAAATTGTTATTGAATTCGGATTATTGAATCGAATTGAGAATTGCTATTTAAGGGGTATTGAGAAAAACCCAATTTATGAACCCTAGAATCTTAATGAAAATCACTGAGGATTAATGTCATATATTATTTTTTGAACATGTTTATAGAAGAAATAAATATGGGAGATAAAGTAATCGAGGTCTGGGTTGAAGTTGGAAAGCTTCAGAGTTTAAAAATGGTGGAAAAAATAGTCGGGGAAGATGACTAATATCAGGTCGATTGATCGATCGACCCAATTTGTCTATCTATCAAACCCTTCAGTTATTTTAAAATATGACATTGCATATATTTTCATCACGGCCGCGTGGGCGCCGACCTCGTATTTTTCTAATTTTTTTTGGATTTGATATGATTTTTCTACAATAGGGTACGTGAGACCGACATCTTTAGAAAGAAATAAATTCGGGTTATTTGGAGATGTCTCCGTAGATGAGTGAAGGACTTTGAAAAAATATAAAGGAACATTATTTTACCCTTGAATTAGATAGGGATCAATTCGGGGTATGGATTTAGGAGTATTTATAATGAACGACACTCGATAATATATGTCGAAAATATACGAACGTATTAGAATGGGAATTTTGGATGAATTTAGCATACGGGCTGGTATCTTAAGGTGGAATTTAATTGATAGAAATTAAATGGAAATTTAATAAGGGTGTCAAACTTATTAACTGAATTTGGTGCAATGAATTCTAAAAGGTTAAAATACGGACCAATAAAGGGAGTCCGGACATTTTGATTGAGTGACACGACTTGGATAAAAATTAATTGAGGTGATAGTAATTAAATTGAGGGTCGGGGTTTTGACTATGATATTTCTCGAGCTAGTGCTACGGGAGTTAGAAATAGATTATCCGCTTTAATTTATTATATAGATATATGATAGATCATCGAATAGTGTATTTAACGAGAGGTGTTAACCTTAATAGTGGATTTTTGTGTAATAAATTCTAAAGGATGAAGATACGGGCCATATGAGTGAGTCAGAGTATTGTAGTTGGGTGACACTATAATAAATTAATTAATGTGAAATTTATTAGATTAATCGGTGCAACTTGAAATGTAACGGATTCGGGGGATGATCGAACTTATGACTTAGATCAGTAGGATATGAGTGAATTACCTACTGAAATATTTTAAAGGATAATTGGCACACTTCGAGTAGTGAGGGATACTTGGGAATATATGATAAGAAGTGTATTTAGAATTAAATAATACGTAGGATATTCGAGAGATATATATGCTATGCATGGAATATATGATATAGGTTGTGTGTATACGTATACTGATTTGTATGATTTATTATATGTATGACATGCCTACCATACTTGATATCACGGGAGGTTGTAGGAAGAGCACAATCTTGTCTTGTGTGCCTTTGAGGGGATTTAGATTTGGTACCTTAAGAACATAGGACTGTAAAGACTTATTTGTGAGTTGATAAGTCAGCTGACTATAGGAGCGTAGGTATGTGCGTGACCCATAGGTATGTGAACTATGTTCGCCTCCAATATGTGTGATTTGTATTGATACGGTTCCAAAGTGATTTGGAATCCGTAGTCCTTTATACAGTGCGTGATGTACCGGGACTTGATAGCAGAGTATGCATGCACCACAGGTCCCAACTTAGGGGTGTTGCATTGAATATATATAATTAGTGTGATAAATATATATACTTGTGATTTATTCTACTACGTGTATTTGGTAGATGATGTACCAGGACAATATAGCATAGTATACTCGCACCGCAACTCAGCTTAGGGGTGCAGTATTAGTATATATATAACAAAGTGATATATGTATACATGTGATTTTATTCTACTGTGTGGGTTTAGTAGAAGAAAAAGATAGTGACATTAAAAATAACTATATGATGGGGAGAAATAAACATATACTGAGAAATTTATAATGGGATAAAAGACCTGAAAATTCGGTAGCATATTGTATGGGTAATATGGGTGGGTACAATAAGTTAGTATGTAGAAGGATACTTATTATGGCTAGTTAGGTGGGGTAGCTTAACTAGAAAAGGTAGAAGGCAACCATTAAGTATGCACATTAGATGAGGGGTGAGCTATGTCTCAAGAGAGTGCGACACTAGCTTAAATATGAAAAGTGTGCATGCATATTTAATTATTGCAATTTAACTTCTTGCTAAATATTTTCAAAATGTTTTACTTAAGCTCTAACCCATGTCAAAATATTTTGCAAAATATTTTAGGTGTTTAGCCACAGGGACACCCGGATTGAGGATTCTATCCACGGATGCGTAGCTACAGCTCATGTGGAAGTTGCAGGACATTGCTATAGACGTTTATCCCATTTATTCCTAGTGTAGGAACTTTTCAGTACTCATTTGGCATGTCGCCCTCAGAATTTATATTTAGTTTACTTATCGGACTTTGTCAGGTTATTGTTTCAGTCACTATTGTATTTTACTGTTGAATCGCTTGTTGATTCGGTTATCTTGATTTATGTTATTCAGCTGTGTGGGATTCAGTTATTATTTGTGTTGATGGTTTTATTATTA
Source organism: Sambucus nigra (assembly GCA_949130495.1). Lineage (NCBI taxonomy): Eukaryota > Viridiplantae > Streptophyta > Magnoliopsida > Dipsacales > Adoxaceae > Sambucus > Sambucus nigra. The sequence continues at coordinate 129,163,958 of OX422212.1, read as the reverse complement.
TTTATTTTCTGCTTGTTGTTAATTAAAAAAAGATAAAATTTGGCACCACTCTAATTAAATTACTAGGTGGTTAGTAACTTTAAAAAGTTTTCGACAGTGTTGCTAAGAATGAGCCATATGAGACCAACCTTTTATTTTGATCACGGGCTGGTCACCCGGTATTTTAGTGGCGGGGTGTCACAGCAGGCTTTACTGAGGGATTCTTTTACATGATCCTTTCGATTAATCGGAATGTTTAGCAGCTCATTGAAGATCCCTAAAGCATAATAAATGACAATTATAACAATACTTAGTAAAAAAGAGAATAATGGTAAAAAACTTAGACAGAGAAAATGAAGTACTCACTCAGATCACGTTTATTCCAGGTCAAGGGGATGGTAAACGAATAACCAGTAAGGTTATTCTTCTCATCAATAAGCCTAAATCTTTCAACCTCTGCAGGTCGCAAAGCTATTTAAATGGGCGAGCTTTGCTGAGGGCTTCTTTTACGTGATCCTTTCGATTAATCGAAATGTTTAGTAGCTCATTGAAGATCCTTGAAGCATAACAAATGACAATCATAACAATACTTACTAAAAAAGAGAATAATGGTAACAAAGTTAGATAGAGAAAATGAAGTACTCACTCAGATCACGTTTATTCTAGGTCAAGAGGATGGTAAACAGATAACCTGTAAGGTTGTCCTGCTCATCATGTTACCACCCCTCCCCCTTAATGTTAAATAAGTGATGTCTCCAGTCGTGGTTGGACAGAGGAAGATAAGTGAAAAAACCTTCACCTTTATGCTGACCGGCGAAGGTGTACTAACCTCCTTGGAGGCCGAAAGTTTATATAAGGTCATCAGCTCACCAACCGTTAAAGGATAATCAACCCCAAATAGGTTAAAGAAATAAACAATGGATCCGATCAGGATTCTCTATGAGTTCAGTATTAGTTGGGAGGGGGCCAGATTGAAGAAGGACGGGACTTCCCAAATAGGACTCATGAGTGGAACACCAAGATTAGCTAGGAAACAATTCTCGTATAAGCATACCTCCCCTTCACGAGTAATATGGGCCCGATCAGTCTTGTCGACAACACGAATGAACAAGGTCCTGGAGAAAGATAACATCTCTACCCATTCATTAGATGTATCCTCAGATAAATAGCTGACAACTTCATGGGGTCCTTGGGGATCGCTCCTAAAAATAACAATAGTTGAAAATCTCGATGAGCCAGCAGTAGAGGGTCATCGATTCGGGGCATTATGAACCCGAGGGCGATGGTCGGGACTTGGAGAATGGGAAGAAGAGGCCCCTCATCCTGTAACCCTTCATTCGCTGTGTTTGGGTCCAAAAGACTCCACATTTTCCACTATATTGGCCAAAGGACTTTGGCATTAAAGTGTGGCTTGATGTACTTGATGTAAAAGATGACCGAGCGACTAAAGCCACTCCAAGTACTAGAACAATGGTGAGTGGGGAGATAAAAAGCTAGCAAGGTGGGGACTGCCTTCTGGGAATTAGGAAAAAGATTACTTATCATAGTAAAGTGTAAGACGAAACCTAAACTAAGGTGATCCATAATGAGAAGCAAGAAAACAGCTGTTGAAATAAAGGAGAAGGGGGAGGAACGTATCGATTAATGAAATGTGAAAAGAGAAGCTTTTGAAAGAAGAAAAATGGCAGAAGAGCGGAAAAACTCAGAGCTCGCAGGGAATTTGATTTTTAAAAATGGTAGAAAATGAAAATGTAAGGCCCCTTTTATATTAAAGCGAAAAGATCGTCCGAATTCGACGATTCGATTTCAATTAATACAACGATCCGGGTATGGAGAGGGTTGCACGCGCGATAATACGGGTGAAGTGGAAAGATGTTGTAAGGCCCTAAAACGTGATTAGGAATGTTAATTATATGATTAAGTATAAGTTATAAGTTGATGAGGGGTGTTAAAAATGATAATTATCATATTTGGGGGATGCATACTCATGTGATGTATGTGTTGGTTACATTAGATGTTAATCGAGCTGATGATCAGGGATAACTTGTTTAGATCATATGATTAGTTATGTGATTAAATACATCATGAAAATATTTTTTTCATACATCATCATGATTATAAAATTAAACTAAGGTGTTGGTCCTAAATGGCGATGATAGATCGCCAAATGTGAAAGTTTTGAGATTTTCGGTAAATTGCTACTCTTCTGTTCAGGCCTGAATTAGGCGTACTAGTTTCATGATTTGGGAAAAACACAAAATATCAAAGTTGTAGATATATGAGTTAAATTTATAACATAAAAAATGGTGCATCAAACGGACATTCAAGTGAGAAGATATTGTCTTTTTACGAACCTAGGGTAAAGTGGTCATTTAGCTTTAAATGATATTTTGTCTCATATGGTGACATGTGTTATATTGTGATTGGTTGGAATGGTAGGCTTGTTAGGACGACTTAAACCCCTTAAAATGACCCCCTTCTTCATCCAATTCATCCATGGAAAATATTTTGCCTAAGGAGAGAGAAAAAGAGGACGTTAAGGAAGAAATCCTTCGAAAAATGACCATAAATTGAGGAATTCTCGTAAGGTAATTATCTCTTTATTAAAGTTGGTCACATGGATGAGTTCTACCCTTGATATATTTTTTTATGATTTGGATTAATATTTAAATGATACCCATTTTTCCAAATTGAGTTAAACTACGGATGGCTTAAGATGATATGTGAGGACTTGTGCTAGGATTGTAAATGTTAATTTCAAAGTCCCATTTTTTGAATTTCCTTATTTTGAAGCTTTTTGATGTAGCAAATTCATATATATGATGTGTTCATATACTAAACATGTTTAGTTTATGTTTTCATGATTGATACCCGAGGTAGAGGTGATATATGCTTAAAAAGGTTAAGTTACGCTTTAATGTTCTCTTCTGACCTAGTTGTGTTAAAAGTGTCATATATCATGGAATACTTATTGAAGTTAAATGATTCCAATTGAAGATTAAAATAGACTCATATATGTATACTATATCCTAAAATTATGTAAAAATACCAAGAAATGAATCTTGGGTAATAGTTTGAAGTTCAGGTATAAAATTTTCCCCAAAAGTATAAGTGCGCACACCAGGTGTTCGACGTTTTGCTTGACTTAGCAAATGATCTCTAAAAATTATGAAAATTTAATTTTATATTACTCAATATGTTTAATATATGTTCCCGTAATTTATAACCGGGGTGGAGGTTATATATCCTTGAAAAATATTAAGTTAGGCTTTGATGGTCTACTCAGACCTAAATGTGTTAAAAATGACATAAATCATTGAATACTTGTTGAAATCAAGAAATTTCAATTGAAAATATTAGAAAACATATATGAGTATGATATAATTGAAGGGGTGAATAAAATACCTTCTAGTTTGGTTTGTGGGTTGTGTTGAAGTTGAATTTTTGTTGTTGTTTTCTCCAGAAATGATTTGGAAAAGGTTGTAATAAAATGGGCATAACTTTGTCTAGAGAATTCGTAATTTAATTCTATAAATTGTGTTAAAACCCTATTGAATAAGGTGTTATAGAAATTTGAAGTATCATATTCAATTAATTTTCAGTTATGTTACATTGACCAACTGATGTGATGTGTTACTCAGTTTAATGTGATTTGGTGTATTCAAATACTAATGATGTTGAATTGTTAGGTGGGGAAGAGGCTAACACTATCATACCAAGGAAATATTTTTGGTATTAATCTTGGTACCAAATTCAAGGTGAGTGACCTATCCTATGAAATATAGATGCTTATATGTTCAAATAAAAATGTGTAGTTAAACTCGTGTGTTAAGATGCTTATGGGAGTGATGTTGTATTTATGAAACATATGCATATGATGTCACGACCCCGACCTGAAAATAGTAGGGAACGAGTGTCTTGACATGCCACCAAGGCATCCAATATTCTGGCCTTAAAATTTTTCTTTTAAAATATATGTAGCGGAAGTATAATCACATGGTTATGAATCGTAAAATACTGAAAGCGAAGGAATTATATCATCAGAGATTTCTAAAGGGAACTTCATTTGTATTAAAATATCAACGAGTTACAACTTGACACTAAGAGCTAAACATGCTCTATCTAACTAAACAAACTTCTAATTAAGGTAACAAAAAGAGCTTTAAAAGATAAATCTTCAACATAGTCCTTTTTCGTTCCATCCACGAGCTTAATTATTTCCTGAAAAATGGTTATTTATACAACGTCAGCTAAAAGCCGAATGAGATTCAATCTCTAGACATTCCAGGGTTTTTTAGAAAATTGATACCTATTCAATTTAGAACATAATATATATATATATATATATATATATATATATATATATATATATATTCAGAATAAACAGTTCAGAAAAGAGCAGATAAAACAATTGAGCATGTGTCAATTATTCAGTTTTAGTGGCCATGTACGCTCTAATACCCAGACAGATAGTGTTATCAAATGTTTCCACCCGGTAACATCACAGACAGATAATCATGATTTCTGGAACAACGCCTTGTTTAGGGCACACCAGCGATAAACCAGTTGGGAAGGTACCACCCAAATATTTCCACCCGATAGTCAAGGCCAACATAGTAAGAGAGTTTCCATAGGCCGAATCAATAATTTTAGAATTCAAATCAGATGTTTATATGAAGAGATATAAACATATAACAAATGACGGAATCATTGGTATCAGATGCATTTTGAGAATAAAATCATTTCACTAAAGATACATAGTTTGCATAATATAATATAATCAAAATGCGCAAGAAATTGCATAGAGTACTCACCTAAAATAGAGGTCAAAATTATAGATAATGAGTCTTCAATCGCACGTTAATCTAACAAATACGATAAAGGTTTAAGTATATGTTCTAAACAAGGTTCAGTCTACATATTGTATTTTAATAGTAACTTGTTTCAAAGGATTACTAAAAACCATTTTCTTAACTTTTAAAATTTATTGATCGTAATTAAAGGATTCAATTCATAGTTCTTCCTAATCAGTCAATTCCCAGTAGAGATGGAGGGTCACAGGGGCACCGCTTAAATACCATCTCTTCTAGATAGAACATTTTCGGATTCATTCCCAGTAGAGATGGAGGGTCACAGGGGCACCACTTAAATACCATCTCGTCTAGACAGAATTTTGCCGGGCCTGACTTTGGAATTACTTAAATGGAATTCCATAATAACAAGCAATTACTTTTAAAAAATCATTTTTAAAAGCGTATATACAATTTCAAACAAGTTTACATGAAAATAAAATCAACTTGGATTTCTTCTAAACTTTAAGTTTTGATTAGTGAAGTCCTTAGTGTATTTTACCAGCGTAATTACTAAGTAAAGCTATAAAACACAAAATTAAAACTATAAAAATACATTATAACATTTAAATAAAATCATACCTACGAAATGAATTCTTTACTCGAAATTATAGAACTCCTTCTTAAGATATTTCCCTAGCTTTCTATCACTCTTTCTTACTATAATTCTCAAGGAATTGGTGTGAGTTTCAAATGAACCCTAAGGCCCTATTTATAGGTTTCCAAAAGTATTACGGTGTTGACACGTGTCTAATGACTAGGCTTTTTGGAGTGGTGATTCAACACCGAGGTGTCGCGATCCAGAGTGGTCTTGCAGTGTTAATATCACCAAATGATGACAAGTGTTTTAGCTTTCTCTCTAAAGATGACATGTGTAAGGTGGAAGTGACCAGCAGGTGGTGGAAAGGTGATAAGGGTATAAGGGTCATTTCACATATGAAGGGTATTTTGGTAATTTCACACTATATATTTTGAATATTTCTTAGAGGTCCTTGAAAATATTTTATTTACAAAATGGCCCATTTTATATTTTTATTTTAGTCCTTAAAGTTTCATAAAATTATATTTTCTACCCCAAAACTTATTATTTGCCTTAAGATATGTCATAAGACTTCGATTTGATCCAATTTACAATTGATTCTTCGTAATTAAAAATGGGGTTTGTTATATTGATAGCCAATAATACCACATATCTAATAATACAACATTTATAAGATAATAAGTAACACAAGAGTGTAAAAACAAATTATATATATAAAAGTGGGTCATTAGATCCTACCCTCCGTATAAAAAGTTTGGTCCCGAAACTTTACTTGCATTAATTTCCTAAAAGGTATGGATATCGCTCCTTTATTTCATCTTCCCTCTGCCACGTTGCTTCTTTAACAGAATGATTCCACCATAATACTTTAACTTGTGGAATAACCTTGGTTCGTAATATTTGATCTTTATGGTCCAAAATTTCCACTGGATGCTCAATGTACGACAAATCTTCTCTAACTTGAAGAGGCTCATGACTTAAGATATGTTTTGGATCTGGGACATATTTCTTTATCATTGATACGTGAAACACATTATGTACACTAGAGAGTTTCGGTGGTAAGGCTATTTTATACGCAACAGCTCCTATCCTTTCAAGGATTTCAAAAGGTCCTATGTATCTTGGGCTCAACTTCCCTTTCTTCCCAAATCGTATTACTCCCTTTGCAGGCGATACTCGCAAGAACACATAATCTCCTCTTTGGAATTCTAACTGTCGGTGTCGATTGTCAACATAACTCTTTTGACGGCTTTGAGCGGTTCGAAGTCGGTCTTGTATTAATTTCACCTTCTCTGTTGTGATCTGAATCAATTTTGGTCCCAATAATTTTCTTTCCCAACTTCTACCCAACATGTAGGGGAACGACACCTTCTACCATAGAGTACCTCATACGAATCCATTTGAATACTTGCTTGACAACTATTATTATATGCGAATTCCACTAACGGTAAATGATCATCCCAATTCCCTTTTAAATTAAGTGCACATGCCCTAAGCATATCCTCTAAGGTTTGAATAATTATCTCTGATTGTCCATCCGTTTGAGGATAAAAAGCAGTGCTAAAATTCAATTTGTTCTCATGGCTTCTTGTAGGCTTTTCCAGAAGCGAGACACAAATCTAGGGTCACGGTCAGAAATAATTGAAATTGGGTTCCATGAAGCCTAATAATTTCCTTCACATACAACGTAGCTAACTTTTCTAAAGAATGGGTAATCTTAATGGCAAGAAAATGAGTAGATTTAGTTAGCCTATCAATAATTACCCAAATAGAATCATTAACCTTTGAACTCCTTGGTAAACCTGTCACAAAATCCATAGTGATATGTTCCCATTTCCACTCAGGGATAGGCAGTGGTTGTAGCAATCCTGATGGTCTCTGATGCTCAGCTTTTACTTGTTGACAAACCAAACACTGAGATACAAATTCCGATATCTCCCTTTTCATGTTATTCCACCAAAACACTTCTCGAATATCTCCATACATCTTGGTATTTCCGGGATGAAACGTGAATCTCGAGTAATGACTTTCCTCCAAAATTTACCTCTTTAGTTGGGCCTCATGTGGAACACACACTCTATTTTTAAACCTCAATATATCACCCCGTATCGTAAATTCCATTCAGTTCTTTCAATAACCTCTTCTCTAATCTTCTTCAGTTGTGGGTCATTTACTTGTGCTATTTTGATCCTTTCCATAAATATGGGTTGTACTTGTAAGTTTGCAATCATTCCACCTTTACTATAAATACGAACATCTATTTCCATATTTCTTAAATCCTTCAATAGAGCCTCCTGGTTTGTAATAAGACATGCTAAATTTAGTGTAGTCTTCCTACTTAAAGCGTCAGCTACTACATTAGCTTTCCCTAGGTGATAATGAATATTCAAATCATAATCCTTCATCAATTCTAACCATTTCCTTTGTCTCATGTTCAATTCTTTCTGAGTAAATATATATTTCAAACTCTTATGATCGGTATAAATCTCACAAGTCTCACCATATAAATAGTGTCTCCAAATCTTAAGAGCAAAAATTACAGCTGTTAATTCTAGGTCATGGGTTGGATAATTTTGTTCATGTGGTTTTAACTGTCTTGAGGCATAAGCAACTACTTTTCCATTTTGCATTAACACACATCCTAAATCATTTTTTGAAGCATCACTATAAATTACCAATCCTTTCGTACCTGAAAGAATAGTCAAAATTGGGGCAGTCACTAAGCGATTCTTAAGTTCTTGAAAACTTTTATCGGCTTCCTCAAACCATTCATATTTTACCTTTTTTGTGTTAACCTAGATAGAGGTTTGGCAATGCTAGAAAATCCTTCAACAAATCTTCGATAATAACCTGCTAATCCAAGGAAACTACGAATCTCACTCACATTAGTTGGTCTGGTCCAATCTAGTATAGCCTCAATCTTTTGAGGGTCAACTGACACTCCCTCTTTGGATATTACATGTCCCAGAAAAGAAACACTAGGCATCCAAAACTCACACTTCTTTAATTTTGCATATAATTTCTCTTTCCTAAGGATTTGTAATATTGTCTCTAAATGCTTCTCGTGTTCTTCAATACACTTAGAATAAATGAGAATGTCATCAATGAAAACAACAACACATTGATCCAAATATTTCCTAAATACTCTATTCATCATATCCATAAAAGCGACTGGTGCATTAGTTAGTCCAAATGGCATTATGAGAAATTCATAGTGACCATATCTAGTACGAAAAGCTAATTTTGAAATATCATCATCCTTAATCTTCAATTGATGATAGCCTTACCTAAGGTCAATCTTAGAGAATACTTGTGCACCTTCTAATTGATCAAATAAGTCATGTATACGAGGTAAGGGGTATTTATTCTTAATGGTTACCTTATTCAGTTCACGATAATCTATACACAGTCTCATTATCCCATCCTTTCTTTGCACAAATAACACTGGAGCACCCCAAGGAGATATACTTGGTCTGATAAAACCCTTGTCTAAAAGGTCTTCTAATTGAACTTTTAACTCTCTTAATTAGAAGGGTGCCATACGATATGGTGGTTTTGAGATTGGTATAGTTCCAGGAATAAGGTCAATGGTAAATTTTATTTCTCTATTAGGAGGTAGACCGGGTAAATTATCAGGAAAAACATCCATAAATTTCTTAGCAATAGGAATATATTCTAATCTAGGCTCTATCATCTCCAAACTAGTAACAGTTGCAAGAAATCCTTGACATCCCTTCTTATGAAAACTATAGGCTTGCATTGTAGAAATAATACACATCGGAGATATGATGCCAGTTCCTTCAAAATTAAATTTTGGTTGGTAAGGAATTTGGAAAGTAACACTCTTCTCAAAACAGTCTACCTTAGCATGATGTGATGCTAACCAATCCATCCCCAAAATGACTTCAAAATCTTTAATGTCTAAAACTATCAAATCAATAAATAGTTTATGACTAGCAATATCTATGGGGCAAGCCTTGTATACTAATTTACCCACCAATAACTCACCCGAAGGAGTAGAAATGTGTATGTTATGATTCAAGGGTTCAGGCAATTTATGAAAGCGATTTAATACATGTATAGATATGAACGAATGGGTAGAACAAGGATCTATCAAAGCTTTAAAAGGCTGTGCATATATAAAAAGTGTACCTGACACTACCGCATTAAAAGCTTGGGTATCAGAAAGTGCGAAAACTCTACCCTGTCTGTCTTGATCCTTCTTTGCACTTGAAGGCTTTATCGGAACCCTTACTGGGTTTGGGCAGTCTTTTATCTGATGTCCTTTCTGTCCACATCTAAAACAAGCTCCTGAATCCTTACAACAAGGTTGTCCTCCATGCATCTTTCCACATTGCTGACATGTCTGGTTATTATACTGTTTGTTATCACTAGATCCCCCAACATTGGATGTGTTCCTAAAGAAATTTCTATTATTCGGGTTCTTTCCTTTTTATTCCCCAAACTTCCTCTTACCATCTCTAATTCGATTGTACTCCTCACCATCCCTTTCAGCTATTGTAGCCCTAGTCATGACATCAATATATGATGTTAATTTCAGGATGGAAATTCGACTACGAATATTCAACCTTAACCCACGCTCAAACTTCTTCGCTCTTAAAACATCAGTTTCTACAACATGACGTGCAAAACGGGATAACTCAGTAAACTTTGCCTCATATTGACTAACCGTCATATTCCCTTGCACCAGACTCATGAAGTCAGCTGCCATTTCGTCTTTCACCATTTTCGAAAAATATTTCTCATAAAATATTACTAAGAAATCATTCCAACCTATGTAAGTATTCCTTTCCCCGTGTATTCTCTTAGTCATTCTCCACCAATATTCGGCCTCCCCTTCTAACATAAATGTTGAAAATGACACCCTTTGTTCATCGATACACTTAAGAACATCGAGTATCTTTCCCATCTTCATTACCCAACTTTCTGCCTCGGTGGGGTTAGGAGTACCTTTAAAAGATGGAGGATTCAACTTCTTGAATTGTTCAATAGTACATCTACTTAGTTCAAGATTCTTTGGTACTCCATTGTTCACCTGCTGCTCCACAATCTTTGCTAGACTTTCAATTGCCTTATATGCACCTTCCAGTCCTTATATACTCGAATCACTAGTTCCCATTGATGATCTTCTCTTGGTCATTTTCTACAGTCATGGCCAAATGTAAGATCCACTATACTATATCAATATTGAAAACTAAAAGACCAATTATAAATAATATAACACATAGGGAGGGTTATCACATAAATTAGATTTTTAATACTATCTCCTAAGGATGGAAACATAAAATCTATAACATTCGAAACCTACGCTCAGTAGTCTACGGGTTCATAACCTATGCTCTGATACCACCTCTGTCATGACCCCGACCCAAAAATAGTAGGGAACGAGTGTCTTGACATGCCACCAAGGCATCCAATATTCTGGCCTTAAAATTTTTCTTTTAAAATATATGTAGCGGAAGTATAATCACATGGTTATGAATCGTAAATTACTGAAAGCGAAGGAATTAAATCATCAGAGCTTTTTAAAGGGAACTTCATTTGTATTAAAATATCAACGAGTTACAACTTGACACAAAGAGCTAAACATGATCTATCTAATTAAATAAACTTCTACTTAAGGTAACAAAAAGAGCTTTAAAAGCTAAATCTTCAACATAGTCATTTTTCGTTCCATCCACGAGCTTAATTATTTCCTGAAAAATGGTTATTTATACAACGTCAGCTAAAAGCCGAATGAGATTCAATCTCCAGACATTCCAGGGTTTTTCAGAAATTTGATACCTATTCAATTTAGAACATAATATATATATATATATATATATATATATACATATATATATATTCAGAATAAACAATTCAGAAAAGAGCAGATAAAGTAATTGAGCATGTATCAATTATTCAGTTTTAGTGGCCATGTACACTCTAATACCCAGACAGTTAGTGTTATCAAATGTTTCCACCCGGTAACATCACAAACATATAATCATGATTTTTGGAACAACGCCTTGTTTTGGGCACACCAGCGATAAACCAGCTGGGAAGGTACCACCCAAATATTTCCACCCGGTAGTCAAGGCCAACATAGTAAAAGAGTTTCCATAGGCCGAATCAATAATTTTAGAATTCAAATCAGATGTTTATATGAAGAGATATAAACATATAACAAATGACGGAATCATCGGTATCAGATTCATTTTGAGAATAAAAGCATTTCACTAAAGATACATAGTTTGCATAATATAATATAATCAAAATGCGTAAGAAATTGCATAGAGTACTCACCTAAAATAGAGGTCAAAATGATAGATAATGAGTCTTCAATCGCACGTTAATCTAACAAATACGATAAAAGTTTAAGTATATGTTCTAAACAAGGTCTAATCTACATATTATATTTTAATAGTAACTTGTTTCAAAGGATTACTAAAAATCATTTTCTTAACTTTTAAAACTTATTGATCGTAATTAAAGGATTCAATTCATAGTTCTTCCTAATCAGTCGGTTCCCAGTAGAGATGGAGGGTCACAGGGGCACCGCTTAAATACCATCTCCTCTAGACAGAACATTTTTGGATTCATTCCCAGTAGAGATGGAGGGTCACAGGGGCACCACTTAAATACCATCTCGTCTAGACAGAATTTCCCCGGGCCTGACTTTGGAATTACTTAAATGGAATTCCATAATAACGAGCGATTACTTTTAAAAAATCATTTTTAAAAGAGTATATACAATTTCAAACAAGTTTACATGAAAATAAAATCAACTTGGATTTCTTCTAAACTTTAAGTTTTGATTAGTGAAGTCCTTAGTATATTTTACTAGCGTAACTACTAAGTAAAGCTATAAAACACAAAATTAAAACTATAAAAATATATTATAACATTTAAATAAAATCATACCTACGAAATGAATTCTTTCTTCGAAATTATAGAACTCCTTCTTAAGATATTTTCCAAGCTTTCTATCACTCTTTCTTACTATAATTCTCAAGGAATTGGTGTGAGTTTCAAATGAACCCTAAGGCCCTATTTATAGGTTTCCAAAAGTATTACGGTGTTGACATGTGTCTAATGACTAGGCTTTTTAGAGTGGTGATTCAACACCGAGGTGTCGCGATCCAGAGTGGTCTTGTAGTGTTAATATCACCAAATGATGACAAGTGTTTTAGCTTTCTCTCTAAAGATGACATGTGTAAGGTGGAAGTGACCAGCACGTGGTGGAAAGGTGATAAGGGTATAAGGGTCATTTCACATATGAAGGGTATTTGGTAATTTCACACTATATATTTTGAATATTTCTTAGAGGTCCTTGAAAATATTTTATTTACAAAATGGCCCATTTTATATTTTTATTTTAGTCCTTAAAGTTTCATAAAATTATATTTTCTACCCCAAAACTTATTATTTACCTTAAGATATGTCATAAGACTTCGATTTGATCCAATTTACAGTTGATTCTTCGTAATTAAAAATGGAGTTTATTATATTGATAGACAATAATACCACATATCTGATAATACAACATTTATAAGATAATAAGTAACACAAGAGTGTAAAAACAAACTATATATATAAAAGTGGGGTCATTACATATGATTAAGAATGTTATGTGATGTTATATAATGTTATGGACTGTGGAGGGTCCCTTATCTAATGTTAAGGACTGTGGTGGGTCCTACGGGATGTGACGATCCTGTTAATCCAACTTAAAGGTTTGTTGTACTCGGGCCTTATTATGGGATGTGGTATCCCCAATAACTGGGAGTTAATTGGACTAGTCGGTCCAGGCTTGCGAGAGTTACACAATTCCTTTTGGGTTATGACATTAGAAAATAAAAATTATTATTCAAATAGGTTATATATATGTGATGTATGTGTGGAATATGGTCATTCACTAAGCTTGTATTGCGTACACTCCTATAATGTTATGTTTCAGGTATGCTTATCGTTTGGAGTTCACTGCCAAGTTAGGACATTAAATGGGAGAGTGGAGGATAAATAACGTAGGTTGAATATCAAAAATATTTTTGGGTAAATGTTAAACAAAGGAACTTATGTAAGTAAATTTGTTTGGTACTTTTAAGTCGTGCATAAAGGTAGATATGTTTTCATCCAAACATGCCTTTGAAAAAGAAAAAAAATCTTGTGCTTTTTTTCAAAAGATTTCAAGTACCATATTGTCTAATGGGGATTTATATCTAAATAAAAGGTTGATTTTAAGTTAATTAAGTCGGGGCGCGACAAACGTGTTATAGAATGTCTTGGAAGCATGCGAAGCATAAAAAAGTAATGATGTTTTGCATGGGGAAAATCCCCCGACGGTTCAATTGCTGAAAAAATAATGATTAGACTGCCTGTTGTCACTATCACATAAGGATCATATTAATTGGAGGCCACTTAGGGTGAATGACGTCTAACCATTATCAAAGACTCTTCGGTGCGACACTCCGAACGCAAAAAGTCTGGAGGGTTACTGATCAAGAAGATTTCTAAACGATAAACGAACGAATGAGGTGATATCCGAACGGTATTCGAACGATTATGCATGTATCCAAATGGTGTGCAACCATCAGGTGCCAAAGGATTCTTTCCGGGGAAAAGGTTGATGAACGATAAGCCTCAGTTGGTCAACAACGTTAAGGGTTACGAAAGACCCAACTGGGGTCCCTTAGCTAGCCGAAGGGTCTCTGATCTTGACCGAAGGACCCCGTGACGTGAAGGATATTTAGACTGCCAAAGACTTAATCAAAGAATGTATGTGCAATGGCTTGCACATGCCCTATTATTACGGGCATATATCTTGGAGAATCCGAACACGTGCCCTGTCTGAATTTGAAATGTGTCAACATGTATGTAGAAAAATAGAATGGACGTTGTATCAAGATTGTGTATATAAAACCTAATAGAGCAGTAGAAAAATTAGGAGATGAATTGTACTCAATACTCTTGCATTGGTCCTCTTAATTAATAAACGACACCCCTTTCCCCGTGGACGTAGGCCAAGCCTGACTGAATCACATACATACTTTGTTCTTTCTTATTGCTTATCCAATTCTCAGTTATTACAATATATTAGTTTATTATGTTGTGTAAATTTTGCATCAACACATTTGGGTAAGGCTTTATACGTTACACTAAAGGTGTGTTTGATTATAAAATTGAAAAATACTTAAAGAATAGTTTAATTTTATGAGAAGTTGGATATGAGTGGTCAGGTCTTACTTTTGGAGTTTTCATGAATATCAATTCTTTAGGAGTGAGTAAGAAATATTTTTCGATGAATAGTGATAAAACTATAAGAATTTTTCATATTAATTACTTTTGTTATGATAAAATTAATTTGAAATCAAGCATCATTAACCAAAAAATGAGTTAACATAAATATTTATCATTAAAAACAAATGAATGTCAATCAAACAACGACCACAACATGATCAAAACTAAAATACACAAGGGTTATTTGATTGAAAGTGGGAAAATGCAATTTTTTCTCGGCCAAAATTTGGTATGACAAAGTAATCTAGGGTAAAACATGATATTTTAGTGGAACTTTAATATTTTTTATTAAGGAGTTACTAAAAAACTAGAAAACTGTTTTTATTAATTACTAAAACGTGAAATTTTCAAAAATAAATAATTAATGTTCATAAAAAGCGCGTAATTGAAATTAATAATAACATTAAAAAAAATTATGGAATATATATATATATATGTATATATATATATATATAATGTATTAAAGTGAATAAAAATATATAAAAAAAGGTAACTCACATTCCTTATAAAAAAATAAGAAAGAAAAAATCTAATACCCACCAAAAGGGTATTGCACATCTCTAAAATGTGGAAAATACTTTGGGGGCGAATGTAGTCAGCCAAAAGTGGGAAAATATAAGATTTTTGCCCTAATTGTGTATGGTGGCAAAGTCTTTTAAGAAGAGTGCATGCCTATTAAGTTAAGCGAAATCTGTTGAGGTTTAAACAGAGTCGATGAAATGGAGTCTGACTTCTCAAAAAGCAATGTTGAACACCCTTGTACAGCCCCTGGCCCAACCCACACCTCACCTCTCATCGTACTCCCCTCTTTTTCAATTCCTAACTGGCCACAACTTCCTCAAACTTGGACAACAAATCCACGCCCACATGACCCTCCGTGGCCTCACGCCAGACGCCTTTCTCGCCGCTAAAATGGTCGCCATGTACGCCAGCTCCGGTGATATCCACTCTGCCACCCAACTGTTTGATAATATTACTCACCCAACATCTCTTTTATACAACTCTATTATTAGAGCATACACCCGTTTCTGTTTTTTTGAAAAAACTCTAGGAACGTACTTCAAAATGCAATCTTTGGGTCTTCTTGCTGATAATTTTACATACCCTTTTGTGCTCAAGTCTTGTGCCGATTTATCACTTGTTGGGTTAGGGAGATGTGTTCATGGGCAGAGTTTGAGAAGTGGGTTGGAGTTTGATATCTATGTTGGGACTTCTTTGATTGATATGTATGTCAAATGTGGTGAATTGAGTGATGCACGTAAACTGTTTGATATAATGCCTGTCAGAGATGTTTCGTCGTGGAATGCGTTGATTGCGGGGTATATGAAAGAAGGGATGATTGATGTTTCTGAGGGTTTGTTCAGGTGGATGTTGGATAAGAATATTGTTTCTTGGACTGCTATGATATCTGGGTACACTCAAAATGGGTTGCCAGATAGGGCACTGGGGTTGTTTGATGAGATGATGAGTGAGTTTTCAGTGGTGAAGCCGAATTGGGTTACGATTATGAGTGTCCTCCCTGCTTGTGCACAATCGGCAGCTCTTGAGCGGGGGAGACAAATTCATAGATATGCTAGTGAGATTGGGTTAGACTCGAATTCTTCTGTGCAAACGGCACTCGTTGCGATGTATGCTAAATGTGGGAGTTTAGCTGATGCTTATCATTGTTTTCATACAATACGTCCGAATAAGAGAAGTGTTGTTGCTTGGAACACCATGATTACTGCCTACGCTTCTCATGGACGCGGCACTGAAGCTGTGTTAACGTTCGAGGATATGTTACGAACTGGAATTCAACCCGATGGGATCACATTCACGGGCTTGTTATCGGCATGTAGCCACTCTGGTCTTGTGGGCGTGGGATTAAAATATTTTGATTGTATGAGTATGGTGCATTATGTGGAGCCGAAGCATGAACATTATGCTTGTGTTGTAGATCTTTTAGGGCGTGCAGGGCGTTTGGTTGAAGCATATGATATTATATCTAAAATGCCGATGCAAGCGGGTCCCAGCATATGGGGTGCATTATTAGCTGCTAGCAGGAAACATAGAAATTTGGAGATTGCAGAAATATCAGCTCGAAAATTGTTTGTGTTGGAACCCGAAAATAGTGGGAATTATGTGATGCTCTCGAATATGTATGCTGAAGCTGGATTGTGGGAAGAAGTGACCAATTTGAGAAATCGTTTGAAGTGGTGGGGTGTAAAAAAGAATCCGGGTTGTAGTTGGATTGAGATTAATGGGAAAGTACATTTGTTTCTAGGAAGGGATAAATCTCACCCCTGGGCGAATGAAATTTACGAGTTCCTAAATGCTTTGCCTGAGAAGATTAAGGCTGCTGGTTATATACCGGATACTAGTTTTGCATTGCATGATGTTAGTGAAGAGGAGAAAGAACAAAATCTTGCAACTCACAGTGAGAAGCTGGCGATTGCTTTCGGGCTTCTCAGTACAAGCCCCGGTACAGTTCTTCGAGTGACTAAGAACCTTCGGATATGTGGAGACTGTCACACGGCCATCAAGTTTATATCGAGAATCTATGTACGGGAGATTATTGTGAGAGACATTAATCGATTTCATCATTTTGAAAATGGGTCATGTTCTTGCGGAGACTATTGGTAAATTAAAGTGGGCTCACGGTTTGCTGTGGATCATTAAAATGTCCCTAGTGTAATTTTCATTGCATATTGGGATGAAGACGACCAAAATTAGGATGAGACTCATCTTATGGATTTTGCTAAGAAGCATAAAACGAAAAATAAGGGAATTTTGGGTACACCCACCAACCAATTATTTTCATTTCACCCCAACTAGGGTTTTTATATCAATCAACGAGGTGTATTTTAAAACTAAAATGCCCCCCAAAAGGATCCGCACCCCACCTCATTTGATTTCAACATATTTGTTGTATAATTCATTGATTCTTGTTAAGTTAATTAGTTGTAAGTAGGCCATCTACCTTCTCTTTCAACCTTCTCTTATATCTATAACTTATATAGCAAATCGTAAAAACTCCCATGTTTTACATATAATACTTGGGGTTCTAAATCCTGATAACATATGCCCTAAGGTCACATATTAAGAACTCAAAAATTATAGGGACATAGTTTCGACATATTTTTAATAGGGTACAAATATTCATGTAGAGTTATAATACTTACTATTTTGAGATTCATAACATGTGCCCTAAGGGCACAAATTATCATTTTCCTAATACTATCACGATCTATATTGATTTCTAAAAAATGGACGGTTGAATTGCTGTTTGTGAGGAACCCAATTATAAGAATGTACAATTTTCATTATTTTTATAAATTTTAGCACTTCAAAATCAAATAATCGTGATTTGCTGTCATTTAGGACTAAACGCGATTCGTCATGCTCAGAATCTTTGATTGAACATTGTGCGTTGTGTTCATGGTTGAACATAACATTGTTCGTCAAGCCTTGCTTGTTTTTCAAGTATACTCATTTATCACCTAATTAATCCTTAAGGTTCTAGTCCAATTTCCATTACTTGTTGTCAATAATGGTTATTGTGCCCTATTTGTCCCATGCAATTTTCCTTAATTTTTTAAAGGAATAATTCAAGACTAGTTTCATTTATTTAGTTGAAGATGCATCAAATTTTATTGACTTTTTTTTATGCACAAAGTTCTTTTTCATTATAAACTAGATATATTTAGACAAATGTATCCTCACATATAGATATTTTAAACTAATTTACTCTTCTCTCTCAAAACAAACACATGACCCCACACTTTTTCTCTCTAGTAGTCCCACCTCCACTTTCGCCCTCGCCTCACCTTACTCCATCGGAGACTCGTCAGAAATACCCACCTGCAAATCTCGCCAGAAGCCGCTGGAATTTTCGTCAGAGTATTTATTTCTCCTTCTCCTTCTCCTTCTCTCTCTCTCTCTCTCTCTCTCTCTCTCTTCGTTTATTTCTTTATTTTTTTTCTGGTCCGCGCGAGTGGCACCATCGCCCGAGCTGGAGAAGAAGAATTTTCTCCATAAAAAATGAAGGTTTTACAAAAACTTGTTTATTTATCTATTTCGATTTTTTGTCAAAAAATATCAAATATGGATGTTTTTTGATAGATCTTGATGAGTAGATTCCAAATATATAAATTTTGTGAATTTTGAATTTGTAGATTTAAATTATGAACTTTTAAAGATTTGATATTTTTTTTTTGCAAAAAATGAGGTAACAGCCGTCAAAGATATTTTGAGGTTGCATTTGTCATTTTAATGTGTTGAGTTGGTAAAATAAGACCTTTGACACCATTCACTCTGTAAAAGGTTCTCTTGCCTCATTGACCAATGGAATGAGACTCAGTAATTATTACCCTTTATTAAAAAAAATTGGTTTTGGCACATCTCCTTTACGCTCCATTGAACTTATTTTGCCGAGTCGATTAAGATAATGAGAGCTTGTTTCACATTTCTTGTGTTCGTTTAGATATTATCCATAAATCAAATTTGCATGCATGCAAAGAACCCAATCTAATCTTTGAGGATCAAGTCATTGAAGAGGCATGCTTATTAAGTTTTCAAACAAATATGGAGGGTTTTTTCGGAGGAGTTGGTCAATAGGCTCTTTGTAAGGAGCATTTTAAGTAATTAGACCATTGTCTAAAATTATTTGTCAAAGGGTCCTGATATTTACATACAAAAAATTACTCCAAAACACCACATGAAAATTAAAAACACGCTTTATTAACAACACTCAAAAGTTTTGTACCTTTTTATTTATTCAAAATGTCTAAAATACGTCCCAATAATCTAAGAATTATACACAATCAAACACCATAATCTCTAAAACACCAAGTGTGGGGGCTTATTTATTCGAGCCCCAAAACGTGCAACCCACCAGCCCAGTGTGCGTAATGGACTGCCCGGTCCAACTCAGACATTTATTTAGACCCGTGTATTTAACATGTACTTAAATTCATGGAAATATACTCAATTCGGTTACCATCATTCTCAGAGGAGATATTAAGGGACACCACGAGTTATTTACAAGCCAATTGAGTTACTTTTACAACTCAAACATTATTTTTATCAACTATAAATTGTAAACCCTAGCCTCACATGCAAAGGGATGTAACCTCGATTATTGGGAGGCACTAATAAGAACATAGTAACCTCTCTATGGACGTTGGCAAGCTACCGAACCACGCACATCGGTTGTTGTGTGTGTGATTATTTGCTTTCACCTCGATATTGCTTTCTCGATCTTTTATTGTGATAATACTTCACTACAAGAAAAATGAGTATTAGGGACGGTCGTGTCATTTTGTCCGTTTTGATATACCAAAATGGACGATTTTTAATTACCGTCCCTTTTGATAAATCACAAAAGGGACGATAATTAAAACCGTCCCTTTTAGTATATCAAAAGGGACGGTTATAAAAAACCGTCCCTTAAAGTGTATGAGAATTTTTAACGTTTTTTTTTCCCAAACTAATATATGGGACGATTTTTTTTTTAAAAACTATCCCTTTTGGTATATCAAATGGGATGAATTTTAATAATCGTCCCATTTGGTATACCAAAAAGGATGGTTTTAAAAATCCATCCATTTGATTTACCTTGAATGTTTAGCGTTTCCTAAACAAGTATAAGGGATGAATTTTATAAATCGTCCCTTTTCATATACCATAAGTGACGGATATTAAAACCGACCCTTTATTTTCGCTCTATTTTTTTCACACATTTTTCCTTCCCTCATTTTCAATAGGGGTGTTCAAAAAACCGACTGGACCGACGGACCGAGCCGAACCGAGCCGAACCGACCCGAGCCGAACCGACCCTTTTTTTTCGGTCTTTTTTCTTAATCGGTCCGGTCTCGGTTTATTTTTTTGGTGGACCGACCTAGTCGGTCCGGTCCACGGTTTACAGTTTCAAAAACCCTGTTAGGACCGACCCGAACCGACTGTATATAAAATAATATATTTTTACATATATATGTATATATATAAGATAAATAAATAGTAAAAGTATATATTTCAATATTTGATTAGTTTAAATTATAGTTTAATCCAATAGTAGGTTTGTTTTAATCACAAATGTTGATATTTTTTAGTTTTTAATGTTTGAAAAGAAATAGACTCGGGTATATTTATATTATTATAAATGATGTAATTTATTAATGTGAGAACCGACGGGTTAGACCGGACCGAGCCTATAAAAAACCGAACCGACTAGGGTCGGTTAACCGACATTATCGGTCCGGTCTCGGTCCATTTTTTTAGAGGACCGACCAAGTCGGTCCGGTCCAAAAAAAAACCTTAAAACCGAACCGGACCGGACCGCGAACACCCTTAATTTTCAATATGACCTGCTCCCCCTCTCTCTCACTCAGGGGTGGCAAATCGGGTCAGTGGGTCGTGTTTTGGCCCGACACGACACGACAAGGTTTTTTCGGACACGAACACGACACGACACGACTTCGTGTTTTTTTTAGCTGACACGAACACGACCCGAATAAAAAATAACACGACACGACACGACACGACAACCATAATTTCTTAAATTTTAGGGCTAAAAAACACGATAACACGACAACACGACACGACACGACTCATAATTAAGACACGAACACGACACGATACGACTTCGTGTCAAAAAAACACGACACGAACACGAAATATCGTGTCAATTTTGGGTCAATTTCGTGTCGTTTTTTCGTTTCGTTTCTAAAATTGCCACCCCTACTCTCACTGTACCCCCCTCTCTCAGCGACAACTCTCTCTCTCTCGCTCGATTAGCGACATCTCTCTCTCTCTCTCAGCTCGTTGTCTCTCCCCCTCCCCCTCCCACCCCACCACAACCCAACCCTAAACTCCCTAGCCCCTCGGCCATCACAGACTCTCCCCTGTGGGTGGCGTGTCAAGTTGGGTCAGTTTTCAAGTTCGGTTCAAGAGGCTGGGTCGATATCTGACCGAGTTTGGAGAATGGAGTAGGTCGGAGGTTAGAAGGTTGGTTCGTCGTCGACTTGAGTTGGGTTTGGACTTTGGGTCACCGGCCTGACTGATGCATTAGAGGGTTTCGGGTATAGGGATTTTCGAGTTTGAGCAGGTTCGTGGGTTGAGGTCTGAGGGTTGTATAGGCCGGTGTTGTTGTCTTCTCATTTTTATGGCCGGATATGGAGGTTTTAAAGTCGCGATTTGAATCGAGTAACGAGCTTTGGTCTGGGGCACCCAAATTTGATGCCAGATATGGGGGGAAATGTGTCGGACATGGTGGAGTTGGGTATGGGTTCTGTGTGGTTGGAGTAAACTGCTATGGATTGTGATCGGGGCAAGTCGGGTTAGGTTTAGGTCGACAAACAAGTCAGAGTTTTGAGTTCGCCGGATTTCTATGGTTGCTGGCCAGAGTTTTATTGGTGGTCGCTCGAGGTTGTATGTTTTAATATATGTTTTTACATTTTATTGTTCAGTTTGTTATATTGGGTAAATCATTATTGTTATGATTATTCATAGGGGAAGTTTAGTATTTCTAGATATGTTTTTTTAGTTTGTTAACAATGTAAACAATCAACTTTTTTTTTTTTTTTAATTTGAATTTTTCAAACTGAGATTTTGTGTTTATTGTTTTTGAATTGAAATTTTCAAGGGCCCTAAGTTCAGAAAGTTTTATGAATTGAATTGTTCAAACTGAGATTTTTTGTTTATTGTTTTATTCTTCTTAAATCCTAATGACAATGGGGAATGCAGGGCCCGACTCCTTCTAAGTTCAAAAAGGTTTTTAAATTGATTTTTTACGAGTCCTCCAAACTAATGCACCAATATGTGAATGATTTGGCAGATGATCATAATGGCATTCCTTCCGTTTAAACTGACACAATTTCATGTCTTTCTTATGTTCATAATGGCAGCCTGTTGCATATGCAGTTAGAAATATTATATAGATTTCAATATTGATGGTTTATTATCTAAGTTATTTTATTTTTTATTTGCATAGCATATGAGTTCATATTAGTGATACAATTGGCTCAAATCATTGATGGGATTTATTTACTCAATCGTGTAAGTGATTGTTGAGTCTATTCATAATAAATCATCTTGAGGTTTAATTTATCATTTACAATCGTGTAGATCACAATTTTCCTTATTATATCTTTTTGGAGAAATATGGTCCCGCTTTTCATTCCAGTGTAGTTTCCGTGTGACGCACGCAGGTCCCATTTGGAAAGTGATGTCGCCCCATGAGAGTGTGATTTATCTTATTTTTGTGATTTTATGATTATCCATTAGTTTACCCCTTTAGGTGATAGTTTTTATTTTAAGTACTTGTTATTGTTTATCTAGGATTATCTATTAGTCGTGTGTCACTAATCTTAGGACACAATTTACACAAGGTGTTGATGGGGCCATTCAATATATGTGTGAGATCTAATATGCTCTAATTCTTTACGGTATTGTGTGTACTTATTTCTCAATTTGATTGGCTGCAGTAATTAGAATTTCCACAGAATTGAAGGAAAAAGTAGAAGCGCTGAAATAAGATTCTTGATTAGGCATAAATTCTTCACATTTATCCTCTTAATTTCGGTATTTTTATGATCCCGTGCGGTGTAAATAGCTTGAATTTATCTCATATTTATGCTACTAAACCTTTTTGGCAAGTATTTCGTATTTTGTGCATCTTTTATGTGTTTTATAGGTATTTCATGCAAGAAAGATGAAAAAGAGAACTCAAAATAGTGAAAGAAACCAAGAATCAGGGAGTTGAAGGGCATTTTCATAATTTTGTAGCCTTAGTCCGGAGGTTGGGCCAACTGGAAAGTTTAAGAACTTTCAATTACAAGAACACTGGAAAAAACGGCACCTCAATCCGAGCTACGGTGAAGAAGTTATTCCCATTTGAAGTTGAGAAAGAAATCTAAGAAGAAACTGTTAAAGAAGGAACCGAACCGAAATTAAAGAAAAAGAACTGGTTCGCCCATTTGTCATGCACCAGATCCGTTACAAAATTAGTCACGCTTTCTAAGTGTGACAAATTGCCAGATACGGGATTTTTATTTAGTGATTATCTTTTAGTCAAAAAAGTTTTAAGTTTTGGAGACTCTTCTAAACGACCTCTAGGCTATATATTTAGTCATTAGAACTATTTTTATTCAGATTTAATTGATGTAAAAGCTCCATAACAGGTAGGAACATCTAGGAGAAGAATTTACATATTTTGTACTTTTAATTCAAGAGCTTTTTCGGTTTTTCTTCAATCTTTGATTTCTTCTTGCATGTTCTTGTTCTTCAATCTTGGTAACTTTTATTTCCAACACTTTTATTATTAGTTCTCATGTTAGGGTAGGTTTTTAAAGGTTGGGATGCATGAACCCAACCTGATGTGGTAGTTGCATGTGTATAAAATTAGTCCTCTAAATTTAATGATTTATTACGACCGTATTGCGTAGAAACGCGACAATTGTAGATCTTTGGATCTCGTTTGCTTCAGGGTAATCGGGATGCTTCAGAATGCAATTTGAGTGTAACTATAATAATATCGATTTACTCATCCTCTGATTAAGTATGGTGCGGGCTTGAACCTCAGATACGTAATGCTTGGGAGTGCTAAATTATGGGTCTAATTAATCTCTTAAATTTACAATTAGTTTTATACCATCAATACTCCGGGTTTGGGGATTATGTCACTACCTTAATTTTCCAATTAGTTTTATGTAACTTTTTTATTTTTCCCTTTCTCCTTTCTCACTCAATCATCATCTTTTACACTTTATTTTTTGAAGTAATAAATCAATTAAAATCTATCAAACATTCCTTGTGGATTCGATACCCAGACTCGCCACTATACTCCGTAAAAGTGTAGTTAAAGTTTAGTTTTTTTTTTGTATTGTGGTCGAAAGTCGATAACAACGACTAACGTATTTACACGGACGCTCGGTTTCCAACACGATCAATTCTCTAGTGGGTTCCAAATGCTGCTATAAGCCCATGGACATTGAATAATAGTAAATAATGAAACAAAACAATTTTCTATTATTTTCTATGATATTTCGAAATGTTATCTAACTTGCCATATAGACTTAATAAACAAAAATGCCTTTTTTATTGACCGGCAACTACTGCTTTCATCTTCAATGGACAAGACAGTTAGGCTAGGGGACATAAAAACACAAAGATGTTTAAAGTTGTTTATACACAATGATTATGGTAAGTAGACATGCACTTATTGTTGTTTTTCTCAATGCAAGAATATTGAACCTTCGTTTTCTTATAATGTGCGTATGGTTTGGTAGTAACCTGTATACAATTCAATCCGGTAGATGATGATTACTTCATCAGTGTCTCACTAGATGCAAATGTTCCAATTTGGATCATACTGATACGCATCCAAAAGTGTTCAAATAATTCCCCGAATAGACCGTTTTTAATTGCTAATTCTCGACAAATTGGGTCTTATATGCGTAAATGTCAATGTACAGGCTTGATTGCAGTTACGGTGTCAAAAGTTATATTTCGAGGCAATTTGCAGTTCAAACGGAGCTAATTACCAATCCCATAACCCTAGTCGAGCCTAAACTTAGCCCAAACCGTCACCTGAACCCCGTGTGTGCATTGTGTTTGTACTTTTAGATTTTTATTTGATTCGTTTTTATTTTTTTGATTTATTTAGAATTTTCTAGGATTTATTTTCTATTTTTCTATTTCTTTATTTCTATTTCTATTTTTATTTGTTTTTAATTTTTATCTTTATTTTATTTTATTTTTATTAGTATTAATTTTTTTTAGGAATTCATTTATTTTTAGTTTTATTAGATTTTACAATTTTTTAGGATTTTAGTTTTAATAGATTTTTATTTTCATTTTTAATTTGTCCCTTTTGTTTATAAATTAGGGTTTTATTTTTTAGTAGATTTTAATTTTTAATTTTATTAATTTATTTTTTTAGTTAGTTTGTTTTATTTTATTAGGTGTACAAACAACACACACACACACACACACACACACACACATACACATATTATCCCATATACCCCCATACACCCAATCAACTCACACAACCACACACCTACTCTCCTATACCCTACACCTCACCACACCATATCACCACTAAAGCCATCTTCTTCCCCAAATACTCTCTTTCCTCTAACTCCATAACTAAAACAACCTTTCTCTCTCCTCACTCATATCACCAAACACCCATCCCCTCTCTCTCCCCTCGAACCCCCCAACAACCCGGATACCCATCTCGGCCATAACCCGCAATCCAAACCTAACCATTTCGACCCTCAACAAACCCACTTCTCCCTGTCACGACAACTCGAAACCCGAGTGATCCCCAACCCGCTGTCGCCGTGACCCGAAACAGCCTCCACCACCGTCGGTACCCGAACCCGGCGGCTCCCAGTAGCCCCTTTAACCTGTCGGACCTACCCCGGGCACCTGAACACAAACCTGACAGTGCCCTGACCCATTTCGGACCTGCCATCCTCACCCGAAACCCGGTGGTGACCTCCAACCCGTTTCTGCCTAGCTCCGTCCAACCTCTTCCAACCCGAGCCAAACTCGAAACCCACCAACCATTCAAAACCGGTTTCAAATCCAAAGACCTAAGACCCATTTCAACCCATGTCCAAAATCGATTTTACCTTTTGCAAACATAAGCCAAACCAAATAGCCAATAAAACAAAAGACCCACATGTCTTTTATGCCACTTAAACATTTTTCCATTTTAACCCCCAACTAAATTCTTTTCCCCAATACTCAAAATACCCTCTTAACCCACATGTTCCAAATAACCAAATCAGATTTTTATATCCTCTCACACCCCATGCTCCTCTCACCATTTCCATGCACACTTTTTATCTCTACCCAATTTTCCCTTAACTCCATTTGACTCACTATAAATGAAGACCCAAAAGCTCATTTGGAGATCTAAAATAGACTTGGAGAAGAAGAGAGATAGTTTAGAGTAGAAAATAAATTAGGGAGAAAAATATTTTGTAAATAGTTTTATTTATTTTTTATAAAATTGGTGAGAGTTAATTGTGAGTGATTTGATTTATATTGAAGAAGATATAATTCAAATTGTCAAATTCAAGGAGACTTGTTGAAGATTTGTTCTCTTTCTCTACTCTTTTATTTTATATGCCTTTGATTATTTGTTCATCATGTTTAATATAATATTAGGCTAAAACCCCTTTCAAGGGGTGGGGTGACCCATTATTTGATGTTAATCCTAATTTAATTAATTAATTTTAAATTAATGTCCCTTTGATGATTAATTTTTCACTCTTATATTTTAATTTACGCCTCGAGAGTGGGTAAATAATTTTCAAGAGAAAATCAAAATTGTAGTTATAATTTCCATTTTAGATTCGAATTAGAGATAAAGGTTTCTCAAGTGTGGTATTATTCCTTTAATTTCAACTCTAGGCTTACTTTTATGATTTAAATTAGTTTAATAAATTGATCCTAGCGGGTGATTTGTTAGATGATGTTTGGATCTACATTTCAAGAGTTGTAGGAGTGTTAAATTTAATTTTCTAAAATGTTATTGTCAAAATTGCATTTGCAACGAGAGTTGATTTGTGATTTTGATACTAACTTGGGATAATTAATTTTAATGAATTAAGTAATTTTAATTAACTAGAATATATGGTGTCATCCTATCTCTTGTTAGTCCTCACTTTCATTTACCTCACCAATCTCATATTTTAGACTTTTATTTAGTTAGATTTAATTAGTATCTTCACTTACTTTTATTTACATCTTTGATTTTGTAGTCTTATTTCACCTCAATCTCAAAATTGTTATAATATTAAAAAAGCTAAAAAAAAATAGAAAAAGTAAAAATAAAAAAGAAAATAAATAAACAAATGAATTGCATGCCTCTTTTATATGTTTCACCCTTAGATATGGATTGATTCCCTTACTTACCGCTCTACACTAGTTTTGTTATATTTTTGTAGGTATGAAAGGTTTTGATTAGAGGAGTTTTTTCAATCAACGACAATATGCAAAAGTTTTCTCTATCACATACGCGATTAGAAAGTTATTGATTGGAATGATCTTCGTGATTCGGTTACTGTTGCTTTATATACTCTTGATGGCCAGGTAGATATTGGAAATTCAAGTAATTGGGAAGAAGTTAGTGATTTACAAATTAGATTAAATTTTGAGTATTCCACCATGTTTTAATGTTAAAATGTCTTATTTAATTGACATTTTGATTAAGCAGAATAACAAGAGAACTGTGTTCAACCAAAAGAAAAGTTGTTGTGGTCACCCTATTTATCGACTTAGCTCACAGTTAGAGACGAAACCACTGCCTAGCTCTCCCGAGGCTCTCATTTTGGCACGATGGATTTACAGGAGCTATGAGTACCAATTTATATATGATGTTTCAAAAATTATATTACTTGAGTACCCCATTTACTAAGATGAACATGGGAGAAACAATATATTAAAAGAAATGAACGTATAGACAGGGAAAAAAAATAAAATTTTAACAGCAATATGACTTTCAATCTAGTAACCAGAAATGGTTATATTGACATGTACCAGGGTCTGCTTTAGTCAATCTATGAAACAAAGTAGGGTAAAGTGCGAAACAAAAAAACTCCACTATGTTCTTTTATTGATTGTTGATATTTTCTATTAGTTTTCTGAACATGATACAACATGGCAATATGAGGTTTTGATGATAAACGGGACCTATTGGAGTAAAAATGTTTTCTTGATTGGTAATATCAAAATACTGAGGAGGGTCAATGTTACCCAACCCAACTCGAACGGTGAAAATGTCAAACAACCACAAAACAGTCCCATAAGAGGCACGACACCTCTTACGGGACCAATGTAACTCATAGGAACTGACCGTGTATTCACGGGACTCCCAATATGAGTATACGACGAGAATTTAAAAAAATTTAGACTTAGGCTTTAAAACATTCCGTTAAAGGGTGAAAACTTCAAACAACCACAAAACGGTCCTCTAAGAGGCACTCGTACCTTGCACTGGACCAATGTAACTCGTACGAACCAATCACGTAGTCATCGGACTCCCCATTTGAGTATACGATAATAATTTACAAACATTTAGACTTAGGCTTTAAAACATGCCGTTAGAGGGTGAAAATATAAAATATCCACAAAATGATCCCGTAAGGGGCACTCACACCTCGCACGGGACCAATGTAACTCGTAGGAACCAACCTCGTAGTCAAGGGACTCCCGATTTGATTATACGACAAGAATTTGTAAATGGTTAGACTGAGGCTTAAAAACATGTCGTCAAAGGGTGAAAACGTAAAACAATTGCAAAATGATTTCGTAAGAGGTACGAGTACCTCGTAGGGGACCAATGTAACTCATAGGAACTGACCGCGTAGTCACGGGACGTTCAATTTGAGTATACGATAAGAATTTGTAAACAGTTAGACTTCGACTTAAAAACATGTCGTCAAAGTGTGAAAACGTAAAACAACCACAAAATAGCCCTGCAAAAGGCATGAGCACCTCGCACGGTACCTATGTAACTCGTATGAACCGACCGCATAGTCACCGGACTCCCCGTTTGAGTATACCACGATAATTTACAAACGGTTAGACTTAGGATTAAAAACATGTCGTCAAAGGGTGAAAATGTAAAACAACCACAAAACGGTCCCGTAAGAGGCACGAACACCTAGCATGGCACCAATGTAGCCAACAACGTAGTTACAGAATTCCCGATTTAAGTATACGAGGAGAATTTGTAAATAGTTAGACTTAGGCTTAAAAACATGCCGTCAAAGCGTGAAAATGTAAAAGAGTCATAAAACGGTCCCGTAAAAGGCACGAGCCTCTCGCATGGGACAATGTAACTCATACGAACCAATTGTGTAGTCATCGGACTCCCCATTTGAGTATATGAAGAGAATTGGTAAACAATTAGATTTAGGATTTAAATAATGTCGTTAAAGGGTGAAAACGTAAAATTTCCCAAAAACAATCCTGTAAGAGACACGAGCATCTCGCACGGAACCAATGTAACTCGTAGGAACTGATCATGTAGTCACGAGACTCCTGGTTTGAGTATACGATGAATATTTGTAAACAGTTAGACTTAGGCTTAAAAACATGCTGTCAAAAGGTGAAAATGTAAAATAGCCACAAAACGGTCCCATAAGAGACACGAGCACCTCACACGAGAATAATGTAACTCGTATGAACTGACTTCGTAATTATCGCACTATTGGTTTAAGTATACAACGAGAATTTGTAAAAAGTTAGAATTAGGCATAAAAACAAGCCGTCTAATGGTGAAAATGTAAAACATCCACAAAATGGTCCCCTAAGAGGCACGAGCACTTCGCACGAGACTAATGTAACTTATAAGAACTGAATTCGTAGTCATGGGACTCCCGGTTTGAGTATAAGATGAGAATTTGTAAATAATTAGACTTTGTCTTAAAAACATGTCGACAAAGGGTGAAAAAGTAAAACAGGCACTAAACGGTCCTGTAAGAGGCACGAGCACCTCGCACGAGTGATTGGACATAAATATTGTATATTTATTCCCCTAATTTCCGTGCATTTGTGAACCCGAGTAATGTAACCTATATGGATTTGACGCACATTCATGCTACTAATCTTCTTTGGCAAGTATTTCGTGTTTCGTGTTTCTCGTATTGGTTTTACAGGTTAATTATGCAAGCAGCGTAAAAGAGAAAGCGAGACAATGAAAGAAAAGCTAAGAAGGCAAGTTCAAGGGCATTTTGGTAATTTTTCAGCCAGATCCAGAAGGAGGAGTCAACTGGAAAGTTGAAGAGCTCGGAACAACGAGAACACTGGAAGAAACGGCACCCAAATCCGAGCTACGGTTGATGAGTTATGACCAGTTGAAGTTGGAGAAAAATCCAAGGAAGAAAGGAAAGAAAGCTAAAAAAATTCTAAGTGTTGAATAAGCACCCCAAACCAGCAAGCATTCGCGAACCCAAGGGAGAATCGGTTTGGGGGGCGAACCGGTTCGGGGTACCTGACGCGCGAAATTTCTCATCCATTCTGATTGGCTCCCAAGAATCCTATTAGGTTAAAAACTCTAAAATTAGAGTAGGGAACGAGGGTAACAACAGAGGAACAACCATTAGGGATAGTTTTAGTTAGTTTTTGGTAGAGAAAAAAAGAGAAGAACATCTAGGAACATAAGGGGAATTAATTGCTTCAAGATTTAATCATTACGGGTTTGTTTTTCAGTTTTAATTCAAGGTTCAGAATTCTTGTCATTGTTCTTGCATGCTTATTTTCCTTATTCGATTCAATCGATTGTTGCGTTCATAATACGTATTTACATGCTTCAATCTAGCTTTATCATGAATTCTTTCACATGCAACATTATTATTTCATACATTAGTCAATTTAACATGTCCGGCTAGGTTTAAAAGGTTGGGATGCATGAACCCAACCTGAGGTGTTAGTGCATGTGTATAACGTTACTCCGATGAATTTAACGATTGATTTTGATCGTATTGCGTAATTGCATAATAATTGTGGATCTTTATATCTCGTTTACCTTTGGGTACTCGTGATGATTTAGAGTTCAATTTGAGTGCAATTATCGCGATACCGATTTACTCATCCTCAGATTAGGTATGACGCGGGCTTGAACCTCGTATACATAATGCTTGGGAGTCCTAAATTCCGGGTCTGATTAATCGGATAAATTTATGATTGACGTTATCACTGCACTACACTAGGGTTGGGGGATTGTATTCCCGTCCTGTTTTCTCATTATTTAGTTTAAAAGAGTTTCAATTCAATTTTTCACTCATAATTCAGGTAATTTAGTTAGTTGCATATTTCATCATAATTTCATAATTGCATTTAGTCTAATCATTCCCAAAACGAAATCTTTTCCTTTCTTTTTAGAGTCAACGTTAGGATTCCTCCGTCTTATCCCGTCGTCACAACTCCGTTGTCCTTTTTCCCTGATGATCGATACCCGACTTGTCGGATTATTACTTGAGCGACAGGCTTGCACTTGAGCCTAGAGAGCACGCACTTTAGAGACACATTCTGAGTCGCGTCAAGTTTTTGGCGCCGTTGCCGGGGAATTAGGTAGACTTAGGATTAGAGTGAGTCAATCCAAAGCTTTGACCAAAAAACTTTCAAAAAAAAAAAAAAATCCAAAAACATAAAAAATTAAAAAAAAAAAAAAGATTCACCATCTTCTCTCCTAAGCGTTAATGCAAAATTCTGAAACCACTCCCACACCCCATAATACTCCAACCAGTATTCACGAAAATCCACTTGTTGAGTATAATCCTAATAGTCCCCACACTCCAAACGCCCCACAGTTCTGGATCCCACCTCCCACACCGTCGCACTCAATCTCCGATAACACTCCCTTCCCTTTCTTAGGACACACTTCGTGCACGCCCAGTGAGAACACCGAGTCAATAAGTGAAGGAGAGATGTCACAACACGGCAGTGCACCCGTCGGTGAGGAAGAGCCTCCATACCGCCCGTTGAGAGAATTCTTATATCCCGAGCGCACTGTCACTCCGGGATGCATTATACTCCCGTATAATGCCGGGCAGTTCCGTTTCAAAAATGGAATGATCCAGATGCTACCGCATTACCACGGTATGGATTATGAAAAGCCATACCTCCATATTAGGGAATTTGAGGACGTGTGTGATACTCTAAATGATCAAACCTGCACACAAGAAGTAATCCGTCTCAAACTCTTCCCTTTCTCGCTCAAAGATAAAGCTAAGGCCTGGCTATGGTCTTTACCTCCAAGCTCGATTCCATCCTGGAATGAGCTACAGTCAAAATTTCTCAAGAAATTCTTCCCACCACATCGAATAATCTCTATAAAGGCTCAAATTCAAGCATTCAGGTAATATGAAAATGAGCCATTCCATCGATGTTATGAACGTTTCAACGAGTTAGTTGCTTCATGCCCCCATCATGGATTTGATCCATCGCAAATCATCTCCTTCATCTATAATGGGTTGAATCTTAACTCCAAACAACTTGTTGAAACCATGGGAAGCGGTCCGTTTGTCGATCTAGATGCCCATGATGCTGATCTTCACATGAGGTATGTCGCTGAGACTACCCAATCCTGGGATACCTCCGACCCAAACGCTCAAAATCAAAATCGACAAGCGACCACTACTCCATCAGCATCCGGTCTATTCCATGTAGATAAGAATTCTATGACGGATAGCCGATTGGAGACTCTTGAGATAGGATTTCGAGACCTATGCGAGATATATGGAAAAGGACCAGCTGGACCCATTCCGAACCCTGTCGTGAAGGTGTGTGCGATTTGTGAGGTGGGACATTCAACTGAGGAATGCCCTACGATACCCGCCTACAAAGTAATGTCACAGGAGCAAGTTAGTGGTATAGGAGGCTTTAAGGGTAATTTTGGTCCCCCGCACGGGAATTCATACAACCCTTCGTGGAAAAATCATCCCGGTTTTAGCTACGGGCAACAACATGCCGCAATGAACCCTCCTTCGCATGTTGCCCCTCCTCCACCACA
This sequence comes from Sambucus nigra, assembly GCA_949130495.1. Taxonomy (NCBI): domain Eukaryota; kingdom Viridiplantae; phylum Streptophyta; class Magnoliopsida; order Dipsacales; family Adoxaceae; genus Sambucus; species Sambucus nigra. Next base: position 129,130,777 of record OX422212.1, on the reverse strand, counting down.
ACAATTTCAACAAGCTCCACACATGCAAGGACATGTGCAAGCACCACCACCTCACGGAAATTATATCCCGCCACAGCGGAGAACTCTCGAGGATACCATGAATCAATTCATCGCAAGCCAGACCGCAACCAATGCCAAATATGATCGTCTGATTGGCGACATAAATGCGAATCTGTCAAAAATACAATCCTCGTTGAGTGTTCAAGAGAAAGGTAAATTTCCTGCCCAAGGCCAACGACCTCCCCAAGGTCAAACTAGTGTTAGCTCCACCTCCACTGAACATCAGGAGCAATGTCAAGCCGTGACCACTCTTCATAGTGGGAGAGTCGTTGATTTATCACCTCCTCCACACGATACAACAAAAGACAAGGAGATTTTTCCCGGCACGAAAGAGGCCGAAGATGTCCCCTTGAACGAGAGTGACAAGGAAGACGCTAGTGAGCCAGAGGTGGTAGTGAAATCACCCTCCGCAGCACCATTTCCTCGAAGATTGATTCCCGCTCAAAAGGGGAATCCACGTGATGAAGTGCTAGAAGTACTTAAGCAAGTAAAGCTGAATTTACCCTTTCTTGATGCCATCAAACAAATTCCAGCTTATGGCAAAGTTATCAAAGATTTGTTGACGGTAAAAAGGAAGATGAAGGTAAAAAAGAATGTCTTTCTAGCCCAGAACGTGAGCTCCATTCTACTAAATGATCTCCCGCCTAAATTCAAAGATCCTGGTGCACCCACTATATCCTGCATCATTGGAGAAAATAGAATTGAGAAAGCCTTACTTGACTTGGGGGCAAGTGTAAACATACTCCCTTACTCCATTTATAGGCAACTTGATTTGGGCGACCTCAAGCCCACAAAGGTCACTCTCCAATTAGCGGATCGATCAGTGAAGATTCCACAAGGCATAGTCGAGGACGTGATCGTCCAAGTTGACACTTTCTACTTCCCGGTAGATTTTGTCATTTGGGACACGGAGCCCTCCTTCAACTCGAGCAATCATGTTCCCATCATCCTTGGGCGCCCTTTCTTGGCTATGACTAATGCGATCATCAATACAAGGAATGGGCGAATGCAACTCACTTTTGGGAACATGACCTTGGATACTAACATCTTCCACATAGCCCAAAATGCAGGGGAGGAAGATGATCTTCACGCGGTGAGCCTCATCGACGAGGTAGTAGAAGAGTACTTTGAGGAAAATTTCTGTGGCGACGCTTTAGAGTCCTGTTTAGCGACGAGATATGAGTGTGAGGGGACGTACACCTCCTTCGAGAGGGAGGTTGAAGAATTGAGAGAATTGCTCGATGAGAGTACGTCGGAAGAGGACGTGAGAGAGGTTAATTGGGTTTCTAGATTCGAAGAATTACCTCCGAGGGATACACACATGGCGCCCTCCAGTGAAAAATTTCCAATCCTCGAATTAAAGAAACTCCCCTCCCATATTAAATATGCATATCTAGGAGAGGATGAGACATTTCCTGTTGTTATCTCCTCTAGCCTAGATGAAGGGCAGGAGGTCAAATTATTGAAAGTTTTGAGGAAGCACCAAGGTGCCTTTGGTTGGTGCATCGCTGATTTGAAGGGGATAAGTCCTTTGATTTGCACTCACAAGATCCATCTCGAAGAGGATGTCAAGCCCTCTAGAGAAATGCAAAGAAGACTGAACCCTAACATGAAAGAAGTTGTGAGAACCGAGATCATCAAATTATTGGATGCCGGGATTATCTACCCAATCTCGGATAGCAAATGGGTGAGTCCTATTCAAGTCGTCTCGAAAAAGTCGGGTATGACTGTGTTTGAGAATGCTAAGGGAGAGCTTGTTCCCCAACGCACCACCACCGGATGGCGCGTTTGCATTGACTACCGGAAACTCAATGCGGGAACTAGGAAAAACCATTTCCCCTTGCCATTCATTGATCAAATGCTTGAGAGAGTTGCGGGCCACCCTTATTATTGCTTCCTTGATGGTTATTCCGGATATAACCAAATTGAGGTAGATGTACTTGATCAAGAGAAGACGACTTTCACTTGCCCTTTCGGTATGTTTGCCTACAAACGTATGCCATTTGGCTTGTGTAATGCACCCGCGACTTTTCAAAGGTGCATGTTGAGCTTATTTAGCGACATGGTCGAGAGAGGACTCGAAGTGTTCATGGACGATTTCAGCGTTTTTGGCACCTCTTTCGATCATTGTTTAGACAAGCTGGAAAAAGTACTCACCCTATGCGTGGAAAAGAACTTAGTGTTGAATTGGGAAAAGTGCCATTTCATGGTCATCGAGGGAATAGTTCTTGGCCACATTGTTTCATCCAACGGAATAGAGGTTGATAGGGCTAAGATAGATGTCATAGCTGATCTTCCCCCACCGAAATCGCTGAAAGACGTGCGCTCCTTCTTGGGCCACGTGGGGTTTTATCGAAGGTTCATTAAGGACTTTAGCGCCATCTCTAGGCCCTTAAGCAACCTAATCATGAAGGACAACCCGTTTGAGTGGACAGAGGCATGCCAAAGCTCCTTTGAAAAGTTTAAGAACATGCTCGTGTCCGCTCCCATCATGCAAGTTCCGAATTGGTCCTTACCATTCGAACTTATGTGTGACGCAAGCGATTACGCGATCGGGGCTGTTTTGGGCCAATGTAAAGATAAGCAAGCTCATGTCATCTACTACGCTAGTCGGACTCTTACCGGACCTCAACTCAACTACTCTACCACGGAGAAGGAGTTGCTAGCGGTAATCTTTTCCCTCGATAAGTTCCGTTCCTATCTCATTGGTTCTCCTATTACTGTTTTCACCGACCACGCGGCTTTAAAGTATCTACTTGCGAAGAAAGACGCCAAGCCGCGCCTCATAAGGTGGATCCTACTCCTACAAGAGTTCAATCTCTCTATCAAAGATAAGAAAGGAGTAGAAAACGTCGTTGCCGACCATTTATCTCGGCTTTCTTCCGACGTACCTAGTGATCCCATTCCCATAGACCAACACTTTCTGGATGAGCAACTGTTTGCTACCTCTTCGTATCCCTGGTTTGCGGACATAGTGAACTATCTTGTCACAGGAGTTGTCCCTCCCGATTGGACACCGTAAGATAAGAAGAGGTTTCTTAATTGGTCGCGCATGTTCTTTTACGATGATCCCTTCCTCTTTAAATATTGCCCCGACCAAATCATCCGACGATGTGTACCGGATGAAGTGATCCCGAAATTCATCCAGTTTTGTCATTCGAAAGCGCGCGGGGGGCACTTCTCGACGAAAAAGACGGCCGCTAAGATTCTACAATGCGGCCTCTATTGGCCTACAATCTTCCGGGATGCGAATGACGCTTGCAAGTCATGGAACAGGTGTCAACGGATGGGAGCCATCACTCGACGAGACATGATGCCTCTTACCCCTATACTCATCATTGAGATATTCGACTGTTGGGGTATTGACTTCATGGGTCCTTTTACCCCGTCCTTTGGTTTCTTATACATCCTAGTCGCGGTAGACTACGTTTCTAAATGGGTGGAAGCTATAACTACCAAGACCAATGACAACAAAGTGGTGATAAAGTTCCTTCAGGAACACATACTTTCCCGCTTCGGTGCACTGAAAGCGATAATTAGCGATAATGGCACGCACTTTTGCAATAGGCCATTCGAGAAGCTCATGAGAAAGTATGGTGTCGTCCACAAGGTTGGGATGACATATCACCCACAAACGAATGGGCAGGCCGAGCTAGAAAATAGAGAGATCAAGAACATTCTTGAAAAGATCGTCAATCCTACCCAGAAAGATTGGTCCCTTAGATTGACCGATGCACTATGGGCCTATCGTACCGCATTTAAGAACTAACTTGGCATGTACCCTTTCCGTTTTGTGTATGGAAAACCTTGCCATCTTCCCATGGAGCTCGAACAAAAAGCATATTGGGCGATTAAGCAATTGAACTATGCCTTGGACAAGGCCGGTGAAGCCCGCAAGCTTCAATTGAATGAGTTAGAAGAACTACGCAATGACGCGTATGAGAATGCCAAAATTTCAAAAGAGAGGATGGAACTCGCTCATGATAGCATCATTCGACGAAAAGAGTTTCTTCCCGGGCAAAAAGTTCTTCTCTACAACTCTCGGCTTCACCTCTTTCCGGGCAAGTTGCGATCACGATGGTCTGGCCCGTTCGTCGTGAAGAACGTTTTCCCCCATGGAGCTGTTGAACTAGACAATTTAAAAGGGGAAAACACGTTCAAAGTAAATGGACAACGCCTAAAGCCATATCTAGAGGCGTGTGCAGAAGAGGTCGACATAATTTGGTTGTCGGATCCCGTTTACGGGGTCAATTGAGCTGAGAAAGTTAGGTCGTCGCACCCCCGATGTGTATGGGGTGAGTTTGTGTGTATAATAGTCGTGTGTGAATAGGTTAGTTAGGAGTCAGGAGCATGAGTCACGAAAGAGATCGGTTAGCACGCACTTCGAGGGAGCTAGCATACAATCCGAGGTTGAGTTCGAAGAATTTTTAGGGAGCCTGAGGGTCTAGAACGTTTTTAGGGGCCTTACGCACAAGTTAGAGGATGAAAGGACACCTTGAATTGGAGAGAAGAGAGAATTCTAGCATCCGGACCAGCCTGCTACCCCGAACCCCATCCTGAACCGGTTCGGGGGGCGAACCGGTTCGCGGTACCTCCGAACCGGTTTGGGGTTCCCAGCGGGTTCATCCCCCCCCAATTCCAAATTCTTTCCCCTTCCCTCCATTCTTCCCCCCCATTCTCCCCATTCGTTTTTACTCCCTCCAACCTCTTCCCCCTTCCCATTTTCATCCTAATTCATTCCCTCCCTTCTTTCCCTCCCACCCATTCCCATTTCCCACCAAAATCCCACCCCTTCACACCTATACATACCCACCCATCCTTCTTCCATTTCTCACACCAACAATTTCCCTCACTCTCTTCTCCCCCATATCCTTTCCCCTCTCTCTCTCTCTCTTTCCTTCAACATGCCGCATCATCGCCACACCAATCTCTGCCCCAAGAAATATGATGATACCACCGTCCTTGATGACGAGGGTAAGGGGGTTTTTCGAAGCGTTCAAGAACGTCATTGGGCCGAGCAATATTTCTCGGCTACGCGCCCCATCCACATAGAATGCTTCGTTAATTGGGACCAACTTCCGGGCGATATCACCGCCCTATTTGATCGCCGCGGGTGGTGCTCTTTCCTTGCCCCAACGAGCACTAACGTGTTTGATGCCTCCATTCGCTAGTTTTATGCGACCTTGGTTCGCAAATCCTCTACGCTTCACGAGGCATACCTTGATGGTATCACCATTCCCTTTTCGGCGGCCATCATAGCACGCAAAATGCGTGCCAAAGGGGTGATCCTCCCCGTGACCTTCCAATATCCCAACAATGGTACTCCCCACACCAAAGAGGAATGCATTGCACGCATGGCACCCGGGGTGGAATGGGTGCGCAAATCTTTTCCCATTGGTGGCTTGGCCGCTATGGTTCATGCACCTCATTGCTTGTGGCGCCATCCACCAAACCACCAATGACTCGGTGGTCCGGTTACGTCACGCTAATTTCCTCTACTACTTCTTGGACCCCGAGAGAACCATCAATCTGGCCCAACTTTTCTACGCGGATATCCTCCATGCCGCCTACGACGAATGGGGCAAAACTGCACTACCTTACGCCCGCTTCATCACAGAGCTCTTAATGGAAGCCGTCATCGATGACCCGGGGGAACAAATTCGACTTCCCCGCTCCATTGGAGGCACGTCCACCATTCAGAGCGAACGCCAAATGCGCGTAGGTCACCCCGATCGTCCCATACTCGACGAGGATGTGGACGATGAAGCTCATGATGCCCCGATGATGGACGTCGACGAGGACGAGTTTGAGGATGACGAGGAGGATTCCGATTTCGAGCCCCCGGGGGCAAACTTCGAGAGTCGCCTTTCGGCGGTTGAGTCCTGTCTCGACGGGTTCATCAACTAATATAATCAAGATCAAGCGGCTTACCGAAGGGACACCCGGATGATGTACCAACTCCAAGTCCACCTTCACCAGCTCAACTTCGGGCGACCTCCACCCCCTTCTTCTATGACCCGTATGATCCAAATGCACCCGGTCCCTCACAGCCACCTCCACCATGACCTATGATTATTTTTATATTTTGGTGTGGATGTTAGTTGTTGTAGGGATTTAACATTGCTTACAGTTGCTTTCCCATTTCTTATGTAACACAGGCTCCTCATGGTTATTATACAATCTTGCATTTTTTCATATTTGTTTGTTTTATTTTTCCGCACTTATTATTCGCTTTGAGTTAGATTTTCATACTTTTTTGCTTGAGGACAATGCAAAAGTCTAAGTTAGGGGGGATCACAAGTGCGTATTTCTAAAACTTCACAAATTTTCAAAAATGCCCAAAAATTTCCAAAAAAATCATAAAATATTGAAAAATCCAAAAATATTTTTGTTCAAAATATGTAAAAATTGGAATTCAAATTTTTCAAAAATATCATCAAAAGTCGAAGTGGCATCTCAAATTGTAAACATCCAACATACACAAAGCCGAAATTGACCAAAGCTGGAAATTGAGCGAAAATTGACGACTTAACGAACGAATGTGGAGATTAACAACCCCGGTGAGATTCGAGCCTATCACGTTTTGCGAGTTTTTAAATCAATCCGAGTTAATTATTAACTCAAAGTTCTTTTTAGCGCTTAATAAGTTGTCAAGGATCTCAATCCTTTCATTTTGATCGGTTTTAAAAAAATAAAAATGTGTGCAATATTGCCTTGAAAAACATGCCAAATTAGCCTCTAAGCTGAAATTCACCTCGAAACGCATATGGTAACGCAATTGGCATTTTGGACAATGAAGTAGGCCCTCATTTGTCACCCAAAATTTTGGCCAAAAAAAAAAAGTAGCGAAAAATCACCCTTTGCAACCCAAATTGAGCCGAATAATTTTCCCTTTCATTTGACAACCCGAAAAATCCAAAATAGCCGAAATTGTGAAAAATGAAAAATTCAGATTTTAAGTCCAAAAAGTGCATATAAAGGGGCAAGAAACAAAATAGTATGCTCAACAAAAACAACAAGAAAAGAAATGAAAAAAAATAGAAAAAATAGAAAAAGAAGAGAAAATGAGCAATAGCCCGGAAAAAGCACAATTGGACATCATTAATGACTTTTCCAATTCCAACCTTCCATACCTCCTTCATTTTACCCAATGCAACCTTCAACCCGAAAAAGTCCTAACCGAGTCCAAATTGCGAAAATTGATTACCACGTGGAGAGTTAAGACACCAAAAGATAATATAAGAGGTTAAGTGCACAAAATAGAGGCAATGTTCCCGTTTTTAAAATCGTAATCCGTTGATGAGATCCTTTCACCGTAAAGTTTCCGTCTTTCTAATTGCAGGCGTGAATTTGCTTCCATTACATTTACTCATTATATCACGCATGCCGAGAGAATAGCCATAATCCGAGAGATTCGTTTGTGAGAGCGTACAGTGAGAAATTGAAATCAAAACGAATTTTCGAATAAGTAACGTAATGATCAATCAGTGGAATTTGGCGGTTATATTTTCGGCTTCGCACACACGCACCATGATTTGAGACTTGTACATATGACTTGATGATGACTATTTTCTGAAAAAGTTTGAATTACTCAATTTTTGCATGTTTTGAATTTTCTTTGTGTCAATAACGAATTTTGTGGGTATATTCACTGCAAACCCTCACGAGACACAACTCGTCCTACTAGGGTAACCTAGGGGTTTAAAGGCTTATTGCATACGCTAAATGCAATCGCTTGCCCGCGAAAAAGGCATTCTATCCCAATAAAATGTGATTTTAAAGAGTTAAGCCTTACAAAGATTCTTTTACATTGCTCGGGACGCGCAAAGTACTAAGTTAGGGGGGTTTGATTGGACATAAATATTGTATATTTATTCCCCTAATTTCCGTGCATTTGTGAACCCGAGTAATGTAACCTATATGGATTTGACGCACATTCATTCTACTAATATTCTTTGGCAAGTATTTCGTGTTTTGTGTTTCTCTTATTGGTTTTACAGGTTAATGATGCAAGCAGCGCAAAAGAGAAAGTGAGACAATGAAAGAAAAGCTAAGAAGGCAAGTTCAAGGGCATTTTGGTAATTTTGCAGCCAGATCCAGAAGGAGGAGTCAACTGGAAAGTTGAAGATCTCGGAACAACAAGAACACTGGAAGAAACGGCACCCAAATCCGAGCTACGGTTGATGAGTTATGACCAGTTGAAGTTGGAGAAAAATCCAAGGAAGAAAGGAAAGAAAGCTAAAAAAATTCTAAGTGTTGAATAAGCACCCCAAACCAGCAACCATTCGCGAACCCAAGGGCGAACCGGTTTGGGGGGCGAACCGGTTCGGGGTACAGGCGAACCGGTTCGGGGTACCTGACGCGCGAAATTTCTCCTCCATTCTGATTGGCTCCCAAGAATCCTATTAGGTTAAAAACTCTAAAATTAGAGTAGGGAACGAGGGTAACAACAGAGGAACAACCATTAGGGATAGTTTTAGTTAGTTTTTGGTTGAGAAAAAAAGAGAAGAACATCTAGGAACATAAGGGGAATTAATTGCTTCAAGATTTAATCATTACGGGTTTGTTTTTCAGTTTTAATTCAAGGTTCAGAATTCTTGTCATTGTTCTTGCATGCTTATTTTTCTTATTCGATTCAATCGATTGCTGCGTTCATAATACGTATTTACATGCTTCAATCTAGCTTTATCATGAATTCTTTCACATGCAACATTATTATTTCATACATTAGTCAATTTAACATGTCCGGCTAGGTTTAAAAGGTTGGGATGCATGAACCCAACCTGAGGTGTTAGTGCATGTGTATAACGTTACTCCGATGAATTTAACGATTGATTTTGATCGTATTGCGTAATTGCATAATAATTGTGGATCTTTATATCTCGTTTACCTTTGGGTACTCGTGATGATTTAGAGTTCAATTTGAGTGAAATTATCGCGATACCGATTTACTCATCCTCAGATTAGGTATGACGCGGGCTTGAACCTCGTATACATAATGCTTGGGAGTCCTAAATTCCGGGTCTAATTAATCGGATAAATTTATGATTGACGTTATCACTGCACTACACTAGGGTTGGGGGATTGTATTCCCGTCCTGTTTTCTCATTATTTAGTTTAAAAGAGTTTCAATTCAATTTTCACTCATAATTCAGGTAATTTAGTTACTTGCATATTTCATCATAATTTCATAATTGCATTTAGTCTAATCATTCCCAAAACCAAATCTTTTCCTTTCTTTTTAGAGTCAACGTTAGGATTCCTCCGTCTTATCCCTTCGTCATAACTCCGTTGTCCTTTTTCCCTGAGGATCGATACCCGACTTGTCGGATTATTACTTGAGCGACAGGCTTGCACTTGAGCCTAGAGAGCACGCACTTTAGAGACACATTCTGAGTCGCATCAACGAGACCCATGTAACTCGTACGAACTCATCGCATAGTCACCGGATTCCACGTTTGAGTATACCACGAGAATTTGCAAACGGTTATACTTAGGCTTAAAAACATGTCGTCAAAGGGTGAAAATATAAAACAACCACAAAATGGTCCCATAAGATGCACGAACACCTCGCACGGGACCAATGTAACTCATATGAACCGACCGTGTAGTTACGGAACTCTCAGTTTGAGTATACAGTGAGAATTTACAAATAGTTAGATTTAGGCGTAAAAACATGCCGTCAAAGTGTGAAAACGTACAACGGTCACTAAATGATCCCGTAAAAGGCACAAGTATCTCGCATGAACCGATCGCGTAGTCATCGGACTCCCCGTTTAAGTATACAACGATAATTTGCAAATGGTTAGGGTCAGGCTTTAAATATTGTTGTTAAAGAGTGAAAACGTAAAATAACCCTAAAATAATCCCATAAGAGACATGAGTACCTCACGCGGAACCAATGTAACTCGTAGGAACCAATCACAAAATCACGGGACTCTCAGTTTGAGTATACGACGAGTATTTATAAATAGTTAGACTCGGGCTTAAAAACATGCCGTGAAAGGTTTGAAATGTAAAACATCCACAAAACGATCCCGTAAGAGGCACGAGCACCTCACACGGGAATAATGTAACTCGTACGAACTAACTTCGTAGTCACCCCACTATCGATTTGAGTATATAATGAGAATTTGAAAAAAGTTAGACTTAGGCATAAAAATAAGTCGTCAAATGGTGAAAATGTAAAACGGCCACAAGAAGGTCCCATAAGAGGCACGAGCACCTCGTACGGGACCAATGTAACTCATAGGAACTGAATGCATAGTCACGGGACTACCGGTTTGAGTATATGATGAGAATTTGTAAACAATTATACTTTGGCTTAAAAACATGCCGACAAAGGATGAAAAAGTAAAATAGGCACTAAACGGTCCCGTAAGAGGAGTGAGTACCTTGCATGGGACCTATGTACCTCGTAGAATCGATTGTGTAGTCACTGGACTCTTCATTTGAGTATGCGATGAGAATTTTCAAATGGTTAGACTTAGGGTTAAAAACATGCCGTCATAGGTTGAAAACGTAAAACAACCACAAAATGGTCCCGTAAGAGGCACGAGCACCTCGCACGGGACAAGTGTAACTCGTTCGAACCGATCGCGTAGTCACGGGACTCCCGATTTGTGTAATTGATTAGAATTTGTAGACAATTAGGCTTAGGCATAAAAATATGTTGTCAAAGGGTGAAGACGTAAAATAACCACAAAATAGTCCCATAAGAGGCACGAGCCCCTCGCACGGGACCAATGTAACTCGTAGAAATCGATCGCGTAGTCACCGAACTCTCAATTTGAGTTTACAAAGTGAATTTATAAATAGTTATAATTAGGCTTAAAAACATGCCGTCATGGGGTGAAAACGTAAAACAATCACAAAACGATCCTGTAAGAGGCACGGACATCTTTACATGGGACCAATGTAACTCATAGGAATCGATCGCATAATCACTGGACTCCCGGTTTGAGTATACGGTGAAAATTTGTAAACATTTAGACTTAGATTTAAACATTATTTGATTACTGTTATCTTTTTGTTTTGTGTCCTATTTTTTTTGCAGGATAACATTTTAGGGCTATATTTTATTCGCGTGGAACACATGAACAAATCATTGGTTTGCGCCAGGTAGATTGTTTATTTATTATTGTTGTAGATATATGAAATTGTTGTTTAATTTTTTTTTCTAGCCGTGCGGGATTTTGTGTTGATTAAACAGGTTGGTTTTAATATATAAATAAAGGAGACCTTGTCGATTTTTAAAAAAAATTATAAAGAGTTGTTGATATGCGATATTTTTATTTTCAATTTTTTTATGGTCGTGTGGGCTTTTGTGCTGATTAAACAGGTTGGTTTTCATGTATAAACAAATGAGACTCTGTCGAATTTTTTTTAAATTGTAAAGAGTTATTAATATGCGAGATTCTGATTTCTAATTTTTTTATGGCCGTGGGCATTTTTGTTGATTAAACAGGTTGGTTTTCATGTATAAATAAAGGTCACTCTGTCGAATTTTTTTTAAAAATTGTAAAAAGTTTTTGATACGATTAACTAATATATTTGGATATTTTGTTTTACTATTATATTATTTTGATAAAATAATTATTTATTGATTGCAGGTTGTGCACAAGAAGTTGAAGAGACATGTTTTTGAGTGTGTCTACTGTGGCCATCCCCGATCCTTGCCGCGGTCAGGCATGTGAAGGAAGGATCCTCGGGTCCCACGCATCCCTCTTGGGATCACTTCGACCGGCGTTGTTTGAGATGAGGTGTAAAAATGTAGAGAGATTTAGAGTCGCCAGTCTATTTTACTTAAAACAGACAAAAGAAAAAGGGGAAGCCATCCCGAAGGACAACATCCAAAGACATACTGGTGCATACGAAACCAAAATGATTCGAGAAGGGTTCGGAGGCTACGTTACGAAATGAGAAGGTGTTAGGCACCCATTCCGCCCTTTCGGTCTCTCATGGATGTTTACTATTTTCCTTTTTTATTTTTCCCGTGATATGTGTGCATGTGTATATATATAGTGGAGATAGGAATCCTTGACTTGTATCATGGGAGAGATAAAGCGAGTCATCCGTAGGAATGTATAAAAATAATATTAGAATCGTTATAATGGAACGATAACGCATATGGAGAAATACGTCACTAAGAACAAGTATATATAATATAAGAAAATTAGATTTAAAGAAGATAGAAAATGAGAGAGAAAGTGAGAATAGGACTTGAGTCTCGAGTTTTACCCCAAGACGCCTACGTAGCCTATAAAGGCATCAAAGTCCAAGTAGTTCGCATACAAAATGAGGGGTGGGGTTTATCCCATAAATCCAAATGGGGGATCTCTTCTTTGTGAGTGTGTGTGTGTGTAGAAAAAGTGTTTTTAGTTGTGAGAAAAGTGTGAGAAAAGTATGAGAATCCCTATTTGGAATTTATGAGCAAACCCTCTTTTCTTATTTTTTGGGGTTTTATTTATATGAAAATAAGAGATGTGCAATAATACTAAATAAAAATTATATTAGGATGTGTGAGATGAGATAATAAAAGTGCTAAGTAATAAAACAAGTTATTGCGAATTTAAGAGAATTTGAAGAGAAAGTTGAGAAGGTTGGACCTTTTTGAAGATCTAAAGCTTGATCTTGAATGTTGGAGAGCAACCCTTGAACTTGGATGATGATGGAGAGTGGATAATTCACCAAGTTTGATGAAAAGGATGGTAAAAAGTGGAAGTTAGAATGGGATTTGGATATTGAAATCGCGCTGTCTTCGAGAGAGATTTTTGGGATTTGCTGAGAGCGATTTTTATCAGATCTGGGCTCCCCTTGCAAATGAGGTGAAGGCCTCCTTTTATAGGCCCAGGTCATTGCCGATCGGCATAGACCTGGTCCTGCCTATCGGCACCTGCCGATAGGCAGGGTCTAGAACCTGCCGTTTGGTAGTGTGTTTTAGGCCTTTTCGGAAAATTGGTTGTCGAGGGCAAACAGTTGGTCAGAATTACGCACGGGGCAAACCATTGGAAAGGTAATTAATATACCTTTGAAAGTCCTCGGGATCGCTCCCGGGTTCGGGAGTTGACTTTGGGTCAAATATGGCTCGGAAGCATTTGTCGGTCCATTGGACGGGGAATCGTTCAGACGCAAATGGATCGTTCATCCGCATGGTAAGTCCAAATCGTGCATGGGGTGGACCGTTGGAAATGTTAGGAGATGTACTTCGACATTTCAAAGAGTTTGACCCAGTTTGGGAAGTTGACTTTTGCCAACGGGCTCTAGAAGCATTCGGTGACCTCTTGGAGTCAAACGGATCGTTCGTCCGCATGGTAAGTTGGAATCGCGCATGAAGCGGGCCATTGGAAAGGGGTTTTAGTACCCCTTGAAGATTAATTCAGCCTCGATCGAGATGAAGAGTATACTTAGGTCAAATAGAGCTCGGAAGCGCCCGGTGGCCTCCAGATCAAGTTTCGAACGTAAACGGATCGTTCGTCCGCATGATAAGTCAGAACCGTGCACGGAGTGGAACATTGGAAAGGGGTTTCAGTGCCCTTTGAAGATTAATTTATCTTTGGTCGAGATGAAGAGTTTCACTTTTTGGTCAAACGGAGCCTGGGAGTGTCGGATGGCTTCTAGGTCAGTACTCGGGACATGACCTAGGTTTGTAGTAATGAAGGGAGGTGCTAGGGACCTTCGGAAAGTTAGGGGGCAATAAAATGGGGTGTCTACAGAGCCCCTCGATGGGTGAGTTTGGAATAAATGAGAATCGTCGAATAGACACCACATGATGCTTTTGAGGGAGTATGACCAATTCAGAGGGTCGAGGCCGATTCTGAGGACCTGAGGGGTGTACTGGGGATGACCAATTTTGTGGGTCAAACCAAATCTGTGAGCTTAAGTAATGAGGGTGACCGATTCTATGGGTCAAAGCCGATTCTATGAGCCTAGGATGAAGGTCTAATAACTGAGGTAAATTATGACCTAAGAGTGGTGACGATCGAGGACTGAGGTTAATTCTGACCTAAATCAGGTGATGATCTAGGACCGAGGTCAATTCTGACCTACGAGTGGTGATGACCGAGGATTGAGGTCAATTCTGACCTAACTCAGGTGACGATCCAAGACCGAGGTCAATTCTAACCTAAGAGTGGTGACGACCGATGATCGAGGTCAATTCTGACCTAACTCAGGTGACAATCCAAGACCGAGGTCAATTCTGACCTAAGAGTGGTGAGGACCGAGGACCGAGGTCAATTCTGACCTAACTCAGGTAAAGATCCAAGATCGAGGTCTATTCTGATCGAAGAGTGGTGACGACCGAGGATTGAGGTCATTTTTGACCCAACTCAGGTGACGATCTGAGACCGAGGTCAATTCTAACCTAAGAGTGGTGACGACCGAGGACCGAGGATCGAGGTCAATTCTAACCTAGCTCAGGTCACGATCCAAGACCGAGGTCAATTCTAACCTAAGAGTGGTGACGACCGAGGACCGAGGTCATTTCTGACCTAACTCAGGTGATGGTCCAAGATCGAGGTCAATTCTGACCTTAGAGTGGTGACGATCGAGGACCGATGTCAATTCTGACCTAACTCAGGTGATGATCCAAGACCGAGGTCAATTTTGATCTAAGAGTGGTGAGGACCGAGGACCGAGGTCAATTATGACCTAACTCAGGTGACGATCCAAGATCGAGGTCAATTTTGACCTAAGAGTGGTGATGATCGAGGACAGAGGTCATTTCTGACCTAACTCAGGTGACGATCCAAGACTGAGGTCAATTCTGACCTAAGAGTGGATATTGGATTTTGATCCTGCTGGAGAAAGTGCTTTGTGATTTCGATCTGAGCTGGGGAGCGAATAGCTGGGGAAGCTTTTATTTCCTTAGGAGGCCTCGCAGGGGGAATAACCAATTTTGGTGCTGTAAAAACTCAGCTGGGAAAGTGATCAGGCGATCCTTAGAGATCCTCCGGTGCTTTGCCGGGAGGAGATTTACTTGGTTTTTGAGGATTTCACTGGGAAAGAGGGGTTCTGTCTGAGGGAATGTGAACTTTTCCTGGTGAAAATGTTCTGAATCCTTCTTGGTATTTTTAGGAATTTTTCGAGGATTTTTCGGTGCTTTCTTGTATTTTCTGGGAATTTCTGCATGAAATTTTAAGGGGGTGCCGGCCGGCATGGTATGAGGGGTGCCATTCGGCAGTGGCATAAACTTTTGGACTACCTCGGGAAGGTAAGGAGTCAGTGCCGATCGGTATGGTTGGGGTAAGTGCCGATCGGCAATGCGCTTAGCATCCTACATAAAGGGGGTGAATCCCTTCATTTTTTTCACAGCTTATTTGCTTTCTCTCTTTCTACGATTCCTTTGCAAATCGTTCTAGCATTCCAATCTTCAAGAAATGGACGCTTTTGTGAGCACCGCCATCCACAGGGAGTGGTTGACCGTTGATGACTGGGCGAATGTGGAGTGGAGGGCTAGGGCGCCTATTGCTTTGGGGAGTGAGAACTCTTTGGATGCGTTTGAGCCTGTTGCAGATGAGTGGACTTTGCTGCGGGAGCCGTCACGTCATCTCTTTTCGAGAGTGAATCCTGGCGGTTTTGTAAGTAACCCGACCTTTGGCATTCCTTTCTTTTTGGTGATTTTTCTTTCTTTCTTGACTTCTTATGAGATTTTTCCTTTTTGCCAGTCTGATATTTCTTTGAAGAACATGCGCGCCCACGGGACGATGGGGCTCAGGGATGTTTGGGAGCATCTCCCACCTGTGGTGCGTTGGGTGGTATCATCAGCGGGTTTTGAATGGTTAGCATCTGCACTGGATGAGACGCCTCGTTCGACAGTGGTCCTATGCTCTTTGGGGGAGAGGTGGTGGGATACTACTCACACCTTCCATTTCGGCTTCGAGGAGATGACTGTGACTCCCATAGATGTGCAGCAGCTGTTGGGGCTGGATTGTGACGGAGAGAAAATAGAGGTGGATCGCTCTTTACGGGTGAGACCGGAGGCAGTGCGTGCGGCACTTGGTGATGTAGGGAGGATAGTCTCTGGGGATTGTATCCGGCTGTCCCTGCTGAAGGATGTTCTGTTGGGTAGGGTGATTGATGTGGAGGATGGGCTGCAAGTGAGGCAGATGGCCCGATTATTTATTTTGTTGGTTTTGGGAGGTTTTATGGTGGCGTCGAACGGTGACGTCGTCCATTTGTGGTTCTTGCCGTACTTGAGGATGTTTTCGAACATCCCTTTCTATGATTGGGGGAGTCTGACTTTGGCGACCCTTTACTCTTCTCTGGGTGCATTCAGTCGGTGATGCCGACAAACTTTTACTGGAGCCACGTACCTTCTTAAGGTATTCTTCATTTTGCGCATTTCTTTTCATGCATTCTCATTTTCCTTTCATGCATCCTCATTTTCCTTATGCATCTCTTTTTGAATTCTTATCTTTAATAGACGTAGTTTTACGAGGTGATTGGGTGTAATGCCCCGCTGATCGCTCTGAAAGACTACACTGTTGGGGACTCCTGCCGATTGTATCGATGGCGTAAGGCCAATCGATTGTCGAAGGGATCTCTCTCTCTGGAGGTGGTGCGTCAGGTCTTGAATGACCTGACCAGTGGTAGGGTAAGACTCTTTCCATTTAAGTCTTGGTTTTTACACCTTCTGATCTTGTATAGATTTATGCTTGCTTGGAGATTTTCAGGTGACCTTTTATCCCTGGGGGACAGCCATTCAGGATGTGGGGACGACTGGGGTGAACGCGCAGATGAGGCATTTGCTGGCGCATGAGTTCGGCCATTTCTGGTATCTCGGGGAGAGGGTGGTTCGCCAGATTGCTAAGGAGGAGGTGGTGGTGCCACCTGCGCAGCCTCCTACGTCTATGAGGCGGGAGCGACTGCTGTCGGAGGATGAAAGAATCGCGGCGATGATCGGTGAGTCCTACTTGTTGTATACTGATATGGCTGCGCCGTATGACTATATGGATTTTGTGACAAGCTGGTTGATGGCGCCCAGCATATATAATGCCCTGCCCTTTCCTCCTTTGGGTTCGAGTCGGGCGGTGGGATCTTCCCACAGTGGCGGCGGTCCGACGACATCTGCGGCGGCTGCGACTTCAGAGGTTCCTTTTGTGCGATTGCACACTCCTTCGTACAATATCTGGAAGACTGATGGAGGGATAGTGCCTATGCTGTATCGTCCTCATGCGATGGATCCGAAGGAGTTGGGTTTGACAGAGGAGGTCCTCCGAATTGCGGTATACCTTCTGTTCTCTTTCTTTCTTTTCTATTTTTGTCATCTCTTCTTTGATACTGACTTCGCTTTTCCTTGCAGCAAGTCCGAGTGTCGACCACTTGGCTAAGAGATATCAGAGACTGGATATCCTCAGCGACTGCCCATATTCGGGATGCGGTTCATGTTCCTTCTTGCTTGGTGCCATCTGCTTCATCCGGAGAGGAGTCTACCTTGGGTAGTGGCGGTGCATCGTGTCGTCGTAGGGGAAAGATAGCACGTCGCAGGGGTGGAAGCTCTTAGTGAGAGAGAGATAGAATGTGGGTTCGAGCTGAGTCCCGTTGTTTTTTTTCTTTTTCTTTTTATTTCCTACAAAAATGATGTTACACAGAAAACAGATAGATGCAATGGAATGGAGTTTTTTTATTATCTTTTATTAATGATGACTGAATGCATGCACATGCGCCTTTTACTTTGCTGATGAGACAGTAAAAAGGAGTATTTTTGGAATTTTTTGAAGGAAAGTTTTTAATTAAAAGGGGTAATTATATAAGGAGGAAAAGGGATTTTGAAATTTTGTTGAGAATATCAATTCATTTTTATTGAGTTTGCTGACCCCACAAGAGAGGAAAAAGGTACCCTCTTCAGCCTTTTATATCGGCAGTTCAGTCCAGTCCCATCAATTCAAAGATTTAATTGGTACCCTCTTCAGTCTTTTATATTTTGTGGGGTAGGATTCCCTCCGATTTCTGCAGGGATTATGTCTCTTGTGAGGTTCTCAAGTATAAAAAGGGGTAAGGGTGGAGTGTTTTCATCACACCTCGCATTCTTACTTACTTGCCCACTATCTCTTAGCCTTGCAAGATGGCTCTCGCTGGTAGCATTGAGTTTGCTAACTACCTCGAAGCTTTGGAAGTAATCTGCTCTTATAATGTCGACTATGATGCTTTCAACATGTGTCGAGTCTCCTTGTGGCCCAATCGTCCTATTGAGTGGAACATGCTGATGGCGGCGGTACAATTCTGGTACCCTAAAGACCATGTATTTCGCTTTGGGTTGGATGATGTTTGTCCTACCTACGAGAAATTTTCTTCCATGTTGGGTATAAATCCCAGTGTTGCTGTGACTTTGCTCGAATTTTCCCGTTCTCCTAGGGATTTATTGGTCGGGCTTCTTCATATTTCGCCTTCGGCGGCCAGATCACTGGTTGCTGGAGGAATGATCTCCTTCCCGACGGTCCTGTAGTCCGTGCATTTACGGGAAGTAGGTGATGCTGGCTATGCTAGAGCCGTTGCTCTGGGCCTCG
The DNA here is from genome assembly GCA_949130495.1 of Sambucus nigra. Classification (NCBI taxonomy): domain Eukaryota; kingdom Viridiplantae; phylum Streptophyta; class Magnoliopsida; order Dipsacales; family Adoxaceae; genus Sambucus; species Sambucus nigra. The sequence continues at coordinate 129,112,208 of OX422212.1, read as the reverse complement.
TTTCAAAATTGCTATTGGTGACTGGGGAACTGCTGGTGAACCCGCAACTTGCAGCCATTACTTCGTGGATGTCATACCGTCGCAATCCTGCGGCGATGATATTGGCGGAGACCCTGAATGGCCTGGATGCCTGGAGAGAAGGTCGTTCTAACTTTCTGAGGGGTAGCCCCGTGATGCTGTTCATGTGGTTGTCTGAAAAACTTCTCTTGGTGGCCCCTCTAGAGTATCTATTATCGGCTGTACCCAACTTCTTTTCGAGTTACTTCTTCAGCGTTGGCTTGGATATTGAGAGCTGGGAAAACTGGTTTGTGGAGAATGGGGCTCAAAATTTGTATTGGTCAATGCCTTGGTGGGGACAGTTGCTGTCTGTTCTAGAGCTAGGGGAATACTCGTTTGTGCGGCTGGTTGGTCTCAGGAAACCCTTTTTTTATTTCCCTTAGTGGCTTCTGCACCAATTTGGTTGGGCACAGGTCGTGCCACCTCGGACCTCAAATTTCTTTCTGGTAGAAGATTTGGCTGAGCGCTTGTGTTTGTTTCTTGGATCTCTATGGGAGAATCGGCGTTCGTCGACCCGTCCCTCTCGGTCTGTTGAGAGAGTTTGGCATGTCCCTAGTGATTATATGAAGTGGTTATGGAGAGTCAGCAAGATGTTGGCAGTGGAGACTAGACGAAGGTGGTTTGTTTTATTTAACACCATGGAAGGGGGCGTTGTGGTCTTTTCGAAGACGGTTCGGGCTCATCGGTCCATGGAGTGTTTACGACACTCTATTCAGGCTGGGGAAGTTTGGGGACCCCAGGATGTAGATGATGAGGGTGTAGGCTCCTCTGGTAGCTGTGGGTAGGACTCTTGGAGAGTTTATTTATGTAATAGGGAATAGATGTGGGGATTTTATTTGGCTTTTTATGGCAGTAGGGGGAAGGGATTTATCCATTCCTTTTCTTATGTAATCCGTGCTGTAATTTCTTATTAATGAAATAAGCAAGTTTCTGATCATCCAGCTGTGCCTTTCGATGGATTTTGTAATTTTGAATTATCAATACCGATCCCTAAGTCATACATAATCCTTTTGTTCAAGTATATGTTAGAATGAACTGCCGTTCTCGGAGATAAGAAAAGAACAGTATTTTGTGAAAAAGAAAGGGCCGTGCTCCTGTAAGATGTATGAGCTGCCTACGTACCTCTGAGGTTTTTAAATTTTTTTATTTATTTATTTTTCTTGAAAAATGTTTTTTTGTAGAGGATGAGGCCCACATAGTTCTGGGTAGAGGGAAATGAAGAGAGTTTTTTTTAGAATATAAGGGAGATGAGAAAAGTCGTAGCGCACCGAGATTTCGTACTAGGGGTTGAATTTCTTGAGATGGTCCAGGTTGACTGGATGAGCCATCTCTTCCCCATCTAGGTCAGTGAGCATGGCAGCACCGCCGGATAAGATTTTCTTCACAATGTAGGGGCCGTTCCAATTGGGCTTGAATTTCCCTCTCGGGTCCCAGATGGGTTCTATTATCTCCTTGAGGGCTAAATTTTCTTCCTGGACACCGCGATCCTTGATTCTCTTATTGAATGATCGCGCTATTCGACGATGGTACCCCTGTATGTGGTAAAGAGATTTCAATCTCCTTTTATCTGGGAGGGTCAGTTCGTAGAGACGACTTTGGCACCAGTCTTTTTCGCTAACTTTACTTTCGAGCATGATGCGCAACGAGGGTATTTCCAGATCCACGGATAGGACTGCTTCCATGCCGTAGACCAGAGAGTAAGGGGTAGTCCCAGTAGAGGTTTGGATTGAGGTTTGATAGCCCCAGAGGGCGTACGGGATTCGATCGGCCCAATCCCTACATCTTTCGGTCATCTTGCTGATGATGGCTTTGAGGTTCTTATTGGCGGCTTCAACTGCACCATCGGTCTGAGGTCGGTAGGGAGAAGATTTGTGTCTCTGAATCCCGTACTCGTTGACTACTTCTGTGACTTTTTCTTCTAAGTGAAACCCATTATCTAACACTAACTTGTGCAGAACCCCATATCAGCAGATGATATTTTTCTGGAGGAATTTGGCCACTTTCTTGGCGTTCAATACTGCGTATGACTCAGCTTCGACCCATTTGGTGAAGTAATCAATGGAAACTAGGATGAACTCATATCCGTTTGAAGCCTTTGGTGTAACCTTCCCAATGATGTCGACACCGCAGGTGGAGAATGGCCAGGGAGAGGTTATGTTGTATAATTCTTGCGGAGGAAGGTGTTGAAGATTGGAGAACTGTTGGCATTTAAGGCATCTCCGGACATAGGTGGTGCAATCTTGGGCCATAGTAGTCCAGTAGTAGCCTTGTCGGATGATCTTCTTGGCAAGCATGCGACCGTTCATGTGGGGACCACATTCCTTGCTGTGGATTTTCTGCATTATCTTTTCAATGTCTGCCCCTGCGATGCAGTACAGATGAGTTCCATCAAAGTTTCGTTTGAGAAGTGCTTTGTGACAGATGATGTACTGGGCAGCCAGTCTTCGAAGGGTTGCTCAATTTTTCTTGTTGGAACCCTCAGGATACCTACCATGCTTGAGGAGGCTCTAGATATCATAGTACCAACAATTGGCTATCTCGGTATCTTCTGTGGTGACGAGTTCAATATGGTGGCAGTAGCTTGGTTTGTCCTGCTTTTGAATAAGGAAGGGGGTAATTGTTTTTCCTTCGGGCATCTCGACCATGGAGGTTAGGGTAGTGAGAGCAATAACTAGGTTATTCTTTGCTCATGGTAGGTAATATCTTGGAATTGGGAGGCTAGTTCTTCTAAATGGGCATGAAAGGGTTGGAGTTTCTCAAGCAGTTATTTGATGGGATCCTTTCGCGATACAAGTTTGATGGGGAAGGCGAGCATGTAGTGTCGAAACTTTTGGGTGACCCAGATAAGTGAGGCACACGCCTTTTCCAAAGTAGTGTAGTTGACCTCGTACCCGATGAATTTGTGACTGGCGTAATAGATGGCTCTTTCTTTACGGGAGTCTTCAAGGTATTGGGGTAGCAAAGCCCCAACTGTAGTGTCGATTATGGTTAGGTATAGGAGCAAAGGGAGACCAGGCTGTGGTGGCATGAGCATTATAGGTTGGGTCAGATATTGTTTGATTCGGTCAAACGCTTATTGACAGGACTCGTTCCAAACCTTGGTTGAATCCTTTTGGAGGAGCTTGAAGATCGGTTCACAGATGGAGGTTAGTTGGCTGATGAACCGACTGATATATTGCAATTTCCCAAGAAAACCTCGGACTTCTTTCTCTGTTCGTGGCGATGGAATCTCAAGTATGGCCTTCAGCTTTACAGGATCTGCTTCTATCCCCTTCTCACTGACCATGAATCCTAAGAGTTTTTCCTTTGCAATGCCGAAGACACATTTTTGTGGATTGAGTCTCATCTGATACCATCGCAATCGTTCAAAGAACTTTCGGAGAGCGAGAACATGACCTTCTCTAGTTTTGGACTTGATAATCATATCATCCACATAAACCTCGACTTCTTTGTGAATCAGATCGTGCAGGATGGTTGTGGCACCCCTTTTGTAGGTAGCCCTAGCATTCTTGAGACCAAATGGCATAACGGTGTAGCAAAAGCTTCCCCATTGGGTGATGAATGCATTTTTTTCTTGGTGATCTGGGTGCATTTTGATTTGGTTGTATCCGATAAATCCGTCGATGAATGACTTGAGAGCATGACTGGCTATGTTGTCCACGATCATGTCGATATTGGGTAGCGGATAATCATCCTTTGGATAAGCTTTGTTTAAATCTCGGTAGTCTACACACATTCGAACCTTCCCTCCTGATTTCGGCACAGGTACTATGTTGGCTAGCCATATGGGATATTCGATCACACGAATGAAGCCCACGTTCAACTGTTTGACCACCTCTTCTTTGACCTTGAGCGACCATTCAGTGCAGAGTTTTCTCAATTTTTATTTAAATGGCTTATAATCCGGGGGAGTGGGGATCTCGTGCTGGGCTATTTCAGGTTCAATGTCGGGTATATCATCATAGGACCATGCGAAGACATCCACGAATTCCTTTAGGAAATCTTCGAGTTGTGCGCGCTCATGCTTGTCAAGGTTAGTCCTTATCCTAATCTCGTGCAGTTGGCTACTAGAACCGAGATTAATAACAACATTATCTTCTTCATTACCTTCAATGCGGTTATGTTGTTTATTATTAACCTTATTTAGATCAGTTAAGAATTGTTCATCTACAAAATCATCATCATCAAAAGTTTGATTTGAATACGAACAATTAATGTAAGGCACAACACGATACTCAAAATCTTTGTTTATTTAATTGATAGGAAAACAACATTGAGAACCTTATCAAAAGAGGTCTCGATTACATTTGAACAAGGATAGACAACAAAAGAAGAAATAGGGTAAACATTAGGGTTAGGGGAGATTTCAAGAGGTAGAACTGGCACAACATGCCAGTTGAGGAGGGGTGTATCAACAACTTTAATCAGATGGGATGGATCCATTGATGTAGTACCTGAATGAACCATGCAGAGTGCCAACCCCAGTGTTTGTAAGTTGAAGGAATCTTCGGAATCACTTTCCTTGGTCACTTCGGTATCTTTGATGAGCGGTTGTATTCGGTGTTGGAAACTTTTGGCCCATGGATAGCTATCTTGGAAGAAGATATCCATTCCAGGCTTCATCTTCTTGTCTATGTGGTCATACCATGGTTCTGAAAAACCGCAAAAGGGGAAGTCTTTGCCTTTTTTGATGAATCGTCCATTCAAGGAGTCTCCTGGGATAGTTTGGTTGCAGTCTAATCTTCTCTTTGGTCTAGACTGGTGGATCATTCTGAGTTCTTGTTCTGATGGTTGATACCCCAAGCCACAAGGAGGGAAATCTTTCTTCAGTTCGATGGTCTCAAGTATCCCTTGTTGCCTTTGCCCTAGCCCTAGTCCGGGCATAAAGTGCATATTTTTGGACATCTGAATCACATTGACATTGCCATAAGGGCCATATTCTGGACAAACCATTTATTTGAAACTGTCCCCTGTCGGGAGTAGGAGTGGCTCAACTCGGAATCCTGATAGGAGCATATTATTTGACTCGTGCTGTATCTCAAGGATTAGACTGCTGGTGCTTGCACCCTCGACATTTTCATCATCGCCCAAAATGGTGATGAACCGTCCGTCGGTGAAGAACTTCAATTTTTGATGGAGTGAGGAAGACACACCCTTGATACTGTAGAGCCAGGGTCGTCCGAGCAACAGGTTGAAACAAGCTGGGACATCTATGACTTGGAATTCAACGACAGGGTTTATAGGGCCAACCCCTATTACAAGTTTTATGGATCCCATCACCTCCCGACAAGTATTATCATAGGCACGTACAACGGCGGAGGTTGGAGCGAGGTAGATTTCTTTCAGGCCTAAACACTTGAAGGTTCTCAATGGGCAAACATTCAAGGCGGATCTGTTATCGACAAGAGAGAGTGGCACGACCTACCCCATAACTTCGACGGAGATGTTGAGTACATGATTGTGATTTGGCCCAATTCTATGGATTTTTTCTTTAGAAAATGATAGCATTTGGGTAGAGGTCAATGATCCGACCAGATTTACCGCTTCTTCTGGTGTGGTAGAAGGAGGAACTGTGGGTCCAGTGAGCAGCTTGATTAAAGCATTTCTGTGCAGCTGGGAAGACATGAAAATCCCCCATAGAGTGATGTTAGCTTGAGTTTTCTTCAGTTGATCGAGGATCTTTCTCTCCTCGATGGTCATCTCTGGCATAGGAAGGTTTTCAACGCCCTTCCCTTTGTCATTTGCTGGTAGTGAGCTTGGAACCTGGTAATGTCTCCCTGATCTGGTCATGTGATTTACTGAAGAAGGAAAGAACATGAATCCCATTTCCTCATCAATCTCAGGTTGTTCTGTCTCCTTATTTATTTCTTCGAGGAGTTCTTCAAATGATATCATCCCACATATATCGGCTACTGGGCCAGTTCTTCCTGAAGCTTATTCTTCACTCGAATCTTCGAATTCTTCCCCCCATCTAGTGGCAACAATTATGTCTTTCCATGTAAAGTCAATGCATTCCATAACTTCAACGTCTTCTTCATACAGGTCTTCCCATTATGTGGGGATATGTATGGTTGAAGGGAAAAAGCGCCCTTGTTACTTTAAAATGTCAAGTAACTCGGTGATACTACAAATGATGTTGGTTTCCTCAAATAATTCTGCCATAATTTGGACAACATCATCTAAGCTGACTTCATCAGTTGGTACCACCCACTTGTCTGAATCTCGAGCCCATTTTTGTGCTTCCAAGAATAGTGTACTGAACCTTCGGCAATCGATGACCTTCTGTGAGGGCACTTTCAGATCAAACTCTAGGAGTTGGTTTAACACCTCTGACAATTCCATTCTTTCATTTTTAGAATGGGTACGGACAACGATGCATGGTCTGGTAAGGAGTGACAGTGCCTGATCAGCGAGGCTAGTAGGGTGTAGGAGGAAATATGGGAAAATTTAAAGAGGTTTAGGAGAGTATATGGGTGTGATTTGAGTTGAGGGGTCAAAATTTGGGTTTTCTTTTAAGAAGATGGCATTGATATGATTTGGGAGTGGATTGTGAGTAGTGTTTACCTTATGATTGGCTGGTGGGGCGATGGTACCCCGGTCAATCAGATATAGGATTATATTTCGAAGGTGAAAGCATTAGTCGGTGGTATGGCCAACAGTTTTGTGAAAGGCGCAATGAGCATCGGCCTTAAAGTTTCTTGGGAGTGGATTTGGCAATGGACGGGGATCCAAGGGTTTGTTGAGGTTTCGTCTTAACAAGGATTGGTAAACTTTGGAGAGGGGAGCATGGAGATCAGTGTATTCCTTTCGGATGGGGGCAGGACGACTTTCTTGTTCCCATGATATGGTCGGTTGAGAGATGTTGTTGATGGTTGAGACTGTAGCACTGGCAGGCTTGTCATACTTTTTAGGAGTGAACTGTCTGGACACCTTCTTTGGTTCAACCTCTATTTTAACAAGGATTTCCTCAATTTCTACTCCTGCTTCTCTGAGAGCTCGAAAGTGGGGATAGTATTGTCCTCCCATCATCGCTCGGACATGGTTCAAGAAGTTCTTCTTCATTATGTTGACCAGTTCTTCCTCAGATGGCCGATTGGTCATGGTAGCTGTTTGTTCCCTCCATCGGGTTATGAAGTTACTGACTGATTCCCTAGGGTTTTGTTTGAGAAGCTCTAAATCACGACAGGTGACCTCAAGCTCTTCATTGTATTTGTACTACGCCATGAATTCTCGGGCTACATCCTCCCAGCTACGGATTCTGGATTCTTCGAGAGACAAAAACCATCGGATGGCACTATCCTTCAAAGTTTGCTGAAAAAATTGGGCCATCATTTCTTCAGAAGCCCCTAGTAGAGTCATGGAATGATAATAACTGCGAAGATGAACAATCGGGGGTCCACTCCCTCCAAACTTCTCGATATTTAGCATCTTGAACTTCTCGGGTAACCTGCTTTAGGATAAGGAGACTTGTGGGTGTAGTCCATGTAAATCCTAGAGATTCTGACTTGGTCGAATTTCTTGGTGAGCATCTTTAGATCTTCTTTGACTTTATTTAACTCCTCCTCTTTTGGATCAACGACCATAGGCAGGTTAGCCACAGGCTGGGCAATGTTTGGCATCGGAAGCTGGGCAGGCGGCGGCCCATTGACAGAAGGGGCACGTGGATCGTGCTGATATTCTTTGGGAACCCAGATAGGCTCGGGTGGACCCATAGTACGAGGGAATAGGGCCTCGGGATCTTGAGGAATATGAACTTGGTTTCGTTGCATCTCTCGGACCTCAGTTTGGAGGTTGTCAATCTTGGACACGAGCTGAGTTAGGACTGCCGTCAGATCCGACTGTATGACTGGTACTTGATCTGTATTCTCTATGGAAAGTGGATGGATTCTGGACTCGAAAGAAGTAATAGAGGAACGGACAAAACTCCGGGGTGATTTGACTGAAGACCGAAGCCAATAGGGAGCCAGGCCAAGGGCTTGCTGTGATACCCCGCCTAATTAAATATCGGGTGATCAGTCCTTTATTAAATTATAATCAAGGTGAACAGCTAGTTCATTCTTAGCATCATTGTCGCAAAATAACTTTTCCAATTAAACACCCTAAATAATTAAGCTAAGTGTCAAAACCATTTAAGACATCAATTTCCCAATTTAAATTAATACCAATATTTAAAACTTTACATAATTCATAAATTGAGAATCACCCAACAACTAAACTGGAACAAACAATCCAAATAATTAAACATCCAATTAATTGATTCCAACATTAAAACTTAAAGGAAAAACATCCTGACAGTAATAAAACCCATAGTATAAATACTGGAAATAAACGAATCACAATATTCGATAATACAGCTGAATAATGGAAAAGGGCGACACATGCCCAACTGGATAAAATAGTGCTAGAAGTGGAATAAAAAAATGAGGTCGTCTAAGAAAGAGGCCTGCAACTCCCACCTAAGCTGCAGCGCGTTCCTTCCAAAGGATCCTATGCAAGACGCCCCTGTGGCTGGGCACCTATAATATATACATATATACAAGAGAGAAGAGAAAATAGGAAACGGGTCAGAGCCCGATTGTAAGACAGTTTAAAATTAGTTTAGCAAGTATTTAAAATGCTTACCGGCTAATGCAACCAACATATTAGTGCGACACTCCCTTGAGAAATTCTCACCTCTCTTCTAATGTGCACACCTATCTCACTAATACTCCCAACAGTTTAACTTATCTTATCTTAAGTTACTCATAAGATTTCATGCTGATAATTTCAATTGTTAAGGAAGTTAATTTTATTAAACAGTAAAGTTCTCACATAAGACTCATTTAATTATAAGGTTTCTCAGTAACGCATCATACTTTTCAAACACTTGTTCCCAAGTTGAAATAATTATTAATTTCTTATTTTCCATAGTCACAGTAGGTAGTTCCCAAATTCCAGGTTTAAATATTTATATATTAAATGCTCATATAATATATATATTCTAACAACACCCCACATAAAATTTATGGTGCGGGCATACTCTGCTATCCAGTCCCCGTATCACTCGTACTAAGGGAAATACTAGTTCGGAATCACTCTCGAACTGTATTAACATAAAACACATACAAATTGAAGCGAAGCATAATTCCAAGTCACTAAGAGGTCAGCACATACCCCACGTCTCTTAGGATCGTCTGACTATCAATCCGATAGCCTGTACTAAGGATTCCTATGTTCTAGGGTATGAGTCAATATCCCCTATAAAGGTCCCATCGAGATAAGACTGTCCCAGCGCGGTAACCTCAGGGATAGCTAGTAGCGTGGGCATGATTTTTACACGTATATAGTATATGCACAATCAGAGTCATATATGTATACTACTATTCGCATATCAAATTTAGGTATACTCCCACGACCCATAATTATGATATATTCTAATCGCTAATTATTTGATTAGCCCGTATAACGGTTTATCTCTTATTCTTATTTGTGGGATTATTCTAATTTACTACGTAACACTCGTGGATTCCTATCTCTCCAAGTGTAATTTCAGTAGGTACTCATTTATTTTATAATGTAACTTCTTTACGAGTATCACCCTTTAACACATATTACCATTGTCTCTTATATGTAAAACACCCCTCCCGTGAAAGGTTAATCTCGTCTCATATTAATGGGTCCATACATTCCTAAAGTCCTACTGGTCTTCTTTATGTCCCAAAATGTTCTCACATTAATATCCAAGAATGTATAATCATTTAAGGTAGATCGACCTATTGAAAAGGGGATATGAGTTATACAGGAGGGGTCGATCGATCGATGGAAGGAGTTCGATCGATCGACACTCCTGGTTCGATCGATCGATCAAGCAGGTATGGCGAATCTGCAGAATTTCCAGTTACGGGTTTCCTCTTCCAAAATCATCCAAAACGATATCTTTGACTACCAAACTTCAAATAATTTATACTACACGTATTATAACCTCAAATAAGTGATTTCCTACGTCAAGCATGCGGATTTTCACCATGAATAACGAATTAAAAGAGCACAATCCATGACAATATCAAGAACCCTAATATTTCTTTTGTTTAGTTTCTTCCCATTCTTTTACCAGATTTCATACTCTTTATTTACTGTAATTTCGTGGTTCAATCTCTACATATGAATTGGGTTTCCAGAATACATCTATTTCTCATAAAACATGCGAATTCAAATCTCTAAAATAGGTTTTTCTTTCACAAAAAATAGTCCTAATCAATCCTAGGCTAATATTATTGGAGCATTAACTGAAATAGAGAAAGATAGATACTTGCCTGAGAATTCTTGGTTCATAATTGTGGAGAGATTTGTGTGGTTTTGTCCTCGTTGCACGATCTATCGTTTGGCGGCGATGGTGGTGCAATTGGTGGGGTTCTTGGCCTAGAACTCCTTGGAAAACCTCCCTTCTTCCTCTCCTATAACCGTCTTTGGTTTATGGATGATTCTAACCCTAGAAGATGACTCTTGCCATCTGATATACCCTTAGAATTTTCGTGGGTTTTCATGCCCAAAAATGTAAAATGTCTAAAACACCCTCCCGGGATGCCAATTAGGCCTAAAAATGCCCCGAGACCCAAACTAAACCCTCGGGTACATGTTTCTCACTATCTCGACCCTTCCGGACACTTTGGCGCACTCAAAACGACCATACGAGCAACTTATAATTTATTCACTTTATATAATAATAATCTAGTCCTGACACGACACAGGCGCGTCCCAACTTAAATTTCCATAATTGCCATTTTATTCACTTGTGACAATCTTAATAAAATAAATCTCATATATTACTTTACTCGTCTAGTCATATTCAACAATTTTTAAATAATTACTAACTCACATCACGTTAGTAAATATAAAAATAAATTTTCGGATTAATATTAAATTAATATCTTAATTTAAATTTAATAAATCCCCAAATTTTAAAAGCCATAAAAATACGGGGTATTACATTGCGATTGACCTGAGAAGGCGTAGAATGGGATTTATTTTTCAGAAAAAGAGAAGAAACTATTTTTGGATTTTTGATAAAGAAGGGATAAATGTTTTTGGAGATGGAACTCAGCATGATTATTACGATTATTACGTTCTCTCTTGTATTTGATTATCCTAAATGCAATGCCGGACGGGACCCGAGCCTGGAAAAGTGGGGTTTTTAATATATGCAAAGCTACGGTTGGACTTGTAACTAGGCTCATGGACAGGGTCCCATTTTAAAAATGCGCAAAAATTTGGGCGGCAGGCTGACCCGGAATTTTGGCCAAGTTTCGAGTTAAAACCGGCAATCTAAAGTGCGTGTCTTAGGTTTGACACCTATATGCGGGTATGAGGTTGGTTGGGTGAATCATAATGGGTTCCCCCCTTTGGCATGACTTCCACGATATACGTCTTGCTCTTGTGGGCAATCGGTACGTGTGGACAAGCCATTTGATATACCTGAGTTTACGTGAATTGCCTCACTATATACCTCGTGGGAACGGTACGTGTGAGAGCGAATTAGATATACTCGGCGTACGCGAACGAATTCCCTGCGATATATCTCCCGTCATGACTTCGATCAAGCGGTATGATGTAGGGGAACCGTTCGATATACGTCGAAGGTACTTAGCTAATGGAAGGTAAGAGTCATATCGCTTAGGCTAACTACGCCCTGCCGGACCAGTGCCCATCACGAAGTGACCCTCCAGTTACTGGATAAAATTTGGTCAATAATAATGCTCTTTAGTGATGTTGTGTGAATCATGCATGATTCTCTTATTAGTATCTTATGATGAGAATGCTTTTCTTTATTATTCCAAACAGGGAGCAAAGTACAAGTACCAAAGGTACACCAAGTATGGATGGGTGATGCATGCAACATGTGGTTATATGTGATCCTAGGTTCACGTGGTGTGAAGTGTATGTAGATAATTTTTTACAAGTGTGTGAACAGAAGCATAAGCATGGGATACACATGGAAAAGGGGAACATGCAGATATAGGGAAAATATAAACAAATATAACATCCATGTAAATAGAGTCAAGCCCTCAAACCATATGTGTCCCCAGCGGAGTCGCCACTGTGGCCATCCCCGATCCTCACCGCGGGTGGGCGCGTGAAGGAAGGATCCTCGGGTCTCGCGCGTCCCTCTCGGGAGCGCTTCGGCCGGTGTCGTTTGAGATGAGGTGTAAACATGTAGAGAGATTTAGAGTCGCCAGTCTATTTTACTTAAAACAGATAAAAGAAAAAGGAGAAGCCATCCCAAAGGACGGCATCCAAAGACATACTAGTGCATACGAAACCAAAATGATTCGAGAAGGGTTCGGAGGCTACATTACGAAATGGGAAGGTGTTAGGCACCCATTCCGCCCTTTTGGTCTCTCATGGATGTTTACTATTTTCCTTTTTTATTTTCCCCGTGATATGTGTGCATGTGTATATATATAGTGGAGATAGGAATCCTCGACTTGTATCGTGGGAGAGATAAAGCGAGTCATCCGTAGGAATGTATAAAAATAATATTAGAAAATAAGATTTACGCGATTACCCTTACGTTGATCTTTATAATGGAACGATAACGCATATGGAGAAATAAGTCACTAAGAACTAGTATATAGAATATAAGAAAATTAGATTTAGAGAAGATAGAAAATGAGGGAGAAAGTGAGAATAGGACTCGAGTCTCGGGTTTTACCCCGAGACGCCTACGTAGCCTATAAAGGCATCAAAGTCCACGTAGTTCGCATACAAAATGAGGGGTGGGGTTTATCCCATAAATCCAAATGGGGGATCTCTAATTTGTGAGTGTGTGTGTGTGTATAAAAAGTGTTTTTAGTTGTGAGAAAAGTGTGAGAAAAGTATGAGAATCCCTATTTGGAATATATGAGCAAACCCTATTTTTCTTATTTTTTTTGGGTTTTATTTATATGATAATAAGAGATGTGAAATAATACTAAATAAAAATTATATTAGGATGTGTGAGATGAATAATAAAAGTGCTAAGTAATAAAATAAGTTATTGCGAATTTAAGAGAATTTAAAGAGAACGTTGAGAAAGTTGGATCTTTTTGAAGATCTAAATCTTGATCTTGAATATTGGAGAACAACCCTTGCACTTGGATGATGATGGAGAGTGGCTAATTCACCAAGTTTGATGAAAAGGATGGTGAAAAGTGGAAGTTAGAAAGGGATTTGGATGTTGAAATTGTGCTGTCTTTGAGAGAGGTTTTTAGGATTCGCTGACAGTGATTTTTATCAGATCTGGGATCCCCTTGCAAATGAGGTGAAGGCCCTCTTCTATAGGCCTAGGTCATTTCTGATCGGCATAGACCTGGTCCTGCCTATTGTCACCTACCGATAGGCAGGGTCTGGAACCTGTCGTTTGGCAGTGTGTTTCAGGCCTTTTCGGAAAATTAGCTACCAAGGGAAAACTGTTGGTCAGAATAGTGCACGGGGTAGACCGTTGGAAAGGTAATTCAGAGATCTTTGAAAGTCCTTTGGACCGCTCCCGGGTTGGGGAGTTGCCTTTCGGTCAAATATGGCTTAGAAGGGTTTGTCGGTCCATTGGACGGGGAATCATTCGGACGCAAACGGATCGTTCGTCCGCATGGTAAGTCCGAATCATGCACGGGGGTGGACCGTTGGAAAGGTTAGGAGATGTACTTCAACATTCCAAAGAGTTTGACCCGGTTTGGGTAGTTGACTTTGGTCAACCGGGCTCTGGAAGCATTCAGTGACCTCTTGGAGTCAAACGGATCGTTCGTCCGCATGGTAAGTTGGAATCGCGCATGGAGTGGACCATTGGAAAGGGGTTTCAGTGCCCTTCGAAGATTCATTCAACCGCGATCAAGCTGAAGAGTTGACTTAGGTTAAACAGAGCCCGGGAGCGCCCGGTGGCCTCCAGATCAAGTTTCGGATGCAAACGGATCGTTCATACGCATGATAAGTCAGAATCGCGCACGGAGCGGTCCATTGGAAAGGGGTTTCAGTGCCCTTCGAAGATTCATTCAACTTTGGTCTAGCTGAAGAGTTTGACTTTTTGGTCAAACGAAGCCTGGGAGTGCTCGATGGCTTCTAGGTCAGTACTCGGGACATGACCTGGGCTTGTAGTGATGAAGGGAGGTACAAGGGACCTTAGGAAAGTTAGGGGGTAACAGAATGGGGTGTCTACATCTACTATATGTGACACTAAGAGAAGTTTTTGAGGCGTGACAACTATATTTATCATCTTAATTTAGGGATAATATTTTTTTGACAATTGTATATCTTATTAATTAGTATGCTTTTGTACTAAATTAAATATTTTGACTTGAATGTAGTTTAATGGAAGAAATTGTTATTGGATACGTTTTTCAATGAATGCGGTTGATCTATTTCGTTTATGATTGGATGATTTGATTTATAATGCAAATTAGACGTCATTTATTATTGCATCATAAAGCATATACTAATATAATTATTTATGATAATTTTTATTTATCAATTAGGACAGTTATAAACCATCCCTAATACCTATTTTGTATTAATTGAGAACACCTTTTGGGACGGTTTTTACCGTCCCTACTACCCATTTTTGCATTAATTGAAACTACATTTTGGGTTGCCAGAATCTGAGTAGTATTAAGGACGATTTATCCATCCCTAATACTACTCGCGGGAGTGGGATTTTTTTTGCGGGAACACCTTTTGGGACGGGAAAATCCGTCCCTAATGCCAAATGTAGAGCGTTCATGAATTAACATTTAGGACGGTAAAGTCCGTCCCTAAAATATTTGCGATGCCTAGTATAAGGGATGAATTTTTGCCATTGCAAAATCTCTCCTAAATACTCTTTCGGCACAGATTTTGTATTTTTAGGGATGGATTTTCACCGTCCCTAATACTCATTTTTCTTGTAGTGTTTGCACTAACAATTGGTGTCGTCTGTGAGAAGCGATTCTTTTTCCTAGGTAAGAAGTTGTCGATACAAACCCCGTGATGTCTCACCATAATAGCAATTTGCCTCAAATTGGCGACGTGTAGGATGATCTGGCCCCACCTAGAGTCAGGTCATAGATTCGCTAACAACCAAATCCCAGGTTTCGCCAAGAAAGGTATGACACCCTGCCTACTTTAATCACGGGTGATCAGTACTTTATCAAAATCAATAGGAAACTCATTTTATTAATTCTTAGCATCACTATCAAAACCCTTTTTAAATTACTAACCACCTATGTTAAATTAAGTCGGTGCCAATTTTATCTTTCATTATCGTAATAACACGCGGAAATAGAAATAATATAGCTCATCCACACAAACATAAAAGTCTGAATCATCACATGATAAATAGATAAATAATAAATACCGAATCAACCATCGGTTCCAAAACAAAATCCAAACCATAAGTGTACTAGAATAAAACTAAATCCAAATGCATCGTCTGATAAATAAAACTGAAAGACTGTATCAACTGAAGGGAGGCATACCCAAATGAAATACTGAATAATAAATCCTAGTCTAGGAATGAATGACTGAAGTGTCTACACAAATCTTGCATGCCTCCACAAGTGCTGCAGCTATGCATCCCTGGAACGAGTCACCAAACTTGACGTCCCTATAGCTGGACACCTAAAATGTTTTGAAAAATATTTTTGACACGATTCAGAGCCCAATTTTTTTTGAAAATATTTAGCAAGTAATTAAGATGTAATAATTAAATATGCATGAACACTTTTCATATTTAAGTAGGTGTCGTACTCTCTTGAGATATTACTCACACCTCAACTATTGTGCACACCTATCGTTTACCTCATAACCGAACTAGTTATACTACCCCACCTAACTAGCCCTATTACAAATTTTTCCATCACTCTACTCTAACCCGAGTGTTTCTTCACTTTAATTCATAAGTTATTTTACTCATTAACTTATTTAATCATTTCCACTAATTAATCATATAACATTCACACTAGTTATATATATATATATATATCAAAATACATTCACATTTTATGTATTTAACCCGTATATAATTATTTACTCTATTATATACGTACTAATATATCACAACAATCATAGATATGTCACGTATAATAACCATCCTTCTGAATTATAACTCACTAGATTCTTGTCTCTAGAATGCTATCATATCCCAGGTATACTCACTCTAACATGGTTACCATAAGTCAATTAACTCACACCGAAATAAGTAAATAAATTCTCAAACATAGTGGAGGCGGTCATATTCCCCTGAGAGTGAGACTGAATCATCGCGTCTCACCTCAAAAAATAAATCACACAATAAAATACCGGGCGATATGACCTGGGGACTATACTCTCCCTGCATTCACTTACCAGGGCATTCACCCACGTCGCACAACCTCCGATGATAGAACTAGAGGAGTATGCTTCACATAAATATCATAGACACCGATATTTATAAAATACACACGCGCACACACACATATACTATCTCTATACCCGTCTATTGATATAAACACAAATCCGTCTCAATCGTGCCTATCGCCCAAAGCACTCACCTACTATCCCGAGTCTATCCCATAACCCTTAATTCATTAAAGTTCTCATCAATTCAATAAATAACTTAACTTCACTTTGTTAAATTACCCGGACTTACCCAACCAGCCCGTACATCACATATTTATGAATTTACCTCACTCAGTTCGTTATTTAAACTTTCTCGTCAATTAATTCTCTCACTACTTATGATTAAACTTTAATTACCCTCTCATCCCTAGGTAATATAATTTTGTGCATCCATACCCGGACTAGATTTCTAACTAAAGATTTCGATCTCAAACACCCTTTCAGAGAAAATTCATAACTAATTAAAAAAAATCAGAAAAATTTCGAAACGAAAAGTTCTATCTCTGTCACCAAAACCTAGGGTCATTAGAACGATATACCATGTTCGTTCGAATGATAAAGTGACGTCATTCGAACGAGGTTATAACTATGTTCTAATGAGATTAATGGAAACAGTGCAGAAACTCAGACGGAAACAGTGTAGAAACCCAGATTTTTCTTCTTCAAATCCAACCCAAACACCTTTTACATGATATTATACATTCACCCAACCATATAGAACATAAGATAAATATTCTTGGATGATTCTAACATCAAATAATCATCCTAATACCATAGATTAACTGCAATCACCTAATTAATCCATTAAAATAGGTTTACATGATAAACACCTCAAACAACCCTAGATCAGATTCAAAGTCTCAACTAGTCATGATCATTCTATGAATCTCTAACAAGGTTCAAATTCCAGCAATTATGATTCATTCAAAAACATCAAATTTGCATTTTCTCTAAAAGTTATGGAATAATTTCTCAAACCCTCCTTTTCCCGTGAAACCCTTCCCAAAAATAGTTTTGTTCTACACCTACTATGATATGAATCGAAAATCCCTACATATATGATTATTGCAAGTCAATTACTTACGTTAAATGGTCCGTAGAGTTGAAAATCCATTGTTGACAAAGAATCTACGGTTGAATGCTCGAATCCCCTTTGAATTCTCTCCTAATTGACCTTTCTAGATTTCTCCTAGCCTTTGCCTCTTTTTCTTTCTCTCTTAGGGTTTGTCTCTAATGATAGTGGCTTCCAACACTTCTAATCTTAGGTTATAGACTCTCTAATTCCGAAATTAGCTTAATGGGCCAACTCCACTTGATCCATATACCCCCGTAAGAGCTGGATATACTCTAAAATTTGCCCGAAACCCAAATAACACACTTGGGTACACTATTCTGCCTTTTTCAGCCCATTTGGAAATAACTGTGACCTCAAAATCGCCATTCGAGTCACTCTTTAAAAATTTCCCATCTCGACCTTAACATAACCTACACACGATATCTGGTAGAGATATGACATAGTCCTATCGTTATTACTCACTACGACGTGTAATCATTATCACATGTTATATACTACACACTAAGTAAATTTACAACATAAATATTAATCTCAATGTCACCGAATTAATATTTATTAAATGCGTAATATCTCATTTTAATTAAATTACTGCACACGTGTAATTTAAAATACTCAAAATAATTAAATTAATAATTATATAATATACGGGGTGTTACAAAAGGAAACATTTTGAAGAAAGTCAAGGATAACCCAGATCTACTCAGATCTCAAGGCTGGTTGACACTTATGAAGCTAAGATTCAAGAGCAGGAGGAGGTAACACCCCTCTAGATGGACGAGACTGCTCGACTGCAAAGGCGACTTGAAAGGATGGAATGGGAACTCCATAGAGATATTAGGAAATGCTGTGACCAGTCTCCCAGCCCTCAGGCAAGGAAAACTCGCAACCGAGGAAGGATCTCTAGGCATGACCCAATAGATCAGAACGCGGCAGGTTAGGTTGTGATCAATCAGAGCGTGGCTAATTAGATAGGTTCCACCAGAGTAATGATCGTCAGAATGAGGACATCAGAATCCTGGTCCAAAGAGAGATAAACCAGTATACAGTCCATCGAGGATCCAAATCAACTAGAGAGCTAGCTAGAAGAGCTCTCAACACCAAGATGAAATCCTCTTTTTTAAGGGCGATCAAAGAAGAGGAGACCTCAAAGAATTTCATCATTCCCAAATTCAAGATCTATTACGGAAAGATAGATCCCATCGACCATGTCCAATAATATAGGCAGGCGATAACACTATAGAGCCTAATGGCTTGATGTGTCGAAATTTCCCGTCTAGCCTATATGATGTAGCACAGAAGTGGTTCGAGAAGCTTTCGCACAGGTCGTTCAAGATCTTCTAAGCCCTAGCAGAGGCTTTCACTACTCTCTTCATAACTAGCATCTCCTACCCCAAGAGGAAGGATGAACTGCTTATGATGAAGAAAAATCCACAAGATACCCTTTGTGATTATGCCAAGAGGTACTAGGAGGTATTTAATGAAGTAGAATACTGCTTGGAGTAGGTGGGTGTAGCATCCTTCAAGATTGATATGCAGACTATATCTTTGCTACACTAGTCCTTGACAAAAAAATAGGCCACCACTATCGACAACCTCATGATGCGTACAAAAAAATATATCAAAGTCGAAGATATGGTCCATTCAACCCTAGGGGAAAATGGTCGAGCAAAAGAAACTAAAGGAGGAGACAAGAGTGATACTAAAAAAATGAACAAGAATAGGGGAAAGAACATCTCCAAGAATGGAAGCAAGGTCGATCCTCTAAAGGCATTCCATGCTATTAACAGTCTTTAAATGATCAATCTACAAGATCTTGAGCAAGTTCATGGATCAACCTTTCATCAAGTGTCCCAATAAGATGGGTGGTGACCCGATAAAAAGTAGTAACACGCTGAAATGTTTCTTCCATAAGGAGGGAGGCAACCATACAGAGCATTGCAAATTGTTGAAGTCTCACTTGGAAGAGTTAGTCCAAGATGGACACTTGAATGAGTACATAGAAAAGAAAGTGGAGAAAGTCGTAGCTAATGGAGACCAAAAGTCGAATAACGTCCTTGATAATAACACGGGATAGGAATTCATGGTGATTCATAGAGCATCTAATCCGAAGAAGATCCAAGGGAATATTGCTTAAGTGGAGCTAAATAAGGTCACTACTGTCATGGAGGCATTCCAGATCGAACCTGTAAAAAGCTAGGTGGTCTAGCCCCGATAACTAGAGGATGTTGACTATACCAAACACATCATCTTCATAGAGGAGGACTTGATTGGAGTAAGGACTCCCAACCATGATATGCTTATGATTACCTTTAGAATCGCAAATTAGGATGTCGATAAGGTATTAATAAACCAGGGAAGCTCATAAGAGGTGATGTACATAGAGCTGTTCTAAGCTGAAGCTCTACCTAGACGACCTTGAGGAGGCCACATATCTATTGGTCGGGTTCGTAGGGAAAATTATAATACCACTAGGAAAGATAGTCTTGCCAGTCAGGGCAGGCAATATCTCAAAGATGATTAAGTTCTTGGTGGTAGACATTAAGTCCTCATATCATGCCATTCTGGGTAGAAGTTGGTTACACACCATGCGAGATGTACCATCCACCTACCACCCGAAGATGAAGTATGTTACCGACCAGGGCATGGTCGATATTCGTGGTGACTAGGCCACTGCAGGGAAGTGCTTCATTGCAGCCATTCGCCCCCAGAAGGAGAATAAAAAGGAACCAAAGAATGATCTAGATGAAGACCATGATGGGTCTACACCCTCTAACTAGTAAATACAGTACGACCAACTAGGGGTGGTGGAAATTAAGATCCACTACGATGATAGGGTCATTGAAAGACTGGAGGAAGTAAGTGATAATGATAACTTGTTAGATAGGAAGTCTATGATTGGAACCACTCTCGTCGATCACTAAAAGAGAGAATTGATTACCTTCTTGAGAAGTAACCTTAATGCTTTTGATTGGAAGATGTATAATCTGCCTAGAATTGATCCCAACGTAGCCTATCATTGTATACATATTGATTAAACCTTCAAGTGATCACTCAGAAAGCACATCGAATAACCCTTGAGAAGTCTAAAGTGATGGATAACGAAGTGGGGAAGCCTCTGGATGTAGGATCCATTAAGGAAGTTTAGTTCCCCAAATGGTTATCCAATCTAGTGGGAGTACGAAAGGGCAACAGTAGTTTGGGGGTTTGCATTGATTTCATAGACCTCAACATGACTTATCCCAAAGATAGTTTTTCACTCCCTAAGATTGATCAGTTGGTTGATGCCACAGCAACCCATAAGAGGATGAGTTTTCTGGACGCCTACTCAGGGTACTATTAAATTTCATTGTTCGACCCTAAACATGAAAAACTATCTTTTATAACCCTAGTTAGTTTATATTATTACAAGATCATACCATTTAGACTGAAAATATGGGGCAATTTATCAAAGACTGGTCACGAAGATGTTCAAGTGGCGGATGAGAGACACCATGAAAGTCAACATCGATGACATGTTGGTCAAGAGCAAGAACAGGGTCACCTCGCTGACTTAGCTAGAAACTTTAAAATCCTCAAGAATTACTAGATGAAACTTAACGCAAGAGAGTGTTCATTCAGTGTCTAGTTAGGTAAATTTTTAGGCTATCTAGTCAGTAAAATAGGGATTGAGACCAATCCCTATCAATTTGATGCATCACTAAAGTCCATCCCCTAAGGACGTTGCGTGATATTCAAAATCTCATTGGAATGCTTTCAATGCTCAATAAATTTATCTCCAAGTCCTCAAAATGCTGTCAACCATTCTTTCATCTACTTAAGAAAGATAAGGGCCTCATGGGACAAAGACTTATTAAGAGCTTTAGAGGAGATTAAGTCTTACCTCAGTAAATCGCCCCTTATAGTGATTTCCCACGAGGAGACCCTCCGTATCCCTATCTCGTAGTGTCAAACCACGCCATTAGCTCGGCTCTAGTATGTGGGAAGGAAGACGGACAATATCTTATCTACTAGACCAATAAGACGGTTGTAGACGTAGAGCAATGCTACTTGCCCTTAAAAAATCTAGCCTATGCATTAATGTTTGCATCAAGGAAGATGAAACATTAATTTAAAGCTCACTTAATAATAGTGATCACTTCATTCCGCCTTAAAGTTGTTCTTCGAAAAGTCGACCTCTCCAAATGACTCTCAAAGTGGTAAGTTGAGCTCAGAAGGTTTTATATTCACTTTCAGCCAAGAATAACAACTAAGCGACATGTCTTCGCCGATTTCATTGCTGAATTCATGGGGAAGTAGCCTAGTGACCAACAGGTGATGGAGTAATCAATAGATAAGGAAGCATAGTCCAAGGACTATATCCTAGTCAAAGAAGCCTCTAATTCTAAGGGGGAAGGAGTTAGGGTTTTCCTCATCACACCGGAAGACGCTGTCATCGAGCAAGGAATCAGGTTGGGATTTAAACCCTCCAATAATGAAGCACTAATTGCTGGCCTGCGCAAAGACCAATTACTTGGGGAAAAGTGCCTCAATGTGCTCAGCGATTCCAAACTGGTGTCCAAGCAAGTGAGTGGATATTTCAATGCAAAAGATGACAATATGGAAGCCTATCTCACCATAGTGAAAGGTCTTATGGAAGGATTTGATAAGGTTAATATTAAACACTTCCCTAGGGGAAAAACAGTCATACTGATGCCTTAGCAGCCCTAAGCTTAGCAGTGGACTCTGATCTTGGAAGAACTATTCTGGTAGAGTTCCTCACCCATCCTAGCATCGACCAGACAACGATTTTCAAGAATCTCCTCCTTATAGAAAGCGTCTTTAGTTGGATGGACCCCATCATTGCCTATTTACGGAGTGGCACGCTGCCGAATGATGAGAAATTGGCTCATCAAGTAAGAGTGAAAGCAACCCCTTTCTACCTTATCCTAGGGGGAAGCTCTACATAAGATCTTTCACATGCCCTTACCTCCAGTGCATTCACCCATAAGACTCTGAGTAAGTTCTCAACATGCTTCATGATGGTATTTTTGGGAGTCATGCATGAGGGTGGTCATTGGCTTTTCGAGCAATCAATAAAGGCTACTAGTGGCCTTAGATGCAAAAGGATGCAAGTTCCTATATTTGCAAATGTGAAATATGCTAAAAATTCTTTCCTATGGTCCACCAACCAGCCAGTGACTTGAAATCATTGACTAGTTCTTAGCCATTTGCTTAATGAGGACTGGATATTATGGGACCACTACCTACTGCACCTGAAAATTGTAAGTATCTGTTAATAGACACATACTAATTCACTAAATGAGTAGAGGTACAACCACTAGCGAACAATTATGATACTGACATGACAAGGTTCATCTGGAAGAGCATCATAACACGCTTTGGGGTACTAAGAACTATCATCACTAACAACATTATGAAGTTTGAAAGCAACTTTTTTCAAAGATTTTGTGATGAGAACAACATTAAGCATTATTTTAGTTCTGTGGCATACCCTAAAGCAATGGTCAGGCTGAGGCTTCCAATAAAATGATGCTCGATGTCTTAAAGAAGAGGATGGAAAGGGAAAAGGAGCCTAGGTGGATGAGCTCCCTCAAATCCTGTGGGCCTACCGTACTACTCCTAGGAGACCAATTGGGGAAACACCCTTCGCTCTCACCTATGGAATGGATGCTATTATCCCACTTAGGTCTCCCTACCATGAGAACCAACCTGGTCGACCATGGGCTGAACGATGATGCATTACGCACCGAACTTGACTTAGTAGACGAGCAAAGAGAATATGACATGATTAATCTAGCTTCATATCAACAACATCTAGCTAAATAGTGTAATAAGAAAGTCAATCTGAAATTCAAAGTAGGAGATTACATCCTAAGGAAAGTCCTCGACAATGCTGTAAAACCATCAAATGGAAAGTTGGGACCAAACTGGGAAGGGCCTTTCAAGGTGATCAGGGATGACCTTTAAAGAGAAAATCACTTGGACACGTTAGAGGGAAGGGAGATACCAAGATCATGGAATGAATACAACCACAATAAGTTCTACTTTTAGTCTTCTTAATATTTTCTTAGCACATTTAGTTGACACAAATTTTCATTTCAAACTTATGTTGCTCTCAAATTATTATTCAATGAATAAATAAGGCACATTGGCCCACCATTTCTCTTTTACATATTGGGAGTCCCAATTTTATTTAATGTATCTCAGTATTGTTCACCATTTCCAAACGATAACTTCATTCTCTTAACATAATATGGAATCACCTTTGGTTATGGCAAGTTAGTCAGCTTATTTCAACTAAGGAACTTCCTCATGCAAAACATAACTCCTATGGATTACATTAAGTTATTCAATTTATTCCAATAAAGAGATCTCATCATGCCAAGCAAGGTTTATAGTAATTACAATAAGTTATTACAGTTTATTTCAATTACTACAACCCTTAGGTCTTTATCATAAATAAACACAACAGACCTCACAAGTTGTCCCGACAACGGCAAAGCCCTACAGGGTTTTTTAGGAAAAAAGGACAACCTTGGTTGGTCGCCAAATGTGTTGGTCGTTTAAAACCTGATCGGGCGGATGGCCCATTAGCCATGTCCATTCTCGCCATCATTTGACCTAGGCCTAAGAGAGTGTGACGATACAACCTAAAAGGTAAGGCAAATGGAATGATATTGCTAAGGTTTATTGGACTTGGAGAATGTTCGTTACAAGTTATCAACTCATTTAGTTTGCAAAGAGCCCAAAATGGTTAATCCCTAATACTAACTCATTTAATCGTCAAAAGGCCCAAAATTATTCATAGTATTATATTGTCAATGATTAGGCACAAATAAATCATATTTATCCTTGTAATTTAGGTCTTTTTATGATCCCGTGCAGTGTAATTAACTTATAATTGACTCACATTTATGATACTAACCCTTTTTGGCAAGTATTTCATGTTTCGTGTATCTCTTATGTGTTTTACAGGTATTTAATGCAAGTTAGTACAAAAGAGAACTCGAAATAATGAAAGAAACCAAGAAAAAGGGAGTTCAAGGGCATTACCATAATTCTGCAGCCATTGTCTGGAGGTGGGGCCAACTAAAAAGTCAAAGACAACGAAGTTATAAGAATAATGTAAAGAAACTGCGCCCCAATCCGAGATACAGTGAAAGAGTTATGCCAATTTGAAGATTGAGAAGAAAATAAGAGAAAAATTCTAAGTGTAAAAGAAGAAAAGAGGAACCAAACCAGAGAAAGTACACGAACCCCAGGCTGAATCGGTTTGGGGGAGAACCGGTTTCTCATGTACCCCTGAACCCGTTCAAGGGGTTTGATGCGCAAAAAAATATTTTCTTTTTGATTGGTCCACAGAGTTTGAGGTGGGTTGGACTCTCACGAAAACGCAAATGTAACATTATAGTTGATTTTTAGAGATAGTTTTTGATAGAGAGCAATCGAGGAGAAGACTCAAGAACCCTAGATTCATTTATGCATGGAAGATTTACACTTTAAAAGGTTAAATTCAAGGTTTTCATCATTCAAGTTTGTTTCATTCTTCTTTATTCTTAAAGTTGATTTTAATTGCATGTTCCTTTATTTTTACAAGATTCTAAATATCCATGCATGTTTAACACTATTGTAGCTATGATTTTCAATGCATGCAACGTTAAGATTTGTGTTAGCTCTCACGTAACCATGTCCGACTAGATTTCTAAGGGTTGGAACGCATGAGTCCAACCTGATGTGGTTTGCATGGATATAAAAGTAATTCCCGGAATTAAATAAATGATTGAATCATGTTGATTAGTTGTTAAAACCACTGTAGGACTTTTAACCTCGTTTACCATAGGTAGCCGGGGTGTTTAAGAGTGCGACGCGCATGTCAGCTATTCCGACACCGCTTTATTTATATTCTTGATTATGTATGATGCCGGCTTGTACCCTCATATATGTAATGCTTGAAATTAATAAATTTTAAGGTTTAATTAATTATCTTATTTACAACTAATTTTATATCGGGTAAACGTACTAGGGTTCGGGGGATTGTAGTCCAACCTAATTCTCTCATTCATATTCACAAATTCATAGTTAGTTTACTTCTGCATACGTGGTTTAATTACTAGTTTAACTAATTTTCATCTAGTTTGTAGATAAACTTAAAATCACTCATCTTTTCTTTCTTCTTCTAGAGTCAATCTTAGGATTCATCATTTTACCTATCTGTCATTACATTCTACGTCCTATTCCCTGAGTATTTGATCCCGTCTTATCGGGTTTATTACTTACGCGATTGATTTGCACTTGAACCGTAATTCGCATGCACTAGAGACACATTTTTAATCGCGTCAAGTTTTTGGCGCTGCTGCCATGGAATTAGGAAGACTATTAGGTTAGGCCGATTTAATCCAAAATTTGACTCCAAATCTTAAAAAAAAAAATCATAAAATCAAAAATCCAAAAAAAAATTCAGGAAAAAAAACAAAAAAAGTTTTAACATCTCTCAAAGTCATTTTATGGAAAATCTTCAACAAACTTCACAATCTAATCCTACCCAAATTCACGAAAATCCTCTAGGAGAGTACAATACCGATAGCCCACACACTCCAAATGCTCTTAAATTTTGGGTTCCACCTCCTACACCGCCTAAATCTATCAACAGTCACACATTGAGTCACACTCCACTCATGTCGAGTGAGGAATTCGAATCAATTAGAGAGATAGCCATGTCGGATAACGCTAGTTTTGGTACGGGTGAGGGTGAAGTGTCGTATTGTCCCATGAAAGAACTCTTATATCCTGAGAGGACTGTCACCCTAGAATGCATTCTACTTCCATACAATGCGGGATAGTTCCATTTTCGTAGTGGGATGATATAAATTATTTCCACATTTCACAGTTTGGATTTGGAGAAACAATACCTCCACATCCGTGAGCTCAAAGAGGCGTACGAAACGTTTGGTGATCAAGCTTTCACTCAAGATGTTGTTCGCCTAAAACTTTTTCCTTTTTTCTTAAAGGATAAAGCTAAGACCTGGCTTTGGTCTATATCACCGAACTCAATCGGGTCATAGAGGGAGATGAGAGCCAAGTTTCTTTTAAAATTCTTTCCCCAATGTAGAATAAATTCCATTATAGCCCAAATTCAAACTTTTAAACAACAAGAAAATGAGCCATTCGATCGATGTTGGGAGCACTTCCACTAGGGGCTAAGTATAGCATCTAAACGACTCGTTGAAACTATGTGTGAGAGACCATTTTGGGAGTTAAATGCGAACGATGCCGAGGCCCATCTAAAGTTTGTCACTGAGACTACTCAAGCATGGGAGACATCCGATCCTAGCACCCAAAACTGAGTTTGTCATATGTCCACTGCTCCTTTCGTGTCCGGTCTCTATTCCGTGGATAAGGATGCCGAACGAAACCTTCGATTTAACCAAATTGAGAGAATATTGGAGTACGTACTTGAATCAAGGCTAAGAGAACTAATCGGATCTACTCGAGAAATGAAAGAGAAGGTGTATGCCATTTGTGGGTCACTCAATACACTACACCAAAACACTCTTTTAGTAACAGACTATTTTTTTGATTACTAACGGTATTTTACCATTACTATTTATAATAATAAAATACCGTTAGTAATCTAATATAAGTGTTACTAATATTGATTCAATATTTTAAGGATGATTTTTTTTAGAAAAAAATTACTTCCAAAACTCAAAAGCTCGCTCAAACACATGGCCCCACACGAAACTCTCTAAGAAAAAATTCACTCCAAAATTTCTTCTGTCTCCCTCACTCTCTCTCACTCTCTCTCTCTCACACACACACACACACACACAAGTATGACCCTGGCCACAACATACGCACAAGAGGAACGATGGGGAGTTCCTCTCGACCGACGCTACCTCTTCTCTATGAATCTCCAGCAGCAACACACACATCTTTCACAACTTTTGCTCTCTCTCTTTCTCTATGAATCTCCAGCAGCAACAACCGAATTCTCTTCCATTGAAGAATCCCTGTGAATTTTCATTTTCTCTCTCTTTGTTTTCGTAATCTTGATAAAACCCTTTTCATTTTGATAAAACCCTTTTCATTTTGATAAAACCCTGGTTTATGTAAACGAAAAAATCAACCCCACCTCAAAAATTAAACCCTTGTTTGTTTGTCAGTGTTGGTTGTCGGTTTCATTTTTAAAAATAAAAGAAAAAAATCAACTATATATATGTATGCGTTTTGGATATATGACTGGACGGACACTTCTTATATTGTTGCTGTTGTTTTTAGATTGAAACATTGTGCTATGATTCAATGTTTTTAGATTAATTTATTTTCTCTGTATTTTGGTAAGACGATTTCTCTTTAATACAAGTTGTGTATGTGTTTTTTTATTAAAACAAAACAATCAGATATCTGGATGGGTTTCTCTTTGTATATATATGAGTTTAGGAGTGTTTGTAATTTTTTGGCTTATAAGGAGGGTTTGTTTCATCCTTGGGAGTTTGGTTTTACTCTCTTCAATGTGAGTTTCTTTTTTATTTTATTTTTTTATTTAATTAAATGTGTTCATCTTTGCTTACTGAGAAACTTTAGGAATGAAGTACCCTGAAGAGCCTAACACTACACCAAAATAAGCTTTTAGTAACACACTATTTTTTTTATTACTAACAGTAACTTATCATTACTATTTCTCACGGTAAAATAGTGTTAGTAATATAATATATCTTTTACTAATTTTAGTTCAATATTAAAAAAATAAAAAATCTCCCCCCCAAAACAAAAAAAAAAAACGTTCATTCATCATGTTCTCATAGGGGTTCTCATTCGGCGCTCCAAAATCGAAACCCCCCCAAAAACGTTCATTATTCTCATAGGGGTTCATTCGTCATGTTCTCATAGGGCTTCTTGTTCAGATCCTTGCTCAGATCCTCGTCCCAATACATAAGG
This sequence comes from Sambucus nigra, assembly GCA_949130495.1. Classification (NCBI taxonomy): domain Eukaryota; kingdom Viridiplantae; phylum Streptophyta; class Magnoliopsida; order Dipsacales; family Adoxaceae; genus Sambucus; species Sambucus nigra. Next base: position 129,083,779 of record OX422212.1, on the reverse strand, counting down.
TAAATTCATGTTCTCATAGGGCTTCTTGTTTGGACGTCGTCATCGCAAGCTGTTCTTAGATTTAGTATCAGACCAACACATAAGCTGTATCTTTCTCACTGAACATAAGATGTTCTTAGATTTTTAAATTTATAAATTTATAAGATCATAATAATTAGGGTTTGTATATTGTTTGAAATTTTAGGACCATAATAAGAGAACCAAAAGATCTGACCATAAAAGATTTATTTTTCATTTTATTGTAATATATGGTTTCAAATTTTTTTAGTCATAAAATGTTATTGACTATACCAATTTTTTGTCTTATAATTTGTCGATTTCATCTAATGATTTCAGATTTGTTATATTTAGTTTTTTCATTTTGATCTTACTAACTAAATTTCATTTATCTAGTTAGGACCCTTTAATATATTAACAAGTATCTATCCAAATGTTGGTTAAGTTTACCTTGTTAATCATTTTACCTTTTCACATTTGTAACTTGCATGTAAGATGTTTGATAAAATGTCTATTTGATTTCTCTTTCTTTGGTGGTGTTTTGGCTTAGATTGTTAAACTTGAATACTAAAGTCCCTCTTGGAGGAAAACATATATATACTTCTTTGAGCATGTGCGTATAAACATATCAACTCTCTCTTTATCGAAATTAATGGTAGCAATTTTGATTTGTATTTTTTTTATAATTCCATATCAACTTTCTTGAGTTGAAATGCAATAAATTATACACATTAACGATGTCTTATATTGATACTAAGTGGTAAATTTATTCTTATTCTAAAATTTGGGTGGGTTTATAATTAGCACAATTTCATACTGATTTGTGTCATATATAGAGTGATTATTTTTTTAATGTTACTTTTGTGAAATTTATACCAATTCCTTTTTTTGGAGACCTTATATTGAAATATAACCGTGGCATGGTGATACACGTATAAAATTACATGAAAGTGATTGGTATTATTATTTTGCAAATATTGAGTTGAAGGTGGTAGTATTGGTTCCAATGACATGAATGTGTGCGTATTCAGTTGTCTATGCAAAAAATACTGCATAGCTTGATTTTAAAGCATATCCTCTATCAAACTCATAATTGCATAAGTATATAACTAAGGAAATTGCACTACCTCCCCTGAACTTTAAGGTTTGTTCTAACAAAATTACATGTTCTAACTGTGATTTTTCTTATGTGTATCAATAATTCTATTTTTTGTATATTGTCATATAACTTGTGTGTAAACCATATTTTTTTGGTAGTGCAGAATGTCACAAACATTGAACAAAGAATGGATGAATGAGAGGAGTGGAATAAGTGAGGTGTACACAAATGGAGTTGCATCTTTTCTTAATTTCGTAATTGCAAACAATGGCCATTAGTTATCGACCTTTCCTTGTCCATGTGTTAAGTGACGAAATAAGAAGCGTTTTAATGCGGTAGATATCAAGGGTCATTTGATAATGCATGGTATAGACAATACATATACTAAGTGGGTTTTACATGGTGAAACACTATCATCGAACCTAACATGTCCCGTAGTACAACCTATTGATTATGAAGGACATAATGAAGCTGATAACAATGAGAATGAAAGGTTGCGAAACATAGTTGACGCATGTTACGGAGTGCACAAACAACATTGTGTAGAACCCGATCAGGAAGGATTCTCTAAAAAATTGTATGTCGAAAATGAGAACTATAATCAATATAATAAATTAGCGATCGAGAAATCGTACCCTTCATGTGAGGGTCCTGAGACTACTCTCTCTACAATTGTGGAATTACATAATTTGAAAAAGCAATTTGGTTGGTCGAAAAATAGAGTGACCTCTCTCTTGTCTGTCTTAAAGAGGTGTCTTCCAAAAGGAAACACATTACCAGAAAAATATCCGCACATGAAGAGAATGATGAAAGACCTAAGGATGAAAGCAAATTACATTCATGCTTGCGTTAACAACTGTATTTTATACTGGAAAGAGAATGAAGATTTGGAGGAATCTCCTCAATGTGGAGAACTGAGGTATGTAGTGACCTCAAAGAAAGGGAAAAGGATATGTAAAGAACTGATGAAAGTGTTGAGACATTTCTCTTTAATTCCAAGGCTAGTGAGATTGTACACTATACCTTAGATAGTGCATGAAATGACATGGCACCATCGGGTAAAAAGTTCATGGGATTATCAGCGACATCCTTGTTATTCATCCTAATGGAGAATGCTAAAAAGTTGATGGCCCGATTTTTTCGAGGAAGGGCGCAATGTTTGGCTTGCAATAGCAACAGATGGGTTTAATCCCCATGGTATTCAGTCTAGTAGTTATAGTTACTGGCCTGTCATGACCACGCCTTATAATGTGGGCCCTTCTTTGTGCTTGAAGCGTGAATTCCAAATTTTATCTTTGCTGATTCCTGGGCCAAAGGCATCGGGTCAAGACATTGATGTTTTTCTTCAACCATGAGTAGATGAGTTGAAACAGCTATAGGAAGGAGTTCCAGCTATTGAAATGCACAAAATACAACCTTTTATGTTGAGAGCTATGTTGATGTGGGGGATTCATGATTTTCTCTCACATGGAAATTTATCTGGGTGTGTAACAGATGGTTATAAAGCATTTCCTATTTGTGGCCATGACACTCAATCCATTTGGCTAGAACACAGCGTGGAGATATTTTACACAAACTATCGTATGTTTATTAAAATCAATCATCCTTTTAGGAGTGGCAGAGGTTTGGGACTTAGTACACAAGAAGTTGGACGTCCCCCGGTTCGACTAAATGGAGATGCACTTGTGGAGAAGTTAAGAAATATAAAGTATGTACCTGGAAAAGTCTCAAAAGTTCCCGCTAAAAAGAGAAAGTCTAATAATGTTAATGGGAGTGCTAATGTTGAAGTTAAAGAATCTTAGTATAAAAAATATATTTTCTTTGATTTGGAATACTGGCCATATCATCAAGTTCGACATGTCCTTGCTGTGACGCACATCGAAAAGAATATTGTAGAGTATTTAATAAACACAATTCTTGATGATAATAAAACAAAGGATACTAAAAACGGTTGATTGGATATGAAGGGTATGGGCATACACAGCGGTCAATGGCTTCAAGTTGATGGGTGCACTGGAAAAACGATAAAACTAACAGCACCATCTATCTTGGATAAAGAAGAAAAAAGACAATTCTGCCAAATTTTGAAGGAGTTAAAGCTTCCTACCAGTTTTTCCTCTAACTTGAGCAATATAGTAAGTCTTAGTCCCCCATATTTGCACTTCTTAAAGTCCCATGATTATCATGTCATAATTGAACATGTACTACCTGTGTTGCTCCAACATGCCTTTTCAAAACATCGAGATTTAAGAAGAGCAATCCAATAATTAAGTTTGTTCTTTAATATGTTGTCTCTAAGGTCCTAATTCAGCAAGATATCCAAAGAGCCAAATACATGGTTGTTGAAGCATTGTGTGTGTTGGAAAAATATGTACCACCTACATTTTTTGATATTAGCATTCACCTCACTGTGCATCTAGCAGATGAAGCCCCAGTTTGTGGACCCACCGACGCTCATTGGATGTATCCGTTCGAAAGGTGATTTTTTTACCTTTTAATATAATAAAATATGCCCCATTTAAGTTAATAATTCTTGTTATTAATTTTTACTACCTTATACAAATAGGACGATGAAAGATTTCAAAGATATACCCAGCAATAAGTGGTATGTTGAAGGTTCCATTGCAGAATCCTACGTTATTGCTGAATCTTTTAGATATTGCATGGAGTACATGCCAAATCCATCTGATGGTAATCATAAACGCTCACGTGAATCCTTTTTAGAGGAAGGTGGAGAGTTCTCTAATGAAGGGGCTTTGCTTGATGATAAGACTATAATGTTCGGACCCGTACAGTTTTAACAAATACGTCGATGGGTATTATTTCGACTAAATGTTGAGGGACTTCAAGAGTACTATATGTTTGAGTTCTTTCGTTTGTTTATAGTTAAGAATTAGTTATCATTTTGAGTTATAATTACTTATATCAAACTACATATTGGAGTGAGTATGGAGCATCACTGAAATCCGTGTCTCGTCCTAAAGGGAAGGGGATTGAAATGACAGAAGTGGAGAAACAAACTTCTTTTATCCCTTGGTTATTCGAGAAGGTGATTATATAAATACTAATATATTTATTAATCTTTCCATCAAGTATGATGAGAATTAAAACATTATAGTAATTATGATTTTTTTCCATCAAACAGTTGATGAAATCAGGAGAGACAAAGACAAATGAAACATTGTGGCAGTTAGTTCAAGGGCCGCAATTCAAGGCTAAAACATATAAAAAGTATCATGTAAATGCTTTCGTATTCTCTCCTAAGTATCATGACGATACTGTTGTCACACAGGATAATGATGTTTTCTTGAAGGCATGGACACAATTTCGAGCTAAAAAAAGTGATAAGAATCTCATAAATACTTGGACTATGTTGTATGGAGTTATCAAACAAATTATTGAGCTAAACTATACCTTGTTTAAGGAGGTGGTATTTTGTTGTGATTGGGTGAGAGTGGAGGATAAGACTAATGGTTATAAGCTTTGTACGGACTCCAACTTAATGATGGTAAATTTTGATAAGTTTAAGAGCATTGATAATGAGTATGATGAGCCTACCATTCTCGCATCCGAGGCTAGTCAAGTATTCTATTCGAAAGATCTTAAAAATCCTAATTGGTGGATTGTTATTCATTCACCAAAGAGATTGACGAGTCAAGTGGAAGACTTAGAGACTCCATTAATCTTCCAATTTATTCTTGAAGACCAACCACACTTGGAAAGTTTGCTCAAGCAATACGACTCCATTTAGTTGTTTTAATATTTTCTTTTGAATATTGTAACCATTGAAAGCTATTTTGTTTTGCCAACATGACTACATTTTATTTTACCCCGTTGCTGATATATAAATTTATTGGTGGTATGTTAACCGTTGAAAGTAGCCTCTTATGATTTTAATGATATCATCTTGTGATTTCTATATATATCTCTATCAATATGCTAATGTTGTAGTAATATGATAATTTAATACATATTATTTTATAACTGTTATCTCTATCAATATGCAGAGCATATATAACTGTTATTTCTATTATTGGCATATGTTTTTTGTTTTGGTAGAACTCTATTGGGCGTCATGGCTTAAAGTGCAAGTGGTGGTTCGAAACAACAAACATCATCAACACCGCAATAAATATTATCCACTCCACAACAAGAATTAGTCGAAGGAGGTTCGAAGCAACCTACCTCAAGTGAAAATAAAAAGACGCAAGAAGAAATGGATAAAAAGGCTAAACAATTACAATATATGACCCAAGATGGTAAAATGAGAGTCACTGTTATAGTGGATGGGAGTGTAGTCGATCCGTGGAGTGGGAGATGAAGCACTCGTGTTGGTGATCTTGTTAGATCTTATATTCCGATTAGTTATGAAGATTGGAGAGTTATGCCAAATAATTACAAAGATGATGTTTGGAATGCTTTAATGGTAGGATTTGAGTTAGATGTTGAACCGGAGGTGGCCCGCTTACTGATGGAGAAAATGTTTGCATGGAATTTTAGGACACACAAAAGTAATATGAGATGTTTTTTGCCTACCGAAGACAATCCTGGAGTCCTACCAGAAGGTGTTGATCCCAACATATGGAGATTATTTTGTGAGAATGAAAGAAAAGCAAAAAAGAAGTAAAAAAATATTCAAAATACCAAGAATCGAACTAATTTATAATATTCCCACACACTTGGGCGTCGCACCTATGCTGCTTTGCAATATGAAATGGTATGTATCATAATATTTTTCAATTATCAGCACTACTTTTGTGTATAACATGTGATATTTAAATTATAGGTTCGATCGAACCCAGAACAAGAATTAACGCGAGTAGATACATGGCTTACGGGACACGAGGAAAAAACGGGGAATGTTTTAAACAGTGCTAAGCCTTACTATGTGATTATTTACATGAAAAATAACAGTATTTTTTGTATTATTTATTGTGTTTATTAATGAAATTTTCTCATTCTGATTTATAACTATCATTTGATAGGATAAAGTAAAGGATGCGGTGGAGAAAAGAAAGAGCGAGAGTAGAGAGGGTAGAAGCAAGAGCCAATGCATAGAGAATGATGAGTTGATTGAGGTTTTTGGGAAGGAGAAAAAGGGAGGAGTTCGTGCATTTTGTCCCCTAATTTCGAAGAAGCAGTTGATGCATTTAGGGGTGGCAAAGCCCAAACTTAAACAAAGAAAGAAGGCGAATGATGATGTGGATGCATTGAAGGAAGATATCATCTCTTTTGTCAATAGAAGATTTGAGGAAAATAACACACAAATTAAGGTAGATATGTATTTTATATAATTTTATTTATTAAGAAGACCTATCTAGATATAATTGATATTAACTTACTATTGTTTTATCCATTTTTTCATAGGATGCTATACAACGTTTGGTTGATGCCTTCAATGCTCAAAATGAAAAGGGTCCACCAATTACACAGATAAGTGATCATGCATCCAACACAAGTCTACAACATATGAATCTCTGTCAAAATGTGGATAATGTTTTTGCATCCGCTTCTCGTCCTGTTGGCGTGACCACACCTTCTCTTACCAACAATCCCAAAGTCATCTTGCTTGATATGTATAATGAAGAACTGGAAAAGGGGTATTTCGTGACAGATTCAACAAAGGATATATGTCATGGTAAGCGAGTTGGAGTCGGGGAGAGGAAAGTATATATGGAGGAAGTGATGAAGCTGGATGCTAGGTTGTTTGAAGCTCCTCAAGGTGGCCAATTCACTTTTGCTGACCTAGTCTTGGGGGGATATTTTATTTGGCTGGATTGTTGGCTTAAATATGTTTAGTTTATGTTGTGAACTTTATTTGAGCTATCTATATGTGGACTTAGTTTGCATTATGCGTTTGTTGTGAACTTTGTTCGGATCTATCTATATTTGATTTGGAATTAATTTTCATTGTCTTTTTTTTATTGTAAAATGCCTTTTAAATCCGCCAATGCTAATATTTATTTGAGTAATGCCGGTCCAAATCCTGGAATAAGGAGGAGGGAAAGGTAAGCATGTGTTTAATTTTGAGTTCTCATTCTTCATTTTTCTTTTCTTTCTATCACAAATGTCATTGATTTGGTTTCTAAAAGTTGTACAACTTATAATTATTACATGAACTTGCATTTTTTTTCTGTTCTAATTGGTGAAGCTATGTGCAGGGAGTAAGGTTAGACCTATGTGCAACTGACAAGCCGGGTCTATTAGCAGAAATGACAAGAACCTTCCGCGAAAATGGGCTTTATGTGACAAGAAGTGAAATATCGACAATAATGGATACAACTAAAAACTTTTTCTGTGTGACAGATGCATTGGATAAGTTTGGGTTTGAGTTTGAAATTGAAAGCAAATAAATTCCTTTTTTAACTTTGTTTCTCGATTTGATTCTTGAAATTTACTTTTTCTTATTGTAATGTCAAGGCTCTTTATTTACTTCTTTCAGCAAACTATTTATCGTGTTTTTAGCGTGACACACCTACTGTAAATACAGTGAAAATTTGAATTTCATTTGATAGCCAATTAGGTAAAGGGACAAAGCTCGAAGAAAAGGAAAATAGTTGTTCAAGTACAACTCTTTGAGGACTCATTGCATTGCTTCATACAATGAACTGTAAGTTGGCTGAGCAGAGTGTACCCGATAGTGTTGAACTGCCTGAAGGCCCAACATATTCAATGGAGTTTCTGCTATGGTCCTGGAGTCCCTCAGTGTTGAGTGTTGAGTGGGTAAGTTTCTTATAATTCTAAATTAATGTTTTAAATTCTTCATACATGCGTTATTGTGTCTTATCAAAGAAAAGATGTTGTGGTTCATGCATGGACTGTCTTTGATGGCAGCCACATTATGTCAGGCAAAAGGTATGATGCATTTTTTTTGTTAAGTTATTTATCACATTATTAGTTATTGCACTGGAGATGCATTCTATTGTTTCTGCCACTATGTTGTTATTATATATAAAATGAATTTTCATCTGGAAGGATTTAATATGATGACACACGTCTGAACATTGTTTGGCTTGGGAAGAAATGTTTTTCACTTGGGTGAAAAGTAAAATAGTGAAATTATTTGTTTCACTTGGGTGAAAATTAAAGTGGTGAAATTATTTTTACTCGTTCGGAGATAAATTTTGTTCATCACTCTGTCCAAAATTACATAATTATACCCTGTACAGTATTTACAATTTTAGAGGAACAAAAAATTTAATTGCGAACAGTTAAAAAATGTTTCACAATTAACTCACCCGGGCTCGCGTCCGGGATTCTATCGGACAATTTGTGGTCAGAGCTTCTCCCGTTTATGTTCCAGTGCATGAATTCCGAGTCGTACAAGTTGCAGGAGAGCGCATTTTTGATATTCACGCATCTGTCGCAGTATATCGAGGAGATGTTGATAGTGTACATTAAGGAGTTGCATTCGGTGTTTTTGAGCGTTTTGATGAGCTCGGGCAGTTCGGGCGTGAGGATTGCGGCATTGTAAATTATTATACTCGTTTAGTTTTGAAGGAGTGTTTGGGAACTAGACAACTCCTTTGTCTGATACAAGGAGTTGTTTGTAAAGACACTTGCTTTAATTTAATAATATTTCATCATCAATTGACCATTTAACAATGATAAATTAAGAGGGCACAAGCTCCAAATGCAAAGCTTCACTAAAATGTGGACTGTTAATGTTGCAACACCCAACCTACCATGGGTTGGAAAACCTTTTTATAAGAAAGAAAAAGAGAAAAAATAAGTTAATTTTATAATACCAGGATGATTTTTTTTCTTGAGCTTGTAGATTGATCAAAATAATGTGTATTTATATTCGTCTGGAGCCCATATATTGTGGACTCTGATTATTTGTTTTGTAGGACATATTTGAAGCCAATGGATTCAAATATTTGAAGCCAATGGATTCTTAAAGAAAATAGGCGCTGATGTGGGTTCTGATTGATTGGAGGATGAAAAGTGTATTTATACCAATTTCGAAAGCTTTTGTTTAAACGTCTCCTGTATTCAAAAGCTTTTGTTTCATTGAGTGATTAATTTTATTCAGTGCTTGTCCAACGCGGATAGGGATCGATTTCAGGATTTGTTGGTGGCGATGATGAGGTCGTTGACGAACGTGTTGAATTGCGGACAGGAGTCCACCGCATAGGAGGCGTTGGAGCTGCTGATTGAGTTGGCAGGTATTGGTAGTTATACTTTTTAGCATTTTAGTGCGATAAAATGTGTTTAAATTGTATTGAATTTTAAGTTTTAAAACCTAAAATGACTTCACTATTGGTTGTGTGGAGTTTTTGGAATGTTTTAATTGTGTTCCAAGCATTACTTTTTGGTATTTTGTTTTCATTTTGTGAACTGGCTGTGTCTGGCGGCTGATTTTTTGGGCAGCTGGGTTGGTCTATAGAGGTCTGGTTGTTGGGTTTGGGGGTATGTTCAACAAGTGGTATGGTTATGGGTTAGGTATATGGGTTATTAGTTTGGATACTATGTCTCCCAAATATATGGGTTATTAGTATGGATACTATTGTCTCGAGACAAACTCCTCTTCTTTATTTAGCTGTAATACAATGTGTGGCGCGTGCAATGGATGAGAGGATCCATTTGGACACCGATGGCCTTAGTCGAAAAAGCTTTTCCAAGGGGTTATTATTCGGAATGACGACCTCAGCTTACCAAGTTGAAGGAATGGCCGACTAGGATGTTCGAGGCCCTAGTGTTTGGGACCTCTTCATTAAAGCTCCCGGTACACCTTTCGTATATTATCTCTTTTTATTATGCAGGAATAGGATACTCCAAACAGAGTGTGTGTTTTGTGATATAATTTTTGTTAATTTTAAATAAATTATTTTTGTCGGTTGGAAATAGGATGTGAACCTAATAATGCTACTGGAGAAGTTTCAGTGAACCAGTATCACCGATACAAAGTAAGTGCCGGTTGTTTTTTTCAATTATTGCATGTAATTTGACACAGTTTGATCCTTTAATTTACTCAATTCCCATGAGACATGAGTTATGAAAATTATTTGGCATGAGATAATTTGTTTTCATTAGATATGACTTTATGGCAAATATAAGTGATCGGGTATAAATATTGTATACTTATCCCCTTAATTTCGGTTCCTTTGTGAACCCGAGTGGTGCAATTGATATGGATTTAACTCATAATTATGATACTAGCCTTCGTTAGCAAGTAGTTCGTGTTTTGTGTTTCTCTTATGTGTTTTACAGGTAAATTATGCAAGCGGTGTGAAAGAGAAATCGAAATAATGAAATAACGGCTAGGAAGTCAAGTTCAAGGGAAATTTGGTAATTCTGTAGCCTAATCCCAGAGGAGGATCCAATTGGAAAGTTGAAGATCATGGAACAATGAGAATACTGAAAAAAACGGCACCCAAATCCGAGCTACGGTGAAAGAGTTATGACCCCTAAAAGTTGAAGAAAAATCCACAGGAAGAAAACATGAAAATATTCTAAGTGTTGGAAATGAAGGAAGGCAGGCCTAAACCAGCGCGTTTCCCCAAACCACAGAGTGAACCGATTCGGGGGTGAACCGGTTCTAGGTACATGGAGAATAGGTTCGAGGTGCCTGGGACGCGAATTTTTTCTTAAATGCTGATTGGTCCAAAGAGTTCTAATAGGTTACAAACTCTTCTAAAATGTATTTTTGTATCTTTGTATTGACTTAGAAAAGATAGTTCTGAATAGTTTTTGATAGAGAGAAAAGGAGGAGAATACCCTAGGAACATAGCTTTGATTTGGTGCTTCAAGATCGATTGTTTTCGAGTTTGATTTCAAGTTTCAATTCAATTTTCATTCTCTCTATTATTGTTCTTGCATGTTTATTTTTCTTGCATAATTCAAACGGTTTCTAGGTTTACAATATTTCCTTGCATGATTCAGTATACTTTCATCATGATTTCTTTCACATGAAATGTAGTTAATTTATGCATAGTTAGGTTCAATATGTCCAGTTATATTTTTTAGGGTTGGGATGCATGAACTCAACCCGATGTGAGAGTTGCATGTGTAGAAAATTAATCCTCTAAACTTAAGGGTTTATTAGACCGTGTTGCATAGCGAGCACAACCATTGTAGATCTTTGGATCTTATTTTCTTCGGGGTAATCGGGATGCTTTAGAGTGCAATGCGAGTGTAGCTATTGCGATACCGCTTTACTCATCCTCTTATTATGTATGGTGCGGGCTTGAACCTCATATATGTAATGCTTGGGAGTACTAAAGTCTGGGTCTGATTAATCACTTAAATTTACGATTAATTTTGTACTAGCAACACACTAGCTGTTGGGGGGTTTTATTCCCGGCCTATTTTTCTCTTCATATTTATTACTTCATTGTTAGTTATTGATCCTTGATTAATTCGTTAGTTCCTTAGTTTTAATATAGTTTCCTTTTACTTAGTAGGATTATTCGCAAATCAATCATCTTTTCATTTTTTTAGAGTTGAATTTAGGTTAACTGTCTGTCCTTCCGTCGTCACGATTTTCTCGTCCTATTTCCCTGTGGAGACGATCCTGACTTATCGGGTTTATTACTAACGCGACAGGCTTTCACTTGAGCCTAGAGAGTACACACTTTAGAGACACATTCTTAGTCGTGTCAATAAGACCCGTGAATAGCCTCAAGCAGTGGAATGCTGATTACAGGGGACAAGATGGGTTTGGGTGGGATTTAATGACTTTTTGTGTCATGATTTTCTTGACCGTGCTAAGAATGAGATTTGGCATTTTCACAATCTATGTGGCACTTTTTGTTTCTGTGAGGGAGAGGTTTCCTTATTTTTATTTAAACTTTTTACTTGAATATCATCAATTTGGTACCAGTCCAACACAATTATGGTCGGGTGTTTTTATTTGTTTTTCTATCTATTTTTTAGACTGCTTGAGATGCGAAAACTTCAGTCTAGTCGGCGTATCATCTTGTGTTGCTTCCTAAAGAACTAACTTTAGTTTTCTTTGGTCAGTACATTTCTTAATTACAACATGATCTCAATTTTGAACTGCATGAGTATCGTTTTGTTGTTGACTCTGAGCCATAAATAACATGTATCAGGAAGGAAAATGATTTAGGTGACGGAATGATGGTTTCTTCTTTGCCATTAATCTGGTGTAATTGGTAAGTAATTGACCAAAGATTCTCGATTTGGGGAGGGCCCATGAAAAATATATTTTTTAAATATGTACTAAGATTAGTAACACAATTTTACCGTTACTAATTATGAATTTTACTGTTACTATTAGTAACATAACTTTATCGTTACTAATTTTGATCTTTCTATTACTATCAGTAATAGAATTTTACCATTACTAATTCTGAATTTTCCGTTTCTATTAGTAACACAACTATAGCGTTATTAATTCTGAATTTTACCGTTACTATTAGTAACATAGTTTAACCGTTACAAATTTTGAATTTTACCATTACTATTAGTTACAGAATTTTACCGTTACTAATTCTCTTTTTTTTCGTTAATATTAGTAACAAAATTTTACCGTTACTAATTCTAATTTTTTCCGTTACTATTAGTAACAGAATTTTACCGTTACTAGCTTCGTGCCCCACACCTTTTTTCTAACAGAAAAATTATGCTACTAATATATTTAGTAATGGTAAAATTGTGTTACTAATGGCGTGTTTTGGTGTAGTGATAGAGGAATGACCGACGATACCCACCTGCAAAGTTATGCTTCAAGAGAAAGTGGAAGCAATAGGGAATCTTAAGGATAATTTTAATGCCCCTCACGGGAATTCTTATAACCTTTTGTGGAGGACCCCTCTTGGGTTTAGTTACGCGCAACAACACGCTGCGTTGAATCCTAATTCACACGTTGCCCCACCTCCACCACCGTCTCCGCACTTTCAACAAGCTCCACACATGCAAGCACCACCTCCTGCGTCATATATCACCCCATCTAGGTGAACTTTCGAGGATAATGTAAATCAATTTATGCAAGCGCAATAAGGAACCAATGCTCAAAATGCCCGAATGTTCACAAAAATAAATGCAAACATCTCAAAGTTGCAAGCTTCCTTGAGTATCCGAGAAAAGTGTAAGTTTGTAGCCCAAGGCCAAAGGCTTCCTTAAGGTCAACCTAGTGTTATCTCTACCTTCGATGTACATCAAGAGCAATGTAGCGCAATAACCACTTTACGTAGTGGAAGAGTTGTTGACTTGTCACCTCCTCCACACGACGAGCAAAATGACAAGGAGATTTCGCCCGATATGAAAGAGATCAAAGATGTACCCCTGATAAAAAGTGGTAATCATGACACAATCAGGTCCGAGGTAGTAGTAAAACCACCCATGGCTGCTTCGTTGCCCCAAAGATTAGTCTCTCACTCAAAAGGAGTCTCTCTAGACGACTTGTTAGACATCTTTAAGAAAGTAAATCTGAATTTGCCTTTTCTTGATGCCATAACGCAAATTTCTGCCTATGCTAAAGTCCTTAAGGACTTATTGAGCTAATATGGGTTTAAGGGTATTTTAGGTTATTGGGGTAACAGGAGTTATAAGACGTGTGGGGTAAATGGGTTTTATTTTATTTGGCTTGGCTTTTGGTCTTGTGAGGTTTTCGCAGGTTAAAAAAACGTTTTTGGCCTGGAAAAAATGGGTATGGAGCCCGAGTATGTCCAGGGCCATCGGTTTGGTGTTTCGTGGATCGAGCAGGTGGTGTAGGTCTAGGATAGGGTTTGGGTTAGGAAGGGGTCAGGTTAGCAGCAATAATTTGGGCATTGGTTTCGGGAGATAGACCGGAGCTGAGTTCGGCATGGGGGATTTCAGGTTGGTCACCGGTTTTGTGTTTTCGGTGGTTCATGGAAATGGGTTGCCGATTTCGAGCATGGGCGAGTTTAGGTTGATGTTTTGGGAAGTCGGGTGGCAGGGCCGAAGCAAGGGACGTTGAGTGGGTTCGCAGGCAAGAGGTATGGTCGAGGGTTTTCAGGTGGTCAGCTTTAAGCTCCGGACAGGAGGTGGTCTCGTGTTTCGTTTGGTGGTAGAAATGGGTAGAGGTTTAGGAGTGGATGATAATGGAGATGGGTTGTTTGGTTGATGGGTAATGGTGGTGATGAGTGGTGTTTGGTTATGGAGTATGGAGATAGGAGAGAGAAGGTGGCTTTGGTGGGAGGTTGAAGATGATGCGAAAGCGGTTGTGTGTGTGTGGGTGTATGGATAGGTAGGTGTTGGTGTGGGTGTATGGATAGGTGGCTGTGGGTGTGGGTGAGAGAGTTGTTTTGGTGTGATGATTTTTGTGTGGCATTAAGGTGTATGTGTGTGTTTAATTGCACCCTAAAAAATTAAACTAAAACTAAATAAAATAACAATCTAATAAAAGACACAAAAAATAAAAATGAAACTAAAAATAAATGAAAATAAAAATCTATTAAAAACAAAAACAAAAATCCTAAAGAGAAAATGTAAAATCTAATAAAACTAAAAATAAATGAATTCCTAAAAAAAACTAATCCTATTAAAATAAAATAAAATAAAGAAAAAGATTAAAAACTAATAAAAATCAAAATCAAAATACATTAATAAAATGAAATATAAAAATAGAAAATAAATCCTAAAAATAAAACGACTCGAAATAAAAATCTAAAAAATAATAAAAGTACAAGCACAACACACACACGGGGCTCAGGTGAATGGTTTAGGAAGATCGGAGCTAGGCTAGCGTGAGGTACGGGACTCGGGAATACAGGCTTAGCTCCATTTTTGTTGTAATTTCCTTGATTTGAGCATTTGAACACCACAACATGCATGTGACCTAAAAAATAAACATGAACGCACATAAGACCCAAATTGTCGAGAATTAGCAAATAAAATGCGTCTATTCAGGGTATAAAATACACTTTTGGGTGCTTTTCTCGATGCCATAAAGCAAATTCCAGCCTATGCTAAAGTCCTTAAGGACTTATTGATGGTGAAAAGAAGGCTAAAGGTAAAGAAAAATGTGTTCCTAGTACAAAACGTCAGATCAATTTTGTCAAGTGACCTTCCACCAAAATTTAAAGATTCAGGTGCACCGACCTCGTGCATCATGGGGAAAAATCGAATTGAGAGAGCGCTAATAGATTTAGGGGCGAGTGTTAACGTTTTCCCTAATTCAATTTATAAGAAATTAGACTTGGGGGACCTTAAGCCCACAACGATGACTCTCCAACTCGCAGATCGTTCCGTAAAAATACATCGAGGGGGTCGTTGAGGATGTGATTGTTTAAGTTGACACTTTCTATTTCCCGTTGAAATCTGTCATTTGGGACGAGTAGCCCTCAGCTTTATCGAGTAATCATGTTCCCGTCATCCTTAGCCTCCCATTCTTAGCTACGACTAATGCACTTATTAATACATGCAATGGGAAAATGCAACTCACGTTCAGGAACATGACTCTCGAAAAAAATATCTTCATCATCACCAAGACCGCGGGTGATAAGGGAGAATCGCTAGAGACGGATATTATGGAAGAAAAAGTACACGAGCATGAGAGGAATCACACGAGAGAGCCGTTAGGGATATGCCGTGTTTGTAAGGACATAATTTTATAAATTTTCGTCACAATTAATTATGTCGTATACAGCTACAAGTCGTCGAAAAATTAAGAAGATTGTATCTACAAAAGATGGATCTGAATTACAAGTTTTCTTCAACATCCAAGCCCAACAATATGACATTTGGTAAGATAATGTTTAAAGTTTCATTTACATTTCATATTAAGAGTGTTAGGATATTTTTTTAAAAGAGTTTTAAAAAGCTTTGATATAAAAATGTTTTTATAAATGTTGTTTATAAACAGGTTTCATTACTGTTTTAGAAAACATTGATTTTTAAAAAAGTTTTGTGAAAATTTCTAAGGCTGTAAACGTAACTCAGTTTCGACGTGAAGGTCATTCAAATGAGATCACCATCTCGCTCGAGAAAAAATGGTTGTCGGGTGATGTCATTTGAACGACACGTGTATCTCGTTAGAGCGAGATGGGATTTCGTTCGTGCGACGTTACGTTTGGCTAGCATCATGACCTAATGCTTATCCGTTGACTGACTCAAAATTTGTTATGAAAAGGACAGCCAGCCTTTTTTTTTGACTTGGAGGACAGTTTCCAACTTTAAAGAGTTTTAACCTTTTAAACTTTTATTTATCAGCCCATAATTTAATTGGATACCAATGGCAAAAAGTTTTTCTCCAACAATTTAAGGGTACAAATAATTTTGTTTTGTTTACAATTCACAAAAATCCCAATTACTTTTTTGTGAGTTGTTTTGTGGAACCCAAGAACATATTTTTCCTTTGTTCATTATCTGTGGGGAGAACTCTACAATCGGAGAGCTGCATGCTATTGTGGAAGGAGTCCTTATAAAGTTCACACTTGTTGAGAAGCTGTTTTCTTCTTCATTGCTTCCTATCTGGAGTTCTTGCAGGAGATTCTAGCCGACGACATCGGAACCGACGTCTGAGAGTATTTCGTATGTCAATCTTATTTTCATTCTAATTCGTGTAATCGTTCTTTACAAATTATAGTGAAAATAAAAGTTTTTTTCCTTCGGGGATTTTTCCTGGAACTAGTGTGACATGATTTATCTATTTATTGTTTGACACATGCACATTGGTAGTTGCATGTTTAGGGGATGAATTAATTTGGTTTAAATTAACTATAGTTAAATAAGTGTGCCAAATTAGAAATTTGTGAATTTAATCAATTATCACACCATCATACGTTTTTCAAATTTGTATCAGAGCAGGTTGCGCTAATTTATCGCGTATTCTTATTTTCCGCAAAATTTGTGTGATATCGTTTTTTTTTTAAAATCAGTTTTGTGAAAAATCGCAATTTTTTCGATGGAGCACTTATGTAATCGGATGCCCCCTTTGATGATACGAGTCAGAGTTTTGATGATATAATTGCTAAAAGAATTAATTTTTTGGAAAAAGAAAATTCTCGTTTTAAATCCGCGATGGATCTTTTACAAACGGTTCAAAATCAAAGAGATTTTTATCGCGAGAAACTTGTTTCCTTGGACCATGACTTTTTTGTTTTAAAATGTCCATGAAGGAAAGTGATGATAGGTTCCTATTTTTAGAAAAAGAATTAGAGCACCTTAAAAATTCGATACTTTGTTTTTGTGCCAAAGATGAATAAAATATTTTAATCAATGAGTTTGTGGCAGGTAAAGAGACTCTTAAGGAACAGTTTGCTTTAAATGAGGGGGAGAGAGATACCCTTTTAGAAATTATTGAAAATTTGAAAAAAGCGTCCCTTAAATTGGAAGAGTCTAATGCATTGCTTGAGTAAAGAATTCTGAAGTTAAAAAATGATTTGACAGACTCGAGTAGGTTTGATAGTGATGGTAATGGTTGATCTTGTTCTCATGCTTCTAGTGATAAAGCCAAAACCATTATTTGTTTTAGAGGGTCAACCAATTTCAAGGATGTTAGAAACGGTCAACCCATAGGTGTCATTCCACCCATTTACACATGTTCATATTGTTGTAGGAAATATCACCTTAGGCGATTTTATTTTGATCTTGGAAAATTTCCTAGGAAGTTTATGTCTAGTGTTTCCTTGGTTACTAAATCCCCCACACGACGTTTCACATCTATTTGGGTTAGGATATCACTTTTAGAGGCACTAGATTTAGGCATGTTGATTCCCGTTTGCTTACACATGATTCTTCTCTCGCCATATCATATAGATGATTGTGTTCGCATGTTTGTCATACACTAGTTATGGTTTCATGATATATATTTACTAGTGTGTTGACATGTATTTTTTGTATAAATTTTTGCTTTTGAAATTTTTTGAAAAAAATAAAAAAAGTTTTTTTTTTTATAAAATTTTTGAAAAATCCAAAAAGAGTTTTGTAATTTGTTTACACCTTTTATGGATGGACACATAGGATGACCAAGTCGCAACATCATTCCATTTTTCATGTGACTATTTGATAGTTTTTTGACACAATATATCATGTCATCTTTGTACTTTATAATGTGTGGAGTCATTAAGATGTTATTAAATGTTACTTCCTACATGTTTGACTCTTGATTTACTTTATTGCGCACATGTACAATTTTTTTTTTATTATTTTGCTTGTCTTATCACATGTTGGTTGGGTGTTTTCACTTCAATCCTTTCCTTAAAACGAACCAAGCGCGATAAAACTTAATAAGAAAGTTGTGCATGTAAGAGCCGTTTGTGAGTTTGTGTGCTTTATTTGGAAACGGTGAAGGGCTACAAAAGATTATCATTTATCCATTGCGATTAAGTCACCGTTTAAATTGGACCTAAAAAATTAAGAAATTTTATTATCCGGGGTCCAAAGAGGTTTAAAAGAGCTTGAAAAAATTAAAAGGCAATAAAAAAAAATTCATGCCAAAAAGGGGCCATTAGATTTTTGCACCAATTCTCCAAAGTTTGAGAATTTAGTTTATACACCTCTAAAAGAAAATATATGTGAGGGAGTTTGGATGGAGAATTAAAACGGGTTTGCACGTTCTGGAAATTCTTGAAAAAACGTTAAGTAATTTTGGACGTTATTGGTGTGGAACTCACTTTGATGTTGATTTGTTGATTTGCATAAGACGACGTCATCTAAATTCAATAATTTTTATACCTAAGGATACTTTTGATGTTCATTCGTTAGGAGTACACATATTAATCGTGCACATATGATTGATTGAGTTTATTTTCCTATCGAATGTGTTCACACCCATACATTCCATTTCCATGACTTGGTTGTTTTAGTCTATATCCATGGTGTGATTTTTTGGTATCTTATTTTTGTATGAAAAATATGAAAAATAAAAAATAGTTTGTGAAATTTTTGGGATATACCTTTGCATGGGCGTAGTTTGATCCTTGTTTGCTATGGATCTTATCGTGACACTCCATGTTTTTGATTTTTTCTTCTTATCTATCTATTTGGGGACATCATAAAAAGGGGAAGAAAGAATTATCATGTTATGGGGGAGTTTTTGCATTATGGGGGATATTTTATTTATTAATGCTTTATTCTTATATCATTTCAAACTCGATGCATCACGAAGGTTTTTGCTTTATCTCAATTGTGTAGGTACAAAATTGAAGATTAATATGTTGCAAACCTTGATGAGAATATCTTTGAGAATTTTGATGTTGAAGAAAAAAATTGAGAACTTGCAAATTTTACCTTTTCAATTTTGGGATTCATGGGAGGGTAGATTTGTATAAGCATTTCGGTATTTGATAATTCAGATGTTTTTATGTATGTACCGGCATAGACATAGGGGGAGAATTGTAAGGACATAATTTTATAAATGTCCATCACAATTAATTATGTCGTATACCGCTACAAGTTGTCGAAGGATTGAGAAGATTGTATCTACAAAAGACGGATCCGAATTATATGTTTTCTTCAACATTCAAGCCCAACAATATGACATTTGGTAAGATAATGTTTAAAGTTTCATTTACATTTCATATTAAGAGTGTTGAGATATTTTTTTAAAAGAGTTTTAAAAAGCTTTTATATAAAAATATTTTTATAAATGTTGTTTATAAAAAGGTTTCATTACTGTTTTAGAAGACATTAATTTTTGAAAAAGTTTTGAGAAAATTTCTAAGGCTGTAAGTGTAACTCAGTTTCGACGCTAAGGTCGTTCAAACAAGATAATCGTTCGAGCGACAATGGTTATCGCGCAATGTGATTTGAACGACACGTGTATCTCGTTAGAGCGAGATGGGATTTCGTTCGAGCGACGTTACTTTTGGCTGACATGCTGACCTAATGCTTATCCTTTGACTGACTCAAAATTTGTTATAAAAAGAACATCCAGCCTTTATTTTTGACTTGGAGGACAGTTTCCAACTTTAAAGAGTTTTAACCTTTTAAACTTTTATTTATCTGCCCAGAATTTAATTGGATACTAATGGAAGAAAGTTTTTCTCCAACAATTTAAGGGTTAAAATAATTTTGTTTTGTTTACAATTCACAAAAATCCCAATTACTTTTGTGTGAATTGTTTTGTGGAATCCAAGAACATATTTTACTTTTGTTCATTCTATGTGGGGAGAAATCTACAACCGAAGAGATGCGTGCTATTGTGGAGGGAGTCCTTATAAAGTTCACACTTGTGGAGATGCCATTTTCTTCTTCATTGCTACCCATCTAGAATCCTTGCGGGAGATTCCATCCAACGACATCAGAACCAATACCTGAGGGTATTTTGTGTGTCACTCTTATTTTTATTGTAATCCGTGTAACCGTTATTTACAAATTATAGTGAAAATAAAAGGTTTTACCCTTCGGGATTTTTTTCTGAAACTTTTGTCACATGTTTTATTTATTTATGATTTGACACACGCACACACGTAGTTGGATGTTTAGGTGCTGAATTAATTTTGTTTAAATTAACTCTAATTAAATAAGTGTGCCAAATTAGAAATTTGCGAAGTTTAATCGAATATCACACCGTCGTACGTTTTTCAAATTGGTATCATAGCAGGTTGCGCTAACTTATCGCGTCTTCTTATTTTCCACAAAATTTGTGTGATGTTTATTTATTTTGAAAAATCAGCTTTGTGAAGAATCGCAATTTTTTCGATGGAGCACTTATGTAATCGGACGCCCCCCTTTGATGACATGATTCAGATTTTTGATGATATAAATCATTTGAATTTTACGTTTGCTAAAAGAATTGATTCTTTGGAAAACGAAAATTCTCGTTTTAGATCCGCGACAGATCTTTTACAAACGGTTCAAAATCAAAGAGATTTTTATCGTGAGGAACTTGTTTCCTTGGACCATGACTTTGTTGCTCTAAAATTGTCCAAGAAGGAAAGTGATGATAGGGTCCTATTTTTAGAAAACGAATTAGAGGACCTTAAAAATTCGATGGTTTGTGTTTGTTCCAAAGATGACAAAAATATTTTAATCAATGCGTTTGTGGCACGTGAAGAGACTTTTAGGAAAATTTTTTCTTTAATTGAGGGGAGAGAGATACCCTTTTAGGAATTGTTGAAAATTTGAAAAAGGCGTCCCTTAAATTGGAAGAGTCTAATTATTTGCTTGAGTAAAAAATTTTGAAGTTAAAAAATGATTTGACGGACTCGAGTAGTTTTGATAGTGATGGTAATGGTTGATCTTGTTCTCATGTTTCTAGTGCTAAAGGCAAAACCATTATTTGATTTAGAGGGTCAACCAATTTCAAGGATGTTAGAAAAGGTTAACCCATAGGTATCGTTCCACCCGTTTACACATGTTCATATTGTGGTAGGAAAGGTCACCTTAGGTGATTTTGTTTTGATCTTGGAAAATGTCCTAGGAAGTTTATGTATAGTGTTTCCTTGGTTCCTAAATCCACCACACGACGTTCCACATCTATTTGGGTTAGGAAATCACTTTTAGAGGCACTAGATTTTAGATATGTTGATTCTCGTTTGCTTGCACATGATTATTCTCATGCCATATCATATATATAATTGTGTTTGCATGTTTGTCATACACTAGTTGTGGTTTCATAAAATATATTTGCTAGTGTGTTGACATGTACTTTTTGTATAGATTTTTGCTTTTGAAATTTTTTGAAAAAATATGAAAAGTTTTTTTTTTTGATAAAATTTTTGAAAAATCCAAAAAGCGTTTTGTATTTTGTTTAAACCTTGTATGGATGGACACATCAGATGACCAAGTTACAAAATCATTCCATTTTTCATGTGACTATTTGATAGTGTTTTGAGACAATATATTATGTCATTTTTGTGCTTTAAAATGTGTGGAGTCATTAAGATGTAATTAAGTATTACTTCCTATATGTTTGACTCGTGATTTCCTTTATTGCACACATCCACGAATTTATTTGATTATTTTTCTTGCCTTATCACATGTTGGTTGGGTGTTTTCACTTCAATCTTGTCCTTAAAATGAACCAAGCGCGATAAAACTTGATAAGTAAGTTGTGCACGTAAGAGGCGTTTGTGAGTTTGTGGGCTTTATTTGAAAACGGTGAAGGGCTACGGAAGGTTATCATTTATCCTTTACGATTACGCCACCGTTGAAATTGGACCTAAAAAATTGAGAATTTTTATTATCCGGGGTCCAAAGAGGTTTAAAAGAGCCCGAAAAAATTGAAAGGCAATACAAAGAAATTCTTGCCAAAAAGGGGCCATTAGGTTTTTGCACCATTTCTCCAAAGTTTGAGAATTTAGTTTATACACCTCTAAAAGAAAATATATGAGGGAGTTGGGATGGAGAATTAAAACGAGTTTTCATGTCCTTGAAAGTCTTGAAAAATCGTTAAATAGTTTTGGACGTTATTGGTGTGGAAATCACTTTGACTTTGATTTGTTGATTTGCATAAGACGATGTCATCTAAATTCAATAATTTTTATACATAAGGATACTTTTGATGTTCATTCATTAGGGGTATACATATTCGTCGTGCACATATGATTGATTGAGTTTATTTTCCTATCGAATGTGTTTACACCCATACATTCCATTTTCATGACTTGGTTGTTTTAGTTTAAATCCATGGTGTGATTTTTTGGTATCCTATTTTTTTATGAAAAATTTGAAAAATCAAAAATAGTTTGTGAAATTTTTGGGATATACCTTTGCATGCCCGTAGTCTGATCCTTATTTTCTATGCATTTTATCGTGACACTCCATGTTTTTATTTTTTCTTCTTATCTATCTATTTGGGGACATCATAAAATGGGGGAGAAAGAATTATCATGTTATGGGGGAGATTTTATTTATTAATGCTTTATTGTTATATCATTTCAAACTCGATGCGTCACGAAGGTTTTTGCTTAATCTCATGTGTGTAGGTACAAAATTGAAGATTAATATGTTGCACATCCTGATGAGAAAAGCTTTGAGAATTTTGATGTTTAAGAAAAAATTGATAACTTGCAAATTTTACCTTTTTAGTTTTGGGATTCATGGGAGGGTAGATTTTTATAGGCATTTTGGTATTTGATAATTCAGATGTTTTTATTCATGTACCGACATAGACATAAGGGGGAGATTTGTAAGGACATAATTTTATAAATGTCCGTCACAATTAATTACGTCGTATACCGATTGGATCTACAAAAGACGGATCCGAATTATAAGTTATTTTCAACATTCAAGCCCAACAATATGACATTTAGTAAGATAATGTTTAAAGTATCATTTACATTTCATATTAAGAGTTTTGGGATATTTTTTAAAAAAGTTTTAAAAAGATTTTATATGAAAATATTTTTATAAATGTTGTTTATAAAAAAATTTCATTACTATTTTAGAAGACATTGATTTGTGAAAATGTTTTGAGAAAATTTCTAAGGCTGTAAGTGTAACTCAGTTTTGACGCTAAGGTCGTTCAAATGAGATCACCATCTCATTCGAGCGACAATGTTTGTCTCGCGATGTCATTTGAACGATACATGTATCTCATTCGAGCGAGACGGGATTTCGTTCGAGCGACGTTACTTTTGGCTGACACGCTGACCTCATGCTTATCCTTTGATCGACTCAAAATTTGTTATAAAAATGACAACCAACCTTTGTTTTTGACTTGGAGGACAGTTTCCAACTTTAAAGAGTTTTAACCTTTTAAAATTTTGTTATTTTGCCAAGAATTTAATTGCATACCTATGGCAGAAAGTTTTTCTCCAACAATTTAAGGGTTCAAATAATTTTATTTTGTTTACAATTCACAAAAATCCCAATTACTTTTGTGCGAGTTGTTTTGTGGAACCCACGAACATATTTTACTTTTGTTCATTCTATGTGGGGAGAACTCTACAACCTAAGAGCTGCGTGCTATTGTGGAGGGAGTCCTTATATAGTTCACACTTGTGGAGAAGCCATTTTCTTCTTTATTACTGCCCATCTGGAATTCTTGCGGGAGTTTCCAACCGACGACGTCAGAACCGACACCTGAGGGTATTTCGTATGTCACTCTTATTTTTATTGTAATCCGTGTAACCATTCTTTACAAATTATAGTGAAAATAAAAGGTTTTGCCCTTCGGGGATTTTTTCTGAAACTTGTGTCACATGCTTTATTTATTTATGGTTTGACAAATGCACACACGCAGTTGAATGTTTAGGAGATGAATTAATTTTTTTTAAAATTGAATCTAATTAAATAAGTGTGCCAAATTAGAAATTTTCGAATTTAATCAAATATCACACCGTCATACATTTTTCAAATTGGTATCAGAGCAGGCTGCGCTAATTTATAGCGTATTCCTATTTTCTGCAAAATTTGTGTATATAGATTTTTTTTGAAAAATCAGTTTTGTGAAGAATCACAATTTTTTCGATGGAGCACTTATGAAATCGAATGCCCCCCCTTTGATGACACTGTAACAACCTGAGATTTTTGAGACAATAATTTATTTATTTTTGGGAGAAATGAATATTAATTTAATTAGAGAATGATTAAATTGGCATTTGAGGTCAAAATTTAAAGATGTTAGAAAGTGTTTTGAATGGCAATTCTGAGGATGTAGTTGTATCCGGAAGGGTCGAGATAGTCAAAATGATTGTACTTGGGGTCTATTTAGGTTCCAAAATATTTTAAGTTCGTTTGGCTCGAATTAAAGTTACCGAGTCATTTAAAGTGTGTATTATCATTTAAAGAGGTGTATCTTGGAGATAAGGCTTAAAAGCCTACGGCAGAAACAATTCTCCTTAGAGAGAAAGAGAAATAGAAAGAAAGAAAGAAGAAGGAAAGAAGAAGAAAAAGAGGAGAAAAGTGGGATTTTCGGCCATTACGCGATCTCGAGGACGAATCAGACCCTACGAACTTGGGGCAAGTGATTAAACTTGTTAAATAATTATTGTGTACCATTTATTTCATGATTTGGGGATCAAATTTATGGATTTTGGGTTAAATTGTCAAAACCTAGATTTTTGGTGAAATCTTAGATTTGTTGTGTAGATAATGGATTTGAGGTTAGAAATTAGTTGAAATGCGTCCTTGGATGAATTATAACGTTATATATGTGATTGGGTTGAAGAGAAATGAAGAGAAGGTGATAAAAATGATTTTTGGGGATTTTTGGATTTAATGAAAATAGCCATTTCCGTAGCCCTTGAACAGGCCGAATAGATTCAACCCCAACCCGAATCGATTCAGAATGTTCCATCTTGACAGGTCTGAGTGACCAAATCGATTTGGCCCCAACTCGAATCGATTCAGACTGATACAGAAGCCCAAGTCTTTGGACCCCAATCGATTCGCCTTGGAGGCCGAATCGATTCGCAGGTCCAAATCGATTCGGAAACAGGGCTATTTTTGGGGAGTTTTTCTGGAGTGAGTTTTATCCGTGATCGCTTGAGTTTATCGATTGGGACTCTCTATAAGAGTTATGAGAAGTGTGTTTTGGAGACTTTTAGGGAGTTTCCCTTATGAGAAATTATTGGATTCCTATTGACTTAAATTAGGAGAATACCGATTAAAGAGTATTGTACCGACTTGTGGGGAAGCCCACTACCATTGAGAATTCTATTTGGAGATAATTATGGAATTATATGAAAGAGTGAGAATGAGCTTAGTGATATTGGGTTTTAGAATCAAATCCCAAAAGGGGATAACTTTAAAGGTTCATATGAGCAATTGAACCATATTATGGATGGAGAATAACAAATGTTGATTGATGTGCATACGGATATAGAAGACATCCTTAATGATAATTAACTTGGGAGATATTTCACATGAATGAGAAATGATAATCGAGGTGCATTAGGATATAGAGAATATCCTCAAAGTAAATTGAATTGAGAGACGATTCAAATAAATAGAAGTGATATGGGAACTTCAAGTGAGATATAATATAGTATATACTAAGTGGGTAAGTTATGTGAGAATTGACGAGCAGTATATTGAGAGTAAAATATACTAAATAATGATATTATTTCATTTATGCCTAACAGCGTAATAAGAGTATGTAAACAGTGTGATATATGTACCTTATGTGATGGTATATATTTAAATGATGTGATGATGTATGAATATATATATATATATATATATATATATATATATATATATATATATATATAAGTGAAGCATACCCCCTCCTTGCTATCATTGGGAAGTTGCGATGAGGGTGAGCATCCTGGTTCGATGAGCTGAGTGTGGATATTCTCCAGTCCATAGCATCCATTTATTATTGTATGATTTTTATTAGGGGTGAGACGTGGTGGGTATGTTTCGTCTCATTGCCGGGGAGACACTATGGTCGCTTCCCTTCCATTTTGATTGGTTGTTGTACCATGGCGGTGTGATAATAATCCGATATATGGTAACCTGGGATAAAATGAGTAATTCCTGGAAGATAATAGCATTGAGAACTTGCGTCCTCAAGTTATAGCTCGCTGGGATGGTTATTATATTACTGGTGTGCTTAGTACTTTGGGTATCAAGGGCATAATGGACATCAACGACCATCATTGCCAAAGAGTAGTGTATCAGGGGGTTCCTTGTTTGGATGTCGCTTTCAAGATGTCCCACGCACGAAATGCAGTGCAATGTTGGGAGTGAGGAGAAGTTAGTCCTTAATGCTCATATTTATATATATTAGTATATCTCGACGATCAACACTGCCAAGGAGTAGTGTATCGGGGGTGTTCCTTGTTTGAATTTTGCTTGCGAGATGTCCCACGCACGAAACGCCGTGCACTGTTGAGAATTGAGAATAATTATTAAATTGGTTAATCTGTTATAAATTAAAAAGAGAATTTGGGTTATACGTGTCATGCATTGAGGGCATAATGAATCTTGATAATAAATACTGCCAGGAGTAGTGTATCGGGGGGCTCCTTGTATGGATTTTGCTTGCGGGATGTGCCCCACACGAAACGCAGTGTAGTATTGAGAATTGGGAGAAGTTTAGTCCTTAGCACTTAGATGCTAATAACTCATATAATTATATATGATTATGTCAATGACTATATATTTGAGAAATTCTAGTAAAAGAGAATGTTTAAGTACAGTGTATATGTTAGTAAGAGAATGTTTATGTAAACTTTATATGTTAAGTAAGTGAACAAATAATCGAGATGGATAATATTAGAAATTGAAGAATATGATTTAGATTGATTTTAGATGAGTATAAATTGGGATTAAGTTAGATTACCTTGCCTAGATAGAATCGGTCACTTAATTGGAGATCATGTGCATACGTTTAGTGCGCGCTTTAGTTGAGAGGTGAATTGGATTTTATGGAGAGTACGACTCCACCTTAATCATGTCATAATGCATTATAATTATTATGCATTTTAATACACTTGCTATAACATGTTTTCACACCTCGGGCTCTGACCCGTTTATATTTTCTCTTGCTGTGCACATATATTGTATTATTTTAGGTGTTCCTCCGCAAGGACACCATTGATGTTCTCCTTCCAGTGTATTCGTGGAGATGTGGTAGTAGCGGACTGTTGCGGCATTTTGTTATAGTCGATTCCTATCTTTTGTGTATCTAGATTAGGATTCAGTTTGTATATCGGGTTTATACCCAAGTGTTGTAGAGTAGCACTTTTATATTTTCTTTCTCACATTATTGTACTGTTTGTGACCCGACAACTTATTTGGGTATTTTACTTCATACATTGTGTTGTATTCTTTTAAATATTATTTCGAGCATATGTGTGTCTCTTATAATATTTAGAGTTATGTTGTTGGTTAATAGTTGCATGCTTGGTTTTAATTAAAATGTTTTAATTTTTTGACGCCCTCTTTTTGTAGTAATAGGTTGTTAGCCGTGTTTTGGTAGGATCGTCAATAGATGCTGAGAATGATCCACTTGCAATTCCTGATTATTTTAGTATAGGGCTGCCCATCCGTTATTATTTTAAGCGGGTTATCACAGACACGAGTAAGAGTTTTGATGATATAAATCATTTGAATTTTACATTTGCTAAAAGAATTAATTTTTTGAAAAAGAAAATTCTCATTTTAAATCCGCGACGGATCTTTTGCAAACGGTTCAAAATCAAAGAGATTTTTATCGAGAGAAACTTGTTTCCTTGGACCATGACTTTGTTGCTTTAAAATTGTCCAAGAAGGAAAGTGATGATAAGGTCCTATTTTTAGAAAAAGAATTAGAGAACCTTAAAAATTCGATCGTTTGTGTTTGTGCCAAAGATGACAAAAATATTTTAATCAATGAGTTTGTGGCACGTGAAGAGAGTCTTAGGGAAAAGTTTTCTTTAATTGAGGGGGATAGAGATACTTTTTTAGGAATTGTTGAAAATTTAAAAAAGGCGTTCCTTAAATTGGAAATGTCTAATTCTTTGCTTGAGTAAAAAATTTTGAAGTTGAAAAATGATTTGATAGACTCGAGTAGGTTATATAGTGATGGTAATGTCTGATCTTGTTCTCATGCTTCTAGTGCTAAATTCAAAACCATTATTTATTTTAGAGGGTCAACTAATTTCAAGGATGTTAGAAAAGGTCAACCCATAGGTGTCATTGCACCCGTTTACACATGTTCATATTGTGGTAGGAAACGTCACCTTAGGCGATTTTGTTTTGATCTTGGAAAATATCCTAGGAAGTTTATGTCTAGTGTTTCCTTGGTTCCTAAATCCCCCACACGACGTTTCACATCTTTTTGGGTTACGAAATCCCTTTTAGAGGCACTAGATTTTAGACATGTTGATTCCCGTTTGCTTGCTCATGATTCTTCTCTTGCCATATCATATAGATGATTGTGTTCGCATGTTTGTCATACACTAGTTGTGGTTTCATGATATATATTTGCTAGTGTGTTGATATGTACTTTTTGTATAAATTTTTGTTTTTGAAATTTTTTGAAAAAAATACAAAAAGTTTTTTTATTTTTTTGATAAATTTTTTGTAAAATCCAAAAAGAGTTTTGTATTTTGTTTACATCTTTTATGGATGGACACATCGGATGACCAAGTCACAACATCATTCCATTTTTCATATGACTATTTGATAGTGTTTTGAGATAATATATCATGTCATCTTTGTGCTTTATAATGTGTGGGGTCATTAAGATGTAATTAAGTGTTACTTCCTATATGTTTGATTCATGATTTCCTTTATTGTACACATGCATGGATTTGTTTGATTATTGTTCTTGTCTTATCACATGTTGGTTGGGTGTTTTCACTTCAATCCTGTCCTTAAAATGAACCAAGTGCGAAAAAACTTGATAAGAAAGTTGTGCATATGTAAGAGCCGTTTGTGAGTTTGTGTGCTTTATTTGAAAACGGTGAAGGGCTTCGGAAGAATATCATTTATCCTTTATGATTAAGCAACCGTTTAAATTGGACCTAAAAAATTGGAAAATTTTATTAACCGGGGTCCAAAGAGGTTTAAAGATCCCAAAAAAATTGAAAGGCAATAAAAAGAAATTCAAGCCAAAAGGGGGCCATTAGGTTTTTGCACCAATTCTCGAAAGTTTGAGAATTTATTTTATACACCTCTAAAAGAAAATATATGAGGGAGTTGGGATGGAGAATTAAAACGAGTTTGCATGTCCTTGAAAGTCTTGAAAAATCGTTAAATAGTTTTGGACGTTATTGGTGTGGAAATCACTTTGACTTTGATTTGTTGATTTGCATAAGACGATGTCATCTAAATTCAATAATTTTTATACATAAGGATACTTTTGATGTTCATTCGTTAGGGGTATACGTATTCATCGTGCACATATGATTGATTGAGTTTATTTTCCTATCGAATGTGTTTACACCCATACATTCCATTTTCATGACTTGGTTGTTTTAGTTTAAATCCATGGTGTGATTTTTTGGTATCTTATTTTTTTATGAAAAATTTGAAAAATCAAAAATAGTTTGTGAAATTTTTGGGATTTACCTTTGCATGCCCGTAGTCTGATCCTTATTTTCTATGCATTTTATCGTGACACTCCATGTTTTTGATTTTTTCTTCTTATCTATCTATTTGGGGACATCATAAAATGGGGGAGAAAGAATTATCATGTTATGGGGGAGATTTTATTTATTAATGCTTTATTCTTATATCATTTCAAACTCGATGCGTCACGAAGATTTTTGCTTTATCTCATGTGTGTAGGTACAAAATTGAAGATTAATATGCTGCACATCCTGATGAGAAAAGCTTTGAGAATTTTGATGTTTAAGAAAAAATTGATAACTTGTAAATTTTACCTTTTGAGTTTTGGGATTCATGGGAGGGTAGATTTTTATAGGCATTTTGGTATTTGATAATTCAGATGTTTTTATTCATGTACCGACAGAGACATAAGGGGGAGATTTGTAAGGACATAATTTTATAAATGTCCGTCACAATTAATTACGTCGTATATCGATTGGATCTACAAAAGACGGATCCGAATTATAAGTTGTTTTCAAAATTCAAGCCCAACAATATGACATTTAGTAAGATAATGTTTAAAGTATCATTTACATTTCATATTAAGAGTTTTGGGATATTTTTTAAAAAAGTTTTAAAAAGCTTTTATATGAAAATATTTTTATAAATGTTGTTTATAAAAAATTTTCATTACTATTTTAGAAGACATTGATTTGTGAAAATGTTTTGAGAAAATTTCTAAGGCTGTAAGTGTAACTCAGTTTTGATGCTAAGGTCGTTCAAATGAGATCACCATCTCATTCGAGCGACAATGTTTGTCTCTCGATGTCATTTGAACGATACATGTATCTCGTTCGAGCGAGACGGGATTTCGTTCGAGCGACGTTACTTTTGGCTGACACGCTGACCTCATGCTTATCCTTTGATCGACTCAAAATTTGTTATAAAAATGACAACCAACCTTTGTTTTTGACTTGGAGGACATAAAAATGAGGGAGTTTGGATGGAGAATTAAAACGGGTTTGCACGTCCTTGAAAGTCTTGAAAAAGTGTTAAATAGTTTTGGACGTTATTGGTGTGGAAATCACTTTGACTTTGATTTGTTGATCTGCATCAGACGATGTCACCTAAATTCAATAATTTTTATTCCTAAGGATACTTTTAATGTTCATTCGTTAGGGGTACACGTATTCATCGTGCACATATGATTGATTGAGTTTATTTTTCTATCGAATGTGTTCACACCCATATGTTCCATTTCCATGACTTGGTTGTTTTAGTTTAAATCCATGGTGTGATTATTTGGATTTTTTTTTGTATGAAAAATTTGAAAAATCAAAAATAGTTTGTGAAATTTTTCGGATATACCTTTGCATGCGCATAGTTCGATCCTTGTTTGCTATGCATTTTATCGCGACACTCCATGTTTTTTATTTTTTCTCCTTATATGTCTATTTGGGGACATCATAAAAAGGAGGAGATGAATTATTATGTTATGGGGGAGATTTGATTTATTAATACTTTATTCTTATATCATTTCAAACTCGATGCTTCACGAAGGTTTTTTCTTTATCTCATATGTGTAGGTACAAAATTGAAGATTAATATGTTGCACACCCTGATGAGAAAAGCTTTGAGAATTTTGATGTTGAAGAAAAAAATTGAGAACTTGCAAATTTTTCCTTTTCAGTTTTGGAATTCATGGGAGGGTAGATTTGTATAGGCATTTTGGTATTTGATAATTCAGATATTTTTATGTATGTACCGGCATAGACATAGGGGGAGATTTATAAGAAAATAATTTTATAAATGTACCGGCATAGACATAGGGGGCGACTAAAAATTTACAGCGTTAGTCCAAGCACAAAGTAATTGACAATATAAAGTAGATAATGGAAGGAACTTACTTGCAACAAACTATGAAGGGCATATTCTTCTAAGTATTCAAGATCCTCTTCCACCTCAACCCTTCTCATCTTGAAGACTGCCCTTACAGCTATATCCCATGAGAATTTGGGCTTAGGTTTCCTTAATTGAGGCCGCAGACGACCATCATTATCTCTATCGGCCCTACTTTGGCGGGTAGCCAAATCGGCGTTAACTACTATCACTCTCTGTGGAGGAGAATCGGTGGTTGAGATATGGATAAGGCTAAGTCCACCCTGGAAGTCCCCACCATAAAATGTTATGCCTGCCGCAGCCAGTTCAACTCCTATTTCATTATTTTTGGGAGCATTATTTTTCTATTCCTCAGCCACGGCATTAAATAGCAGGGGTTGTGTCACCAGTAGTAGAAGGATTGGTCGTCTCAACCCCAGTAACAGCAGTGGGCTCAGCCGTAGGAGTTGTCCCTTTGGGTGCCCTCTTCCCCTTATTCCACTTCTTTTTGGCATCTTGGTTGATGGCAATTGCACCCTCATCCATCTCAGTAAATTGGGCAACAAGGAATTCGCGGTTAATCTCCTCTCCTGAGTAAAAAATCAACTAGACTAAATTAAAAAGAGAAGCTGCAACAAAATATATTAGCCAAAATAGAAGCAAGGTATTCAAAATTACCTTCCACAGTCATTTTCTTTGGTTGGTCCTTAGAAGGAAAATCACGTTGATAAAATACTTTCGCGGAGGTGACAAGTACAGTAAATATTTTTCATTATCGCCCACTCCTGTCGTTTCCGCAATCCTCTTTTTCTAATGTTTACCGGGCTTCAAATTGTCAAGGGATGTACAAAGTGTTAGTATATGCCGTAAAAAATGAAACAAAAAGTTATTAGCAAGCATAACAAGCTACAAAAAATGGTACCTAATTTGGAAGGATACCCCCATGCCCGTGACATCCTATATGTTTTCTTTCTCTCAGTTTCCTCAAGGTGGATTTCCCAATTCTCCCCCAAAACAAAGTAAAATTTCCCTTTCCAGTTTTTAGCACCGATAGGCCTCTCATTATACAGATACTCATATCTATTCCACAACATGAAATAATAATACCATGGAAAGTGTCAGAGGGTAGTCCCCTTGTAGCCTTGGAGTATGGTAATACTAGTTGAGGTGTAACCTCTATAGGTATCTCGATAGATGATAATCCAAAAATGATTTAATGAACACAAATAAACACACAATATTATATTTGATCAACACTCAGATTGGACTCACAATACACTCGTGTATAACCCAAACAATGATATAGGAAACTCATAATCAAACTTAATCAGAGAGAGAGAGAGGATCAAGCACCCGAGATACACCTTGATAGGAAGCCAAACATACCAACCAACCCTCAAAGATCTCTCTAGTCAGCTATTAAAAGCTTCGTAATAAATAACAATGGTGGGTGAGTAAAATCTCTGGTTTACAATAACTCCTCTCTGATATCTTTTCTCTTTAATACTCTTTAGAAAATAACTCTGAAAGAAAAAAACATTTCTCCCCCTCAGAAGTGGTTGAGGCCCATAAATAGCCCCCCACACTACTCCCGAGGTGCCTCAGTCTTTTATAGCTGTGAAAGACATCCCTCATACTTTATGTTACAAACATTTAATGCTTGATGGAATAGTCAGCCACACGTCATAAACATTAAATGGCAAGACATGCCTTTTTCCTAACCATTGTGCGTCAGGGGGTTGCCATCACAGAGGTGGATCACCAACTATCTGAAAGCCTCAAATACCACATTGGTTTACTCAAGTATAGATTTAACATTACTTAGCTGGCTAGTGACATCACCTAAAGTAGACGTGACATTAAGTATAGGGATGTTTAGTTCACAACACAACGCACGATGGAACTCAAGGACGTTCTGCCCAAGATTCTATGATCAAAAGGTCTTTTGGTATTTTACCACACGTATTTAAGATGGTCACGAAAAGCCCCAATGCTGCCTCACTTCTCAATCCTCCAAACCAAGTCCCTATGAAGTTCCTATGATGAGGTCTCCCGATAGAGCATGAAATCTCTCCCAGGCCCTGCCTGGATAGGTGTCTCGCGAGTAACGTTTGACATCAAACTTAATAGTGTTATAATTGTTACATCATTACAATTGTTATAGCTTGTTGCCAATATAAAAAAAGATACAACATGAATAATTAAGACAACAAAGCTAAAGAATGAGCCCTCTCGGCCAGTTACTTCGCTAAAAGATCTCCCTGGGCTTCCACGCCGATCTCCCTCGCTTGAGCCGCCTCGCTGAGATGCCTCACTTGAGCCGCCTCGCTGCCTTATTCCATTGAGTCAATTGTATTAGCTGGGGGGGGGGGGATTATCTCTATTCTCGAGATTATCTTCAAGGACCCCCAACATTTTCCTCTTCGTGTAGATATTTGTTGTGGTAACAAGAAATGTCTTCACGAAAACTTCTCAATCAGATGAGCCTTCGATTTGGGAAAAAATATCCTTTCCTCTTTGTCTTCGTTACAACTTATGCCATTACCACTGCTAGAAAAAAGTAAAATTTTGCCGATGTACCTGAACCAAAGCGCTGCGAATCGTTAGCGAATGTATAAGGTACATCACATTTATTTCTTGTCATTGTTCCCAAATCGTTCCATCTTCTTCCTTAGATATATGGAATTCTACCGAAACACCTGAGGAAACTGCCTATTACCCATTCGGACTCCTCGAAAGCTATGTTCTCCCCTATTTAGGTTGTTCTGTGCCATCGTTTCATCTTATTTGAAAAGAAAAAATTATCCCCGATGTACCTGGGTCAGTGTTAAACACCGTTTATACTTGTGGCAAGGGGACATCGTAGCTTTTTGAACCTTGGTAACAACTTCTGCATTTTGGGACATCCGATGTGTCTCACAAAAAAATTTGGAGCCAAAATCATAGCTTGTTTTGAAAGAAACCCTTTCTATTCCCCATGCATCACTTTATTAATGACATGGTTCCGTCTTTTCAACTATGAGTACACTCCTCGAAGTGCCATGTGTCCATTTGAAATGATTATGGGCGGCTTTGCATGTGTGGTGGTTGGAAACTCAAAAGCCAACTTAAAAATTTCAAACAGCTATTATTCAAACATTTAGCCATTTTTTTCATTTATCTTACCTTCATCTTCTTCAAACTCCCAAAGGCTTTAGAGAGAGAAAACATCAAACCACCATTGCTACCAAGCTTATCTTCTTGTTCTTTCTTTCTTTGCCTTATTCAACGCCTCTAATGACTGTGTTCAACATTACTCAGCCCTTATTTCTTCTTCCCCATGAGCTTTTACGCTCACCACCATCTGTAAATGGCCTCTTCAGGTACTCCCAAGGTTTCTAGCACTGGTGCACAACCAACTTCTACAGCTACCACTATTTCTACTGTTGCCACTATGGGCTCCACCGCCTTGGATGTTTCTCGCCAAGAGAAATTACGTTTTTACTGCCGATCTCAGATTTTTAGCAAAGATGATGACTTCTCTGTCCTCTACAAAACTTGAAATTTTAGCGCCAAGTGTGATTCTTTGGTTCTTGGTGACTTCCCTTGGTCCCAAATTGATTTCGGGGGTCCTGGAGGCTCTCCAGCTCATTTTGCCGCTCAAAATGCTCACATGCAAAGCTCCTACACTATGACTCTTTCTAAAGTTGGGCTGCATCGAACTAAGTGGTTTGGATAGTTCACTCTTTCAAAGAACAATGCTGCCCTCCAAGTTTTGGTCTCTCGCTAAAACGTTACCACCCACATTTTCATAATTGCATGGGATGAGTTTACCGTTACACCGGAAGATATTTTTGAACTTTTAGTCCTCGAACACACAGGCGATGGGCCATACTCCGATGAATCTATAGATGCCGAAGAGGCCGTTAATCGCTTAGAATTGGATCACATATGCTGAGGGTGCATTGGTTCATCCAACAAAGCCACATTCAGTCCTCTCATCAACTACTTCTTCCAAGATCTTTTTAAGGATGGTTCTTCTTCTGCTGCTGCTGCCTAAGGCCAAGGTACATCCCTCGAATTGCCAGCTTACATTCTTATAATTCTATCTCGTTTCATTTTTCTTAGGAAACCAAATGACCAGCCCTGATGGGACCTCATTAATATATCAATCCATTTGGCTCAAGGTGTCAGGCTCCCTCTAGTGGAAATGGCCTTGGGATCCCTCTATACTTGGTTTGACATAAATGATTTGGACGTGGAACAGTCCCTTGGCTATTATAACTTACCTAACTTTTCCAATGCCATAATTTTAACGGGCTTCCTCTACGATCGCTTCCCTGCAGTAGTAATCAAAACTATCCGTCCTCCCTCTGGGGAAATTGTCCTGCCCCCTCGCTCATATATTTTCCACAAAAAACAAAGTCGCAAAGAGTTAATTCCCATTATTGAAAAATTTGACTTCTCTGTGATAAGGCCTTATGGAGAGGAGGTTTTCTTCCACACTTGGGATTTTTTCAAGCAAGGAGGAAAGGTGGTCCAACCAACTACCTTGGACCTCATCATTGAATATCCTTTGCTGGCTGTGGTCCTTCTGTTCTCGCCCGATTATCTTCCTTCTTACATTGAGTGGGGATATACCTGTGAGCACTACAACCCCAATCGGTGTAGCCTCCAATTCGATTTCGATCAAGGGCCCCCTCGCCCAATTTTTCAGTTATCCCACCCCAAGGTCACATTTTTCAAGCCTTGATCTTTTTATACTTCTATTGCTACGTGGGTGGTCAGTTCTATGATGGTTGGGCGAGTCACCATCCCAAGTATCATAAGGCAAGGGGATGTGACTTCTATACTTCCAACGAAGTACTGGACGAAGTAGCTGGCCCAATTTTTTGAGTTCATTTAGGTGCCTCCAATGAATCCCCTAGTTCTTTCTTTTTCTCCCTTGGAGCTAGGGCTTAAAGGTAATTCCGTTCTTGGGGTCGAGTTCCCTCCAAGCCAAACTCCCAAACATCCTCCCTCTGAACTTCCTCCTTATTGCTCTATGATTACCGTTGCTACCCCCAAGTCCAAGAAATATCCAACACCCAAGTAGCCTGCCCCTTCCGAACATGTTTCTGGCGAGGGTGCCCCAACCAGCATAGCTTCTGGAGAAGGAGATTCTAAGCCTCCGGCTAAGAGAGCGAGGGCTTCTAAGAGTGGAACTTCTTCGAAGTCTAGGACTCAACCCTCTTCTTAAGTTTCCTTGGATGCATTTCCCATTCCCTCCATTCCTCTTACGATGTCTGTTGAATTAAGTGAGGAATTGAAAAAGTAAGTGCAAGCTTAGGTGGAACGGATAAACTCCGAGTTCTAATGACACACTCCTGCTGTTCCACCTGCCATTGCTTTCCCTATAATTTTGGTAGATCCATCTGGGGGGGGGGGGGGATCAAAGCAAATGAAGATCTCAAGAATCCCCTCAAGTCTTGGTACTCATGGTGCAAGGAAAAAGACTCTAGTTACTAAGTCCCAGAAGAAACGGGCTCCTGATGTAAAACTCACCCCAGGTTCTCCTGCTACAAATGTTATTACGTTGGATGATCGTCCTGACACTGAGCGGCATCCCACCGAAAGGGCCTCACCTGCTACTTCCCCTCCCTCCTTGCCAATGGTGATATCATCCCATTATCCCATTGAATCAAAGGTATGCATGTTTCTCACTTATATTCATTTTCACTTTAGCAAACTGTGTTTTCTAACACTTAGAAACATGTCATATGAGGTTGAAGAAGAAATGCCTAGTCCTCCTATGAGCCCTTTCGTGGGAGGACGCTTTGGGAGTAGTTCCGTTGATGCAACTCCCCGTTGTCCCATGTATGGGCTTGCATATTCTATCCGTTCTCCATCCAGGCGTACAGAAGAGGCCGCCAGGAGGGCTAGTGCTTTGGAGGAGTCCGTTAAGGCTGCTCTGCTCCTAGAAGAAACCCCAACGTCTCCCATTGCACCAACAGTGCTTCCAATGTTCCCTCTGGATATTGTCCCAATTTCTTCTTGCCCCCTAGAGGTAACAACTTATTTTTTACTCAGCTTTATTTTCCCTTCCTGAGTTGTTCTTTAAGTCTTCACATTTTTTTTTCTTTATCTTTTAGGTTGTAACTGCCCCTGGTCTGACCATGCCTGCTGTTGGCTCAATTCTTCTGTTTCCTCGGATGATCCCTGTCGTTGTGGTGTCTCGCTCAAAAAATTGTATAGCGCAAGTGTACGCTAATCCCGAGAGTAGTAATAACCCGGTAAGACCAGGGTCGATTTCCACAGGGAGTTATATGAAGTAGCGAAGATATTATTCTAGGTAAAAATAGATAAACAAGAAATAAAAGATAAAGGAAAAGATGATTTAGGTTTTGAGTGTTATAATGAACCAAAGCGAACCACAATTACTGGAACACTTAACTAAAGATTAATAAGAACAAGCGAGATTTGATAAAACGGATTGTGAAAAGATTTTTAACAAAAAGCTTAAGGAGCATTCCCCCCACCCCGGATGATCACAACCCAAATGGTTCTTCCGATTGAATCACAATCAAATGACAATATGATGTCGTTCTCAACAATCCCGCATGAAGAGTTTCACCCCAATAATATGAGATGAAGGTTTCGACATATTATCGAACAAATGCGTTAATGTTGGCGTTAAGTCTTAAAAATAACCCTTACATGATAAGAGATATTAAAATCCTATGAAACTCCAATATCAACACATACACCCATATATTGGATTCAAACATTGAACTAATCAATAAGTGGAACCATCGAAGGTGAGTTTATGCTCCTAACCTGAGGAAACTAGCTACTCGTACTAGAAACATGATTATACATGCAAAGGAACCACATATTTAAGCTAAGTATCAAGCGTAAACTCAACACGACAAGAGATATGGTAATAAATGCAATAAAAGACTAAGGAAAACAAGTAGGTAAAGATTTAATGATCAAAGATTTAATTAACAACTAACTTGCGAGAAAATTCAAGGCTTTACAAGTTGGAAGAACAATAAATACACCATACCCTAGGAGAGAGAGGAGAGTGTTTGTTATATCCAAAAACTGATAAAAAGTAAGTACTTAACAAAATGAAAAGAATCTAGGGTTTAATGCCAAAAATATCTCCTAAATGGCAAACTAGTAAATAAGAGAAAAGGAAAACTGCAGGGGTGAATCGATTCGATAAAGGGAATATGATGCACTCCTTTAGGACAAATCGATTCGCCAGGGTGTGAATCGATTCGCTTTTGCAGTAAAGATAAGGAGTGTTTGTTTACGCCTCAAGATGGAATATGCTTCACAAAAAACACCGTATGTTCTTCGTTACAACTCGGATTCATTCGCCGTCGGAGGTTACGCGAAGATGATTCAAAGGACATTAACTTTCATGAAGAGCTCGGGATCAAAATCCGAAAGATGACTTTACTAAAATGTCCCCGACTTTGTAGCTGTCAACAAAACTTTTCGAGATTCAACCAAGCTTCACAACTTGCATTCCCAGAACTTATAAAAGCTCAATTAAGGAAAACAAAACATATATATGACCAAAATATGCGGGTAATCAATAAATGAGCATAAAAACTAGGAATGACATGTTCGGGAATGCTAGAGTGTAGTAACAAGGTTTTAAATACAATAAATGTGACTAATCACACCCCTAACTTGAACATTGCTAGTCCCTAGCAAAGAAGTATGAATAAATATGGCCGTCAACAAAACCAAAACAAAAGAAATATGTGCCTAGAAGAATAATGCCACTTTCGTGGGCGAATGATTGCATTTAGCACATGCAATAAGCCGTTAAACCCCTCGGTGGCCCTAGGGGATGAGTCTCGTGAGGGTTTCCCGGGATAACACCCACAAACATCAAGTCCACTCATACTATGATATGTTAAAAACCGATGCACATCTCAACAATAATCACATAAAGCCTGGGTTATTAACAAAGTGAACAAAGTTCACACAAAAGTCGACAATCATCAACATTAAACGAGGAACTTTAACAAAAATTGAAACCAATGAAATACAAAATAAGCAGACACGTGTGGTAATTTAGATTTGTCAAAACATTCATAATCCATGTAGACTCTAAATCATGCATTCTCAAGTTCTCTCCAATTATTACACTCAACAAATGAAAGCACTCCGAAATAGGATGTAACACATACAGGATATGCGGTCATAAAGAGTAAATGTAAATGGAAACAAGGCCCCACACACGTCACTAATAAAGAACGATATATAAAAGTGGAAAATACAATCTCATGAAAGGATATCGCATATTAACCGATGTGAAAAGCACTTAAATAGATTATCACAAATGTTCGACCTTTGAATCACATTACCCTCGGATCAAATAGGACTTTTCGAGTATATAATTAAGTTAGGCTAGGGGTTGGAAGTGAAAGTCTATTTACGGGAGAAAAGGGGATTCAGGAATAACACGCGATATAATGGAATTAAGTGGGAAATATAGGAATTGAATCTCAAATTCCAAAAGCTGGATATTCATGAGAGTAGGACTTTTATATCCATGCTCTTGAAGCCATTTATTCAATTTTTCTTTCTCTTTTCTTATATTTCCTTTTCTTTTCTTTTCTTTCGTGTTCTTTTCTTGTCCTTATTTTTCTTGATTGCAATCCACATTAAAACAAAACATCATTCAATCCCGAGAATAATCCCAAACAAAGGTACGAATGGTATATGTAAGGGTTTATAACTTCAATGTGGAGTTGATTAGGGGATTTGGGACGAAAATAAAGGTCATAATAGGGCTCAATGGGGTTAATTAGGGACATGTATAAGGGTGAGGTCAAGGTCGTGTGGGTTAAACAGAAAGAGGGCCTATTATCCTTTCCTAAAGTTTCATGTGATTCTCGGGAAACAACACCATTGAAAATCATGCTCAAGTGATAACTCAATTAACATGCAATCAGTGAAAAGAAAATGAGATTGATAATAAGATCATTTTTCAAGAAAGAGATAGAGTATATATATACGCTCACAAATGAAGATAAGTCTCGAATCTCACTTATGTAAGGTATAACATGCGCTTTATGAACGTTGAATTAGAATAGCTTTAAACCAAACCATAAACAATTATTTATGTAACGTGCTCAAAGCTTCACAATTTAATTTTATGAAGTTATTCACAATGCAAATAATAATGGGCTAAAGGCTAATAACCCATAAACTTAAAGCATGAATAATAGCTATACAATTGGAAAGTGTGATCATATAAGTAATCATAGGAGACAAGGGGAAAAAATGAGATTTATTTTAAGAAAGAAAAAAAAATACTAACATGATAAAATGTATCAGAAATGTAATCTACACCCCCTAACTTGAAATAAACATTGTCCTCAATGTTAGTAGGGACAAAAAATCGGTAAAGAAGGAGAGAAAATATTCACCCCATAAGGAGTAAATCGAGAACCTCGCAACGACATACTTGTTAAAATGTTAGTACTAAAACAACAATAAATAGAAATATAAACAAGTGCGAATA
Organism: Sambucus nigra; assembly: GCA_949130495.1. Lineage (NCBI taxonomy): Eukaryota > Viridiplantae > Streptophyta > Magnoliopsida > Dipsacales > Adoxaceae > Sambucus > Sambucus nigra. Next base: position 129,042,494 of record OX422212.1, on the reverse strand, counting down.
ATACAATGAAACTGAGTTTTTCATTAATAATATAATGAGTTGCGTACATGTGAATTGGGACCAAAATCAGAAATACAGATATTACATGCATCTTCTTCTTCTTCACCACATACACCACTCTAGAAGACAAAAAATAAAAACCAACCAAGAATGAATCATTGTTTACAAAACAGTAAAAAAAACTAAATGATTCGCAAAAAATAACAACTAGAAAATGGGGGATGACAACTCCCTAGAGATAGTCCGGGTGGAGGCTAGAAGACTCGGGCGCAGGGGGTCTCACTGTGCATAAGATCATAAAGGTAAGGAGTCACAAACGCCTCTTCTCCACGTAGGTGAGAGAACAAGTCCATCTGCGTCCGCACAACCATAGAGAAATCCTTCTAATAAGCACTCTAAAATGAAGCAAAGTTTGACACAAAATCCCCCTAAAATATGTAAAGTCAATCTACAGCTCGTCCATCCTGACGCTTAGGTCTCGACTAGGGTCCACCGGAGATGGTATCGGAGGTGACACCTCTAGAGCGTCAGGCATCAGTGAATTAGGAGCGTCGAAATCGAACTCAGCCTCTATAGCCAAACGGTCCAGCATTCTCTTCTTCCTTCTCTCCCAATACAGTTTCCCCAAAGTCCTCTTAATATGATTATCGTCGAGGGGGTAGGAAGCCTCAGAATCTTATCTGTCTGTGCATCCTCGCACTACGCATCCTTACAAATCCTAGAAACTAACTGGGCATAAGGGAGAGTAGTCGATCCATTTTCACAAAATGCGGCGGCCAATATTTGCTGGAGCACAAGAGCTGGAAGACTAACCATGGTATTAGGATCTAAGAGGTAATAAAGAAAGTGGGCTTGCTTGGATCGCAAAACGACATTGGTTTGGGTGGGGGTAATTGATTTGAAGGTAATAAGATGAAGTAAACGGTGTGATACACGCATACACGACGTAGGGAAGGTCTGACCTTCCCAGAGCTCTCCCGGTGCTAGACGCGTGATAAGAACGTCGTTGGGTTATTGTGCCAATGGGTTGGGATAAGGGTAGCCATATTCTTGCGGTTATCTGCCCCATTCATCCTCAATGATATGATAGGCTTAGAAATAAGAATTCGCCTACCACGAACGTACGTCTTATATTCCCCGTTCCCAACCGACACTAAGGATGCATAGAATATCCTATCCTCGTTAACCTCCCCCTCCGTCGACAAATGAATTTCCCAATGAAATTTCTGTAAATATCTCCTAACTGAGTTAGGAAATACTTCAGGGTTTAAGGAATACTCAATAGCCATAGCATGACTCGATGGGAACTTCTCTCTAAACTAATCCCGTTCCTCTCGAGAACGGAAGGACTCAAAACCATTTCTACTTATAACAACGTTGGTTGTGGGTTTTTTAGCCATAATCGAGCCTACAAAACATCAATTTGATACACGCACAATTAGTGTAATGCATAAAATAAAATTAAGTGTGAATAAAGATTGAAAATTAACCAAGGGTGCATGTCGAAAGAAAATGATTGGATAAGTGCAACCGACATGCACCGTACTCAAACAAGGGACACACAATGCGAATGTTCGATAAATGGTGCGAAAATGGATGAATTATGAACCTACTACCCATTGGGGCATTTTATCGAACATATGGTATGCATTTTATTCAAAATAGGAAGAAAGTGACATTGATTCAATGAAATTCCCCAACAATTACAACTTATTCAGCATATTAACAAATATAAGTTGTATTTGTTGGATAACTTAACAAATCAGTAGTGAAAATTGAAATTTCAATGAATTAAACACATGGTATGAACATATTTTAGTTTTTCCCTATTCTGAACTCAAAGCATACAATTGAACTTGAAATCACAGAAGATAAGAGTGGAATGTTACCTTGAATGAGTAAGCTGGAGAAAAGTAAAGAGACAATCAGTATGGAGAGGTGTTTTGGAAGAGGGGATGGTAAAAAGGAAGAGGGAACAGTCGAGGGAATAAGGGAGGAGAGAGGGAAAAGAGGTGAATTGGACTTGGGAAGAATTTTAAAAGACTTATGGGCCGAATCGATTTGCCTGGGAGCGCATCAATTACCCTAGAAAACCTCTCACGAATTGCTAAAGGGAAAATCAATTCACCAACTAGTGAATCGATTCAAAATGGCTCTACTTTTTTACTATTGAACACCGAATCGATTCGGTAACAAGAGAATCGATTCTATAAAATGAACTTTGACGACTAGATGATACCGAATTAATTCACAACGGTATGAATAGATTCGTAAAAAAAGGGAAGTGAACTATCTACATGCGAATCGATTCATAATGGTGTGAATCGATTCGCCATTCGATGGCCAACTTTCTGTTTGAGCTGTTATGGAAATCTCATGAAGAATGATAAGGTGGCTGAAATTGTTGGTTTATAATAACCCTAATAGATATATCTAAATACGCAATAGGTTCGGGACAAAAATTATGCACCCCACACATGCTAGGGGATGATCAACACAAAAAATGTGATTCTTAGAGCTCTATTTAAGGGGATCTAATAAAGGGCCCACAAAGGGATCCTCTAGAGGAATTTCAGCAAGCTGAGGACTGAATCCCTCAAGGAAAGGCTTAAGTCTCTGGCAATTTACCTTAGAAAAGGTTTTGATCCGTAGATTTAGAATTTTAACAGCACCGTTATCGTATACCTTATGTACAACGAACGGTCTGTTCCATTGGGATTGTAATTTCCCGAGAAAAAGGTGGAGGCGAGAATCGTAGAGTAGGACTTTGTGTCCCACCTCAAAGTGCTTAAACACTATGTTTTTAATGTGAAAGGCCTTGTTTTTATCCTTGAAAATATGAGAGTTCTCCTATTGATCGTTCCTCAACTCCTTATGTTCGTTGAGTTGGAACTTACGAAGGTCTTCGCCTTCGTTAATATCAAAATTGAGCTTTTTGACTGCCCAATATGCCCGGTGCTCAAGCTCTACCGACAAATGACACGTTTTCCCATACACTAATTAATAAGGGGACATCCCAAGGTGCGTCTTATAAGCCGTCCGATACGCCCAAAGCGCGTCGATTAGCCTATACGACCAATCCTTAAGGGTCTACGATTTTCTCTAGGATCCCTTTTATCTCCCTATTAGCCAACTCTGCTTGGCCATTCGTTTGTGGGTGATATGTGGGGGAGACCTTATGGGTCACCCCATATTGCGACATCAAGCGACCGAATATATCATTGCAAAAATGAACACCTTGGTCACTTATGAATGCCTTGGGTGTGCCGAATCAAACCAAGATGTTCTTTTTTAGGATCTTCAACACCACTTTCACAGTGTTCTTACTAGTAAGCACGACTTCCACCCATTTGGATACATAGCCGGTTACGACTAAAATGTATTCAAATTGATTGGACTTAGGGAAAGGACACATGAAGTCTATTCCCCAACAATCGAAAACTTCGATTATAAGAATAGGGGCAAGAGGCATTATGTTCCTTTTGGTAATCTTTCCAATTGATTGGTAATGGGCGCAAGTTTTACAAGGAGCATGCGCATCCTTGAAGATCGTAGGACAATAGAAACCTCAATGTAACACTCTGAGGGCGGTCTTTCGGGAAGAAAAATGTCCTCAACATTCTCTGTTGTGGAAAACAACAAGATACTCGAGATCTCATCGTTTGGGACACACTTGCGAATGATTTGGTCCAGAAAAAGATTATACATGTATAGGTCATCGATGAAGAATGACGGGCCATAATCGAAAGTCATTCCTTATACTTGGTCGAAAAGTGCGATGGATAGGCCTCGATAATAAGGAGATTCACAATATCGGCATACCATGACAATGTTGAAATGTCCATGAGTTGCTCGTACGGGAAACACTCTTGAATAGGGATGGGATCGATATGATCATGATCAAATGTAAGTCGGGAAAGGTGATCTGCGACTAAGTTTTCCACCCCCTTTTTCATTTTGATTGAGAGGTCGAACTCTTGAAGGAGGAGCACCCAAAGAATAAGCCTACTCTTAGCATCCTTCTGGGAAAGAAGGTACTTAAGAGCGACATGATCGGTGAAGCAGACTATGGGAAATCCTACCAAGTAATCTAGGAATTCATCCAACACAGACACTATGGCTAGTAATTCCTTCTCTGTAGTGGAGTAGTTCATTTATGCATTATCAAGCATGCGACTAGCATAGGATATCATGTGAGATTTCTTATGCAGTGAGTTGGTATGCCATGTGTTTGAGTTGGACGCTCATTGCCCATTTGGCCCTTAGGGTTGGTTAAGGTTATGCCGATAAAAGTGGTCTCGCAACCCCTGGGGAGTTTTGGGCCAATTGGGCAAGAGAGACTTGCATCTCTTGAATAGAACGTTCCATTTGAGAGATGGATTGTTCGAGTTGGGATATTTTTTGAATAGTCGCAAACTGCTCCTCATTGTGCCTTCTATGTGGAGGCAAATACGAAGAGTGAGGTCCCATGGGAAGATGTTGTGTTGATTGATATGTGGGGGGTTATTGCTGGAATTGGGGGGTGAATATGGACACGGGCCTGGAAAGCCTGGAGTTGGGGGAGTTTAAGAGTTGTGTTCCGTCCAACTTATAAGAGGATGTGTCGTCCTCTAGCTTGGATTGTAAGGAGGGTTGTCGGGATCAAAAGGGGCATTGAAGTATTGCTTTCTATATGCCCCTATGGCTTTCGCTTGCTCTGGAAACTGACTCTTAATGCTAGGGATTGAAGGACACTCTCTCGTTGGGTGGCCAATGTTGTCACAAATAACGCACACAACTTCCTCCACAATGGAAACCTTTTGGACGGCTTCCACGGGTGTGGATTTTTATGTGAGTTGCAATGCATCAATCATATGACACAACTGGTCGTATTTGGTCTGGGTATCCTGATTTTCCTGTAAGATAGATACACCGCTGGTCTGCCCTCGGAGGTTGTGTTATTTCGAGTAATGCGGTCATATGGGTTCGACGTATCCCATCCCCGAGATGTCTTTGAGACAAAATTGAAACGGGGATCTACTTCCTCGCTACTTAACTCTACAAGGCTACCCTGACACATTATTTCGACTAACTATTTGGTCAAGGGGTTTAGACTCCCATGGAAAATGGAGATTAATCGCATTTGATCAAAATTGTGGTTCGGGCAAGACCGCTTCAAAGATTTAAAATGTTCCCAACACTTGTCAAATGTTTCATGATTGTATTATTAAAAAATTTGTATTTGTTTCATGAGTGTGTTTGTCTTGTGTATAGGAAAGAATTCCTTCAAGAAGAGGTCTTGCAATTGTTGCCAATTCCCGATAGATTTGGGACAAAGTGTGATAAACCAATATTTCACGTTATCTTTAATGGAAAATGGAAAAATCTTAAGACGCATGAGATCGGGTGTGCAATTTTGGTCAGAGAAAGTGTTGCTCACATCTTTAAAGTCTCTAATGTGTCAAGAACGGTTTTCATTTTCCATTCCGTGGAAGGAAGGCAATAGGTTGATCATGCCATTTCATATATGAAAGGCTCCGTAGTTGAAAGGGAATGTAATACATACAGGTCAAGAGATGTTCTCTGGGCGGAGGTAATCACCAAATGACTGATGCACGGAAACAACACCACGCGGGGGTGCATAATTATATTCCACTAGAGGCTAAAAGGATTGTACCAAGGGGGTGGACGAGGGAATTATAATACGGATGGCAAATATTTCTGGGATGACATCGTATTAAGCTTGTAACGATGCTGGGATGAAGCCTAAGAGTTATTGAATAGATTATTTGAGCCTTTAGAAGAAAATAGTGGTCGGTATTCCTTGGCGAACCCTTGGTTTAAATTGTTGCTCATTAAGATAAAAAACCTATCCTTCAAAACAACACTAGCTTAAATAATTTAATGCACAGGGTTTATCAACAGGGAACTAAATTAAAATAATCGATACTAATAAGTCCCAGGCAACGGGGCTAAAAACTTTACTCGCTCAGAAAATTGCATAGGGCAAGTGAATGCTAATCGCGAGAGTAGTAATAACCTGGTAAGACCGGAGTCGATTTCCACCAGGAGTTATATAAAGTAGCGAAGATATTATTCTAGGTAAAAATTGATAAACAAGAAAGAAAAGATAAAAGAAAAAATGATTTAGGTTTTGAGTGTTATAACGAACCAAAGAGAACCACAATTACCGGAACACTTAACTAAAGATTAATAAGAAAAAACAAGATTTGATAAAATGGATTGTGAAAAGATTCTTAACAAAAAGGTTGAGGATCATTCCCCCACCCCGAATGATCACAACCCAAACGGTTCTTCTGATTGAATCACAATAAAATGAGAATAAGATGTCGTTCTCAACAATCCCGCATAAAGTGTTTCACCCCAACAATACGAGATGAAGGCTTCGACATATTATCGAATAAATGCATTAATGTTGGCGTTAAGTCTTAAAAACAACCCTTACATGATAAGAGATGTTAAAATCTTATGAAACTACAATATCAACACATACACCCATTTATTGGATTCAAACATTGAATTAATCAAGAAGTGGAACCATCCAAGGTGGGTTTATGCTCCTAACCTTAGGAAACTGGCTACTCATACTAAAAACAGGATTAAAAATGCAAAGGAACAACCTATTTAAGCTAAGTATCAAGTGTAAACTCAACACAACATGAGATATGGAAATAATTGCAATAAAAGACTAAGGAAAACAAGTAGGTAAAGATTTAATGATCAAAGCTTTGATTAACAACTAACTTGTGAGAAAATTCAAGGCTTTACAAGTTGGAAGAATAATAAATACACCGAACCCTAGTAGAGAGAAGAGAGTGTTTGGGTATATCCAAAAACTGATAAAAAGTAACTACTTAACAAAATGAAAAGAAACTAGGGTTTAATGCCAAAAATCTCTCCTAAATGGCAAACTAGTAAATAGGAGACAAGGAAAATAGTAGGGGTGAATTGATTCACCGTGGAGCGAATCAATTCGCTAAAGGGAAGATGATGAACGACCTTGGGATGAATCGATTCACCAGGGTGCGAACCGATTCGCTTATGAAGTAAAGATAAGGAGTGTTTGTTTACGCCTCAAAATGTAACATGCTTCACAGAAAACCTCATATCTTCTTCGTTATAACTCATATTCATTTTTCGTCGGAGATCACACGAATATGAATCGAAGGACATCAACTTCCGTGCAGAGATGGGGATCAAAATTCGAAATCTAACTTTACTAAAATGTACTCGACTTTGCAGCTGTCAACGAAACTTTCCAGGATTCAACCAAACTTCACAACTTGCATTCCTGAAACCTATAAAAACTTAATTAAGGGACACAAAACATATATATGACTAAAATATGGGGTAATCAATAAATGAATAGAAAAACTAGGAATAACATGTTAGGGAATGATAGAATGTACAACTTAATGAGGTTTTAAATACAATAAATGTGACTAATCATCTCCCTTTTTGACTATTTCATAGGTAAAGTCTCCTCTTGCATTTTCCTCTTTACTAAACTTCGTTGCCCGTGCTTAACGCTTCATTATTATGTGCAGCTTTCCCCTGATTTGAACCCGCCCTCCTCTCTCGTGGCTCCCCACATCACTCAGGCTACCGTTGGTTCATCTGTTCGCCCTAGGGTTTCTTCGACCTATACAAGTGTTGATGTACTCGTGGAAGATCAAACAGTTTCTTCGAGTTTTCCCTCAACCTTGGCCCTAGTTCCCTTTTCTGAATTAGTTGCTTCGTCAAATATTGAGGTTCCTCTTGCTGAGGGTCCTCTGACTGAGGGTTCTGCGGAGGCTCCCTAGGAAATGAATTTTCCCACTACAGTGCTCGTCGTTGCAGCTTCTACTCTATCTCCCGTTCTTTCTCCAGCCATTGCTGAGGTATTTCACCATTTTTGCATATTTTATTATTTTATCTTGTCAATGTTCAATCTCTTGTTAGAAGAATATCAATCTCAAACTCCATTATAATGGTGACTTAACAATGAAAAGACACTTGTTAAGATTTTTCATTAAACTCCACCTATAAAGGTGACTTAATAATGAAAATCACTTATTAAGATTTTTTCATTAAACTCCACCTATAACGGTGACTTAACAATGAAAACACACTTGTTAATATTTTTCATTAAACTCCACCGATAATGGTGACTTAACAATGAAAACACACGTGTTAATATTTTTCATTAAACTCCGCCCATAACAATGACTTAACAATGAAAATTCACTTGTTAATTTTTTTTGTCAAACTCCACCTATAACAGTGACTTAACAATGAAAACCACCTGTTAAGATTTTTTGTCAAACTCCACCTATGATGGTGACTTAACAATGAAAATCACTTGTTAAGATTTTTTGTCAAACTCCACCTATAACGGTGACTTAACAATGAAAAACCCACTTGTTAAAATTTTTCGAAAAATTGACGTCAGTTTTTCTTTCTTCTGTAGACTATGAGGGATCCTGTCATCATTCTAGCCACAGTTTAGTGTTCTCTGATGGCTGTTGAATCCACGCATGAAAATCAAGTCCCCCCCGAGAACTCAAACCATGATGATCGTGGTTCAACTACAAATTTGCCAGCGAAAAATGAGTCAGGATGTGAGGTTCCCTTACCAGATATGGCCCCACCTGAGTTCTGCCTCATGGTCCTTCACCAGTCTCCTCAAGTCTCTATAATGGATCGGTCTATCATTGAATGCATTTCCCAATAGCATCCTAAGACTTTTACTGGCCTGCGCTCCAACGTCCTGGTGACGAGCCATAGGTTACAAGGTTTAACCGATGTTATTACTGATGTCGTCAATACCTAAACGTCTGACCTTACTAGGGTGATCATCAATCGTAACTTGAGTAATTTGAAGGAAATGGGCAAGTATGGCTTTCAACTAACTTGGCTAAGCAACTACCTGAAGCTTTTAAAGAGCCACCAGTTGGAAACCTAGAGGGAGCAATATCTGAAATAGATTGAAGGCCAATGATTTGAGGAGCAACGGCTAGCAGAGTTGGCCCTTTTACCAGTAGTGGCTGAGGAGAAAGTGAGGGCGCTCGAAGAAGCCTTGGCAAATGAAAAAATGGAATGGGAGGCCCTGTTGATTGAGAGAGCTCAAGTGCAAACCCAGCTCCAAGGCTTCGTTGCTGCCTACCAGACCTATTTGGAAGCTTCATCGAGCTTACTTGGGGACTTATTTTACAAGCCTAATCTATGGTTCCTCCTGGGCTAGAAGTCATTTCTTTTGATTTTGTTAATTTTCTTTCTTTATTCCAAATGAGGTTCTTGGGCAGTAGCTCACAATTTTGCAAATCTACCCAATTCTCATCAATGAAAGATATAGTATTTTGTCATCATGTGTTGTTTCGCTGCAATATCTCTGTTTTATCGCAAAGTTCAAGCATTTACAATTTATGAACAAACTCTTTTCATCTTATTAGCAAAGAGATAACAACTCATACAACAAATTGCACTAAAACAAACAAATAAATTCTAACTGAGGTTACTAGCCTATACATGATAAACTTTCAACAATTTGTGGTTAATCTTGAAAGGTTTATCCTCTTCCATTTTAGAAATTAAGCAATAACATGAATTGTGAGCCTCATTCACAATCAAAGTTCCCTACCAATTCCCAAAAAACTTAGGGAGATGGAGCCCTCTGATGTGTTTCACAGCTGCTTTTAAAATGAGGTCTCCTTCAACGAACTTCCCAGGTCTTACCAGGTTATCATACGCCCTTAAGAGTTGCTTCGTGTACATTTGGAAATGTTACATTATGTTATCTCTATTCTCATCTAACGCTTCAGATTGTACATGTTTGCTCTGAGGGAGCATGCTGCTTTGCACAACATAACGGGAAGAAGGAACTTCCAACTCCACTAGAAGGATTGCTTCAGTTCCATATACAAGGGAGAATGGTGTGTATCTTGTGGGTTTTTTCTTGGTCGTTCGATAGGCTGATAATACTGCTGGGATCTTATTATCCCATGATCTTGGGAAATCTTCTATCATTTTGGCTAAAATATTGACTAAGGTCTTGGTAGTTTCTTCGGCTTGATCGTTTCCCTTAGGATATGCTACCGTTAAGGTATGATGGATGGTGGAGTATCTGTTCATGAGCATCATTACCTCTTTGTTGACAAAAGGGGTTCCATTATTAAAGAGGATGACTTTTGGGATCCCAAAATGATAGATTATGTATTCTGTGATAAAATTATCCAACACGCTAGCCATTGATCTTCTGAGTGGTATTATTTCAGCCCACTTCGTGAAGCACTCTATTTCCACCAAAATCCAAATATTTCCTCCTACGAAGGGTGTATTGCCCATACCAGGTCTAATGCCCAAGTGTGGAATGGATAAGGAGTGGCCAAAGAATGTAAGTTCATCTAAGGAGCATGGATCATATTTCCATGTAACTGGCACGCCTTTCACTTTCGCATAAACTCAGCAGAATCCTTCGACATAGTTGGCCAATAATACCCCAATGTCATAATTGGTCATATAGCTTGGCCCCTCCAATGTGAGATGGATCGCGAGCTTGCTTCAATACTTTTGTTGCCTTCTCCTTCATAATGCATCCCAATGGTCTGTTGAAGTACCCTTTGATATAGTTGGTCCTCCTGGACATAAAACCATGAAGCCCTCTCTTTATGTCCCATCGCATCTATTTTCTCCAAAGGAACAACTCCATCTTTGATGAAGTTAATGCTGGGTTGTCTTTAATCTTTTTAAGTTCCAAACAAAGTGTCATTCATCTGCTTAAAATAAACATTGGCACTTATCACATTTATGTTATAACTCAGCTATATCTCATTTCATCGTTAGCCAAAAGTATCATTCCCTCTGAATTCTTCTATACGAAGGGATCTCTGTTGTTTTGCAGTGGCCTTAATATATTTTCTACAATCTTTATTCTGCTTCTTTTAGGCCGACACATCTTGACAACCATCCTCCCACGTTCTTAAAGTAGAGGTTACCATGATTGAGAAAGTATTATTCCATCTCTTTCAGTTCCATCTTGCCTTCCCCAGACTCCAATTGCTTTTTAATTTATCCTCTCCAATCCGAATCACCTTCCATGGGTAGGATTAATTGCACAACCGATGGAGATGTTCTTCGTTGGATCACCATAGTAGTTGAATCGGTCTTCATAGCTACCTTTTGAGAAATGGTGGCATATGCATCAATATGTCTATTCATAGTTCTAGGATGCCTTCTTATCTTCACTTGATGAAATTGATTGATTAACCGTTGGATGATCGTTTTGTAGGGCGCTAAACTGAGTTACTTCAATGCATATTCCCTATTCACTTGTTGAACCACCAAGTAAGAATCTCCTTTAATGCACACTGAATGGATTCCCCTTCGAAGGGCCTCTAGAAGCCCCAGTACTAACGCTTCATACTCTGCTTCGTTGTTCGAGCAAGGGAAATCCAGCTTATAGGAAAGGCAAAATTATTTCTTTCCTTTAAAAAAGATAACCCCTGCCCCTCCTTTATTTTTTGATGAAGATCCATCGAATTGCATCATCCATTCTTCCAGATCGATCTCCAGGAAGTTTTCCAACAAATCATCTCCCATGATGTTCTCTCGGGGTGGCTCAAATACTCTCGATGAAAAGATCGCCAACAAATATGCATATATGTGGCTCTATATCGCGTGAGGAACCACGCACTTTAGGTCATATTCTGAAAGTATGAGGAACCACCTAGCTTCCCTCCCAATCAAAATAGTTCTTACCAATAAAAACTTAATTGGGTCATATCTTGTCACGATGTGAATTGTGATAGACATCATATAATGTCTGAGTTTTTGTACTACGAAAACTAAGGCTAAATAATGCCTTTTTATAATTTTGTACCTTACCTCTGGTCCATGTATGATTCTGCTCAGGTAGTATACTGGCCTTTCTTTCCCATCAATTTCCTATGCCAAGAGTGCTCCAATGGACCTAGTGGTAGATGTGAGGTAGAGCTGCAATAGTACTCCTACTTTTGGAGGGGTCATCATTTACGGAGAGTTCAGTAACTTCTTCAGCTTGGTCAAAGACTCTTGGTGAGCTTCCTCCCATTTAAAATTTGTGCCTTTTCGTAAAAACTCCATCAATGGGTGAGTTATCTCGGTTAGTCCTGGCACAAATCTCGTAAGATAGGAGACTTTACCGAGGAAACTTTTGATAACACGCGTGTCGTTAAAAATATTTTGAGATCTCTCCCAAAATGCTTTATTCCTAAAGTCACTGTTTTGAACTCTTTGGGAAATTTGAAATCACTTAAGTTGGAAGAACTTGTAGGAGATCTTCAAACCTATGAGATTTACATGTTTCCCAAAACCATTAAGGCTAAGGATAATGGCATTGCTTTAAAGACTCATTTTAAGAAAAATAAAGAAAAAGTTTGTGAGTCCGATTCTGAGGGAGATTTTGATTTTAATGATATGGCCTTGTTTGCAAAAAAATTTAAAAAATTTCTCAACATGAACAAAAATAATTCTTCCAATAAAAAGAAGTTTTTTGAGAAAAATAAAAATAAAGGAAAGGCCAAAGAAAGTGGTGAGAGGGAAAAGGAGAATGACTCCGATGAGGAGCGTGAGGAAGATTTTGAGAACGTCACTTGTTTTGAATGTGGGGGTAAGGGGCATAAGTCGTTTGAGTGCCCTACGTGGCTTAGAAAGAAAGGAAAGAAAGTAGCTATGCCCGCCACACTTAGTTATAGTAGTGAAGGTGAGGGTGATGAGACTAGTGGTGAGAAGTTTGTAGCTTTTTCTAGTCGTGTGAGCACACCCACCTTGTCCCACAATAGTGCACACGAAAGTGATAGTGATGGTTTGAGCGCTTCAAGTGAGGGAGAAAGTGAGAGTGAAAGTGGAGATGAAAGTGAGCTCCAAAAGCTTTTAGAGATTTGTACACTGAGACCTTGAAAACAAAGAAGTATAATCGTGATTTAGGTCGCCGGGTTTTAGATTTGGAGAAAGAGAAGGAGGTTTTGAGAAAGGAGAAGTGTGATTTGACCAGCACATTGTCTAGTCTGACGACACGTGTATCCCAACCCGAGAGTGATCTCGAACGTGCCAGGGTGGTCAAAGTCAAGTTTGAGAACGCACCTAAGAAGGTTGAAAAGGTGGTTCATAAGGGTAAAGGTGAGAAGTTAGGAATAAGTCATGACGGTGCTTCTACTTCCCAATTAGTACCCGAGCCGGTTCCCATTTTAGTGTTTGATTCACGTAAGTCTCACCCTAACCCACCTAGGCGTTCCATTCCTATTAGGAAAGTGCGTCCTAGAGTTTTTGAGAGAGGTGTTCCGAGGCCTATTTATGTTTTCTCACATTGCAAAAAGAGAGGACACCTTAGGGAATTTTGCTTTAAGTTGGGGTATGTGTCATGTTTTTCTTTTACACGTGTTTCTGGCACACATGCACCCACACATGATACTTTACATGCTACCGGAGACTACATGAGAGAGTTTGCACATTTAGGTGAGCAAGTTAAGTTCTTAGTCAAAACTTCACAAGAATTGATGGAGGTTTTTCATAAGTTGTCACCACCTTTGGAAAACCCCTCCTCACCTAATGATTGAGGTTTGACTTGTTTACTAGCATAGGGTGATTTTCATGATGTCATTGTTTGCCTATTGCTAGTATGTATCATTTTGTATGTTTTATTTTTTTTGAAAATTTTGAAAAATACAAAAAGATTTTATTTTGATAATTTTTTTGAAAATCCAAAAAGATTTTTGTATTTTGTTTGCACTGTTTATGGATAAACACTTAGGATGACCGAGTCACAACATCATTCCATTATTTTCATGTGACTATTTGATAGTGTTTTGAGACAATAGGTCAATTCATCCTTGTGCTTTATAATGTTTGGAGTCATTAAGATGTAATTAAGTGTTACTTCCTACATGTTTGACTCATGTTTCCTTTAATGCACACATGCACGGATTTGTTTGATTATTGTGCTTGTCTTATCACATGTTGGTTGGGTGTTTTCACTTCAATCCTGTCCTTAAAACGAACCAAGCGCGATAAATTTTGATAAGGAAATTGTGCATTTAAAAACCGTTTTGTGAGTTTGTGTGCTTTGTTTGAAAACGGGGAAGGGCTGCGAAAGGTTCTTTTTGCCTTTGCGAATACTAAGCCACCGTTAAATTGGACCTAAAAAATGGAGGAATTTTATTATCCGAGGTCCAAAGAGGTTAAAAGAGCCCGAAAAAATTTAAAGGCAATAAAAAGAAATTCATGCCAAATTATGGGCCATTTAGGTTTGTGCACCAACTCTCCAAAGTTTGAGAATTTAGATTACCTCTAAAAAGAAAATATATATGAGGGTGTTTGGTTGGAGATTTTAAAATGGGTTTTCACGTCCTTGAAATGCTTGAAACTGCGCTACATAGTTTTGGATGTTATTGGGATGGAAATCATTTTGACTTTGATTTGTTGATTTGTATAAGACAATGTCATCTAAATTCAACAATTATTTTTTTCACCTAAGGATACTTTTGACGCTCATTCGTTAGGGGTACACATATGCATCGTGCACATATTATTGATTGAGTTGATTTACCTATCGAATGTGTTCACACCCATTCATTCCATTTTCATGACTTGGTTGTTTGAGTCTAAATCCATGGTGTGATTTCTGTAGCATATTTTGTTTCAAATGTATCTTATTTTTGTATGAAAAAAATTGAAAATTCAAATATAGTTTGTGAACATTTGTTTGAGCATCTCCTTGCAAGAGCACGTTTTCCATATTGTTTGATGCCCTGTTTTGTGTACCGTGACACCCCTTTTTTTTTCTTATTTGATTCATTCTTCTCATTTGTCTATTTGGGGACATCATAAAAAGGGGGAGAAAGAATTATCACATTATGTGGGAGTTTGAATTTTGGGGGAGTTTTTGAGATTTAGCTTATGTTTTTTAATCACAAATTGGTATCTATGTTTGTCTCATTTCAAACTCGATATGTCACGTGGTATTTGCTTTGTCTCATGTGTGTAGGTACAAAGATTGAAGATCAATATGTTGCACACCCTGATGAGAAAAGCTTTGAGATTTGATGATTGTTGAAGATTGAAGAACAAACGATGAAGATTTAAACATTTGTATCTTTCCATATTTAGGGTTCATGGGAGGGTAGATTTGTATAGGTCATTAGTTGATAATTCGGATATTTTTTATGTATGTACCGGCATAGACATAGGGGGATATTTGCAGGGACATTTTTGTCCATTATCAATATGTATGTCATATGCCGTTACACCGTTGAAGAAATTCAAGATCGCATCTACATCAACGGATCCGAATATCAAAGCGTCTTCAACATCATAGCCTCTGCGAGAATGAACTTGGTAAAATTTTGTTTTTGCGTTCCTTAAAGTTCATATTTAGTATTGGGAAATTTTTATAAAATGTTTTTTATAAAAATAAGAAGTAATTTTTTTCAAGCAAAATGAGGCTTTTAAAAGTTTTTTATTTTTCTGGGAAAACCGGACCGGTCCGCCTCCCTACCGGACCGATCCCCATCCGGACCGGTCCGCCCTCTACCCGGACCGATCCGCCTTGCTTTGTCCAGTAGACCACAGACCGATTGCGAACCGAAGAAGCCAAATTTTAAAAGAACCGATCCGAGGTCGGACCGATCCGCCTCCAAGCCGGACCGGTCCGCCTGGGATAAGTTCGAACAGGTCCGTGTGCTTTTTATCCACCGACTCTGATTTTCTATAAATATTCCTACTTCGTTGGTGTATTTTTTCAAGTCTTTTAGAAAACGTTTTTTAAGAGTACAAACACAACAAGACTTCAATTTTTGATGTGCCAAACATCTTTTTGATTCACACACAAAAATCCCAATTGCTTTTGTGAATCTTTTGGAACCCAAGAACACAAACTTTGTTGTTGTTCATCTTTGTGGGGATATCTTTGCAACCGAGGGCTGCGTGTCATTGCTGAGGGAGTCTCTACAAAGTATTACGGCTGCGTGTCATTGAGGAGAGCTGCGGTTGTTCCTTTGTTGTTTGGGATGCGAGTCCTTGGAGGGTGCTGCGTGTATTCTCTTGCTGAGTTCAAGACTGCGTGTCTTTGTGGGTTGGCTGCGTGTTGATCCATTGCAAATTTCTCTATGTAATTGTAAGTTGCGACTTGTATATTCATAGTGAAATAAAGGTTTTACCCGAAAGGGGTTTTTTCCTGAAATATGTGTCTCAGCATATTTTTGTGTCACATGCTTTATTTATTTATGGGTTGACACATGCACCTTAGATGCATGTTTAGGGTCTCTAATTAAATAAGTGTGTCAAATTAGAAATTTGCGAAGTTAATCAATTATCACACAGTTATTCGACATTTTCAATTTGCTGGGTTTGGATTTGATGTAAAAATATATACGTGCATGCAATTGTGATTGCATATTGTACCGCAATGAGCATGATGACAAGGATAAGTGTCCTGTATGTAATGAGCCTAGATAAGTGGCTTGTGAGAATGGAAATGATAAGAGTGAAAAGTATAGCAAGTGCTCGCAAGTTCCACCAAAGGTTTTGAGATATTTTTCACTTGGGAGCGATTAAAATGATTTTTCACTATGCCATGGATAGCAGAGGCCATGATATGGCATTCTCATCCAGTTGATTTAATCAACTGGAAAATTTCAAATGAACGTCACCATTAATTTGTAAAGGAACCGTTCAATGTCCGTTTTGCATTATCAAATGATGAGTTTAACCATTTCAGTGATTTAAGTACTAAGTAAAGTTATTGGACAGTTCTTATGGTGCCTTTAAGTCTCCTTCTAACACTATGCATGAGAAAGGAGCTCACATAATTTTCTTTATTGATACCCTGTACGAAGGCTCGCGATGATGATATTGATATATTATTATCCTCATTAATTGAAGAACTTAAAGAGTTGTGGGATAAAGGCGTGATGTCATTTGACTCTCATAAGGCTGAAAAGTTCACACCTAAAGAAATGATGATGTGGTCTATCCATAACCGTTCTGTTTATGTGACCTTGTCCGGTTGCAATGTTCATGGTTATGATGGATGTTCCATATGCAGGGAGGAAACTTAAGTCACTTAGCGGAATCATAATGGTAAGATGAGTTATACGGGTCATTATAGATTTTTGTCGACCAATCACCATTTTAGGAAAAACAAGCTTAACTTGTTACCTATTGGTCCCGAGCGTAAGATGGAACCATATCGGATTTCTAGTTAGCAAATTGAGGAGAAGGCAAAAGTTATTACTGTGAGAAATATGTATATAGACAAACACCCTCGGTTTGTAAATTTGAGGCATAAAGCTAGTGAGGATACTAATGTACATAGTAAAATGAAGGCATAGTCAAGACGATCAATATTTTTTGACTTTTCATATTAGAAAGACCTTCATGTAAGGCATGTAATTGATGTGATGCACATGGAGAAGAATGTTGCGAAATATCTGATAGGAACATTTTTGGGTGGATCTCATTCAAAAGATGGAGAACGTTTGTACTGCGATCTACAAAAGATGAAAATAAAGAAGAAAAGGTGGTTAAAAAAAGATCCTACAATAGGAAAATTTCTACCCCCCCCCCCCCCCCCCACCCGAGCTGCTTTCACTTTGATTATTATCTAGAAAAAGATCTTTTTAGATTGTTGTTCAATTTGAAGACTCTAATTGTTTATTTAGGTAATTTGCAATGGGTAGTAAGATACTAAACAAATGATATGAAACCGTGCAAGCCTCACGGCTAACACGTCATCATTCAATTAATCCCTCTGCTATTTAGGCATTACTTCTCTTAACACAAAATCTTTGTCGAGAAATTATGCAAATCAAAATGTGCTTTACCATACTTTGTGCAAAAGTAGTAAATAGAAATCACATCAAAGCTGTAAAAGAAACTTTATCCTAGGCAATTTGTGTATTGAAGAAATATTTTCCTTCGTCGTTGTTCGATAGAAGCATCCACCTGCTTGTGCATTTATGCGATAAGGCTTTGTTATGTGATACTGTTGACATATTCTTTTTAGCAAACCTTCAAAGATTACGTAAAGAATATAGGGTATATTTATAGCTTAGGAACATATGCCAAAAAATTACTTGAGGAGGTTCAATTCTCATGGAGAATGAGTGATCAAGGAACCTGATGAGTTGCAGATGAAGTTAAAGATTGGAGAGAGAAAGTAAGAATAAAGAAACTCTTTATATCTTTGAATCGCAAGATGAAGTTAAAGATTAGAGAGAGCAAGTATTTACTGAATTATTCTTGGTTGATTATATGTATTCTATATATTATGATCTAAACTCTACAATTTACCTATAGGAACTATGAGAATGAAATTGCCTAAAATTATAGGAGAAATTGCACGACGAATGATTCTAGGGCATGTATATTAAAAGAGGTAATTTCCCCCCCTTATGTGTGCAGTTATTTATTCATGTGTGGTAAAAAAACGCCCTAATACAAATTCATTGATAAATGCAGCTTCTAAAAAAAGGTGATGTCTCTTGAAGGGTTGCACATCTAGCAAAAGGTCCCAATTTGGTGCGAAAGAGTTTAAGAAATTCCTTACCAAGAGTTTTGATTTCATTTTATATCCGTTTTAGGAAAATCTTTTGATGCAAAATAGCGAAATTTTAACTTTTTCCTTGACTACATGTGTCGCTGGAAAAAGCAATAAAAGTCCAAAAGATATAGTGCTAATCTATTATGGAATTGTCCAATAAATTCTGGAGCTAAATTATTTAGATTTCACATAAACCGTATTCTATTGTGACCCGGTAAAGTTGGAGGATAATCAAAATGCTTGAAAAATTTATCATGACTCCAAACTTATCAAGGTAGATTTATCAAAGGTGAAGAGTAAAGACCGCATAATCGACGACCCTTTTATTTATGCCTTTCTGAAAGTAAAGAACGTATTCTACTCGAAGTGAATAAATGATGAAAATAGTTTTGTTGTGCATGCACCAAAGGCAATCACTACAAGAAAAATACCCTTTCATGACAGTTTTAAAAATAACATTAAGACATTCATAAAAAAATATCATTAAAAATGTTATACTATTACTTACATGACATTTTTTTATAAAGTGTCATTATATATTTATTAATGTTAGTTTATATGACATTTTAAATATAACAATGATACTATTTATGACCAATTTTTTCTCTTAAAATTAGACGCGCGTAAACAAAGCAATTGGGCGGACTCTTTTCCCTCCATCCCAAATTGAAAATTTTTCTACAAAATGACTTAGTAGCCTCAGAAAATTGCACAACATTCCTCATTCCCAGAGCACCCAAAATATCCCCCGACTATTCGATTTCCGCTATCCTCCGATTCATATCACTATAAGGTACTCTCCCTCTCTCCCCCCCTCTCTCTCTCTCTCTCTCTCACACACACACACACACACACACACACACACACACACACACATACACACTCACACTCACACACATATATATACACACACATCCCTTACGATTTTGTGTTTGGTTTTGTATGCAATTCCAACATATCCCTTGTTGTTTTAGATGAAACTTATTTTCTTCTTGATAAGAAATGAGTCCATAGTTTATGTTTGGTTCGGGCTTCGAATTTTTGTTTGGTTTGGATACGGACCCAACACTCAGATTCCAAGTTTGTATGTTAATCTCCACGATATCATACATAAGGCATTCAAGAGTAGATTGGTCGAGAGATGATGGTGCAATAATACATGATTTTCAATGGGTAGCTCTATTTTTTCCATTAATGTCAAGCCCTAGAATGTCAAATTTTGGGGATACTAAAAACTTTTAAAAAACATAATCTTGAAAACAATTAATATTACATTACAATTGTAAGTTAAATTTTGTTAGTGTAAAAAAGAAAAATTTAATTTCTCTCCAGAAATTGATTTAAGAGTTTGTATAAGTACATAACAGATAATACACGTGTATGTGTGTGTGTGTGTGTGTTATATGTCAGTGACACAACTCGATATATTGGAGACCTTATATATATTTTTAAGATACGACAAGGGATAATTTGCAATTTTTATATTAACAAATAAGGTTTTGGTTATAATGATGGAAAAAATAAGGTTCGATTATATAATGAAACGTATATACAATATATTACAGGAGAATGTTTTTTTTTGTTTTCAAATTTATTGGTTTCCTATTAATTCATATATGAATTATTAATAAATTTTGTGTGCTAATGCTATAATTGTAAATATTTCTTCGTAGAGAATACCCATACATACAGTAAAATAGATATTGTTTGTTGTTGTATCCTTATTGTGGCCTTGACGCTGCTCTGTTCTGTGAAGCCAACAATGTGGCCAATATATGACTTACGCAACAAATGCTTTTGCTAATAGCCCCAACCCATGGTAACTTGGAAGCTCGTTTTGTAGTGATTTCAAGCGTTTACTTGATTATGTTAGTTACAATATGATGTAAATGTTAAGTTTTATTTCTGCCTATTTATAGTTAATGAAGTAATATGTGGGGGTGCATCGACCAACTCGTGCAGCCACTCACGGGTGTGGTGATCGTAATCTTGTTTGATAATTTGGAGGTCCGATGGGAGGGGGATAATGGAGTGTTTGTCAATGGAAATCTGTGGTAACATGAGTGGGGCTTGTCCCTCAATGATAAAGATATTAATGAGGGGTCATTAGGTGGATTTGAGGAGGCGAGGGTCATGGTGGGGTCGGGAGAAGATGGGTTGGACAACGTGGTGGTCGTGGGAATTGCGCAGATGGTTAGGGCACTGTTGGAGGTTGGTGCTGGCCACGGTAAGGGGTTGTTCACCCTACTGTTGGGGTGTGTTGTGGTTGTGGAGGGACTATGAGGGAGCATAGGGACCTTAATTTTAGGAAATGATTGAGCTATATCAAATTACTCCTTATTTGACAACTAGATAATTATTAAGAAAATAAAAAAAGAGCAATTAATTCTAATCAATTACTCCAGGCGTGGGACTCACTTCCCAAGGCCATGGTGAACATCAGTGAATACATAGTGTGAATATAGTATGAATACATGTAGACGTTTTCCTCTTTATTTTCCTAAACCAAAGCCCTTGTATTCTTATAAATACCTCCTTGGTGAGGAGAATAAAGTATCAAATTTTCTCTTTCTACATTTTATCATTCTATTTATTCAATTGATTGTGGGGCTATTGATGGGATTGTTATATCATTTCTTCTCATAAATGTACATAAAGATTTGTCCATTTTTGTAGGAAATAATTTATTCAAATTATGAACTTTATTATTTCTTCAGTGAGTAGATGGGTCTAATGACTTCAACTAACAACATATTTTACTGTATGAAAATGTTCATTTTAAAGTATCTTATCCTAAAAGTCAGGGAATGCTCATTAGTTCATAACTTAATACTTAGTGCACTCATCTCACAAGAGAGAGGTTGCGGGTTGAAACTCCAAGTGAGGAGCTTCACCATGTAATTAAGAGAAAATATTCCATTCATATCTTCTTTAGGGACTCTAAAATTGACATAAAACAGTGCAGACGTAAGCATGGTGGACGTCGATAAAAACTAAATCTTCATAGTTATGACACGAAGGTAAGGATTATAAATAGGGTTCAAAGTCAAAATAACCCAAAACACTTTAGGGTAATACCTTTAGGTTTCATTTGGAAGGCAAGGATAATGATATGCAAGAAAATTGTTGATCCCTTTTTAAGTTGTATAATATATTTCAACATATATGATATAGGCCTATAATCACTCACCCTTTTAGTTTCTCAACTTTTATGTTACAAACTTGTAATGGTTAATTTATGGCTTAATGTGAGTTCAACTACATACTTGATTATGAATTTAACTTAGTTATTCTTACTTGATTAGTGTTAATTTTTTTCCCCGATAAGAAACTTATTTTTTAATACAGAAATTGAATAACCCAATGCACATAAACGGTTCCTACAAAGTGAAATAATCATATATAATTGCGTGCTAACCTTTTGTATGTGAGGCATGGTTGTTAGACATTTCAAAGTGAATGTATGCTATTAATCATATGTATTACTTTTTGTACCTTACTTGATGGTTCTTCGTACAACATCGGGGGGTTGTCAATCCTTGATGCCAAACTTAGTTCTCTTAGAAAAGCACAAAAGGAGATTATTTAGAGTGAAGATAGCACGTTGAGGGAAAACTAACTAGTGTATGTTATTCAAACCGCATTACAATTTTTTGTTTGAACATTATTGTTCGTACCATATTTTCCTTTTATGTAAAAGAGAATTAAAGAATAATTTTGACGAGTCTTCCCCAAAATAAAATTTACGCAACTTGTTAAAAACCTTTTATAACATAACAAGTTATGTTCTTCAGCAAGATCCAATAATCTCCTTCTTTAAAACCTTTTTTCTATTCCAATGTCTTATAAATAATTTTGATTACTTTTCTGAAATGCATCTGATGTAATGTTTTTGTTAGATTCCACCATTTATCATTTGAAGCAAACTGTCCTCATTGCTTAATAATTTTACTAAAGTTATATTCACTTACTAAATTGATTTTATATATAGGAAAACATACACATGCATACAAACACCTCTTAATTAACATAGATTCAAGTATGAAGTAGTCACTAAAACTGTATATATTTAATTACTAGGTTATTACAAATTTAAAGACGTGAATATATTTACAAGACTATCTAACTCACTGATACAATATGAAAGTTTCAACTCATGACTTTTAAAATCATACTATTTTTGTATTGGTACACAAATTTACTAATTATATTATCATGGTAATGCCCATGCATCGCACTAATCTAATCTAATAGTACATTATAGTCTTAAAATGGGGATTCTAAGCACATTTCTCCACGCGTATAAAGATAAAAACACTAAATAGTTTGAGTTATATTGACACAACTTCTAAATTTAAATTAACTTGATATGTGTCAGTGTCAATGTATAAGATGTGTGTAACAAAGACTTAGCAGTTTCTGCCTTTTTTTTCTTCCTACCCTTTTTAATTTTCTCATCAATGTACTTACGAAAGGCATAATTTTTTTTCTCCACTGTCTATGCGAATTTCCTCCTAAACATTTGTAGTTAAAGTATGAATCTTGACTCTCACAGTCTCACGTATCATAGGAAAAAGGTATATACCCGCATCTCTATGTTTATTAATTATGTATGCTTTAAATATTCTCTCACTATGATTAGGTTTAAAAACAGGGAGAATTATTGGACTCAATCTGGCCCAATTTTCAAGTCAGTGATACATTTGTACACATAAGCTCTTGAAGCAATGTAATATCATCCTCAAGCAAGGTGTTGGCGGTGGGAAGCAACTCGTTGAAATAAGAGATCATGTTGTCCGATCTGGAGAATGGGTGTTGGGTATTTGTGGAGCTCTTGAATTCCCTTATAGTTCTGGGGCGCAGCATCTCCCCGAATTCCATGTCCCTGGCCATCAAAGCCCTCCAAATGTTTAAAAACATTATCTTCTCCCACTGCGTCATCCTCTCCCACACTTTCCTTGTCACCACATCCGTCGTCCGTGAATCTCCCACACTCGCCTTGTCGCCACATCCACCGTCCGCGAATCCTCCAATTCCTTCCACTTTACTCCTCACGTCACCATTGGTTCCTCTGGTACCAGTCGTGCCATTGAGAAGGAAATTTTCTCAAAGTACGCTCAAGGGTCATCCGCGGATTTACAGGTAGCATGCTGTTGTTTGAAAGGTGTAAGAGGGATTAGAGATTAAGTAAGGGAGAATTGGGGGGCTCTTGTTGAGAGCTTGTGCGGGGAAGAGGGGATTGTTAGAAGAGATAAGTTTTTCAAGCGGAGATGGAAGTTTATTCTGGCTGGTGAAGTTTTATTGTAAGAGATATTAGGGATGCTTTGGATTCATGAGATGGAAGTTTCTGGGTGGATATAATTATGAAGAGGTTAAGTTAATAGAACTAGTCAAAAGCCATTGGAGGAAGAAATTACCTAAGTTTGATCATGCTTCTCATGAAGGATGTACAAAAGTGGTGTGGCATAAATTCAGAATCCTTTGTGTAATTATACGTCCATGTACAGTAATAAAGAAATAGCAGTATCTAAACGTCCAAGAGATAGAATTTTCACATTCTCATAGAGAACATAAATCAACCTCTATCATCTGATACTATTCCAAAGTATTCGCAATAATAATGTTGTGGCATCAGTAGTTGATACTTAAGTCTGTGATATGGTTGAAGCTGCAGTGGTAGAATCAACTGTAGAAAATATTGATCCAGCCTTGGTGGTTAAAGCAGACGATTGGGTTTATCCTCTTAAGGAAAACCATAAACTAAAAAAATGATATGTAACACTAATGATATGGTTGCAGCATAAACATTTGATAACAATACTTAAATTTTTTAAACCGAATTAAAAGATTCCTTACCAGCGGTTAAGAAAATGGATCCAGCCTTAGAGGTAGAAGCTGAGGAAGCAGATTATTCCCATACAAAGGTTACTATGCTTGAGGAAAATCAAAAGTAGAATTGTGCTCAGGTGTTTTTGGAGAATAACATCGTTGCAGACTTCATTGTTGTGGATGTTTTGGCAATGACTCCTACGAGATTTCTTAGATAGTTCAATTATTGACGCTATTGCAACCGCCATGGGAATTCTAACAATGCCAAAACTTCATTGAATGGTTCGTGCTACTAATTACCATTTTCATATTTGGAACATTTTTTCCAGTGTACAAGTACCATTTTATTTCTTAGCATTAACATATATTGCATTATAAATTTGAATACCCGGTATCCTTGGTTTTGGCCAAAACCATGGCTAGAGCACATTATCTGTCTCTCATAAGTATTGGCACTAAAAATTGCTATATGATATTCTTGGAATTTGATATCTTTAATTTAAACTAACTTGCTATTAGTGCTCCTAGAGATTTGCACCATGTGATCACTTTTGCCGACTTGCCTATGTCTGGTTTCATTATGCAATGTTGCCTGAAATTGAATGGTGTCTTGCCTTTTGTTTCTGTATTTTCATCCATGCATTACTATGTTCATGTTTGTATGAATTTATTGCATTTTTGAGTTGTTTGTGTTAATGTCTTACCTTTTTCTTTGCCCCCTTTATACTGAGTGGGCCCACGTCACTAGGTTCAGTAAAGACAGTTAGTTCCTGCCGTATTTAACGGACCGATATGAATCTTACATGACAAGACACATTACCAGGATTAGACATAATATAACCTGGTTCAAACCTATCTTCCATTTGACTTTTCTTGAAAAATCAACAATATGTATTCATTTTGAGTAGTTCAATATCCTGATACAATATATTTAATTCATAATTGATATATCTTTTATAGTAACCTTTATTTTTTTTAGTTTAATTTTAACTTTTGAATTTGACCAGGATATTGTCAATCATAATTGAGATGATGATGATATAAAAGTCATATCATTAATTGGCTAAAATATTGTAATTTAATCTGTTGAATTGAGGATGCATTTATACTTTTACATTGAAAGTGTCATAGTCTTTGAATTGTTGTTTTAGCCTTAGCCATATCATTAATTGGTTCAAACACTATAAGTTAATTTGTCGAATTGAGGATGCATTCCTTTTTTACATAAAAAGTTTCCCAATGTCGGTATTATTTTTTTTAGCCTTCGCCTTTCTCATTAAACTGAATTTTTTTGGCTAGTTAGATTAAGCTTAGGCTAATAAATGCTCATAACTAGGAGAAAAAACCCTTACACATTGTGGAAATTTAACTGCACCACTGATTTGATAATAAAAATGATAGAAGTATTACATTTGTTCGAGCTTATCAAGGACGGGACATTCAGATGTTTTGCTATCAATCATCATCTCAATTGATAAATTTAACTCATATATATAAAATGATATTACAAAGCATATTTACTAATCAAATATATGTTTGCGATTTCTTTATCATGTGTATATGTTTCAAACTTTGCGAATTCTATTTGGTTGGATCAACGAATGCACATAAACAGTTTCTAGTCACTTTGATCAGTTTAATTTATTGTTCGGTTATGAGTTTGTGCTTGTGTTAAATTATTGATGAAGCTAAATTTCATTGAATTTACATGTTTATGATTGATCATGCATTTTGAAAAAGAATAAGGCGAAAATAATGCCTTCATCGCAACAGGTGATATAAATAATTTTGGCCTGTACAATCCATAGCAAGGAGGATTCAACTAGCCTCTTCATTTCACATTTATCAGTGGCCTCCCAATCTCTTTAAAAAGTTCGGTTAAAAGATCCAAAACTTCATTTGGTTTGGATTTATAGAATTTTGAAATTTGGTCACTCTGTCTCGAGAAACTTTATGTCTTATTTGTGATGATAGAGGAATCAATTTGATAAGTCCCTTGATGGAAAAGATCTAATACTGGTGAATTTCCCCCAAGAGTATCTATGATGTTTATCGACCCCGAGAGTATCTATGATGTTTTCCGATCATATGGTGCCAATTATGATATTAATAATTGCTTACGTGTTCCATCTATATTCAACTGCAGTAATTCAGAAGTGTTGATCCACCACTGTCTTTCATGTCTTTGATATAATGTTCTTCATATCTATGAAATTACAAAAGACGAGTGGATGATATATGTCTGGGATGGAACTACCACTACACCAGTTGCTATTCAAACGAAGTGAGGGTTAGTTCTTATGATTTTTTATTATTTTTACAAGGAGACTTCGATATTGAATAGGCTCGAAGGTGTTGTAAGTAGCCATGGCACAAAAGAAATCCGAACTTGAACAAATTTTGCATTCGCAGTTTTGAGGACCGAAGAAAGGACCAAATCTTGAAATAACAGGTACTATAATTACCCACTTTCCTCCTCATAGATTTTAAATTCTTCTTATATTTGATTTTCCTTATTTTAGAAAATGATGATTCATTATTTAAATTTGAATGTAGGCCTCAAATATATATGTCAAGAACATTGCTGATGATGTTACTGACCACATTGTTTAGTTGTCACGGGGATTGGTGATTGCTGGAACACTTATCAGCGTTGTTTTGTTTTCACTGGGGTTGGTGATTGTCGTGGATCAGAAAGATATCGTTGACTGAGTAGTGGTGCAGAGCGATAGAGGAATATACCAACCCAAGTCCTAATCGTCGTCTACAAAAGTGGGGATGTGATAGGTGTAGTAGGTCTGTGGTTGGAGCTTTTAAGGTGTCGACATAATTTCACGAAAGTCAAAGGAAGACCGACAGATTTATGTATGATTTTTGGATGTACATTTTTTAGAGACATTTTTTTGAATGATGTACATAGTGGGTATATCTAGATATGATACATGTAGTAGGTCATTAATTTTTTTGGATAACTAATGTAGATGGTGGGTATATCTATTTGTGTCCCTATATTTTTTTTATATGAACAAATGTCTTGGTTTGATGCATTTTAGGTGTGCGTGACCTCAAATACAAATAATTTCAGGACTGTTTTTATGTTATTGTAAATTTTGATTTGTGTTTAGATTTATTTGTCAACTATGACATTAATATTGGTTATTAATTTTTTTATTATATGTTTAATTTATGACCGTTTATATTAAGCCCTCATTTGATGAAATTTTTTATGACCTTTTTAAAATTTTGAACATTGTTTATCTACGCTTTTTAAATCAAATATGACATCTTATAGAGTATATTATGACCTTTTTTTGTAGCAGATATGACAGTTTTGAAAAAAAAAACTCATATATAACCGTTACCAAATATGACACTTTTTATGGGTATCAATTATGACACCCAAACTTATGATGCTTTTTATTGAAAAATAAAGTGTCATAAAATGGGTTTTATGACACTTAAAAAACGTCATAAAAAGGCTTTTTTCTTATAGTGAATGACTACTCAAGCATACAAATTAAAGTCTTCTAAAGAGTTTCAGTTTTCTCTTAATGACAACCCTAATATGAAGGATCTTTTAGTTAATTTAGAGGAAGATTGAGTATCAAAACATTATTTTACCCTTGGCAATCTTATGTGTATCCTATTATCATATTGGCCTTTGATAATCCGTTTTGTATCGAATTATGATATTGACGCTATATTGGGGCTTTAGTTTAGTTTATGAATGTTTAGTTTGACTTACAAATATTTAGTTTGATTTATGATCTTAAGTTTGAGTTATGAATGTTTAGGGGCATGAACAACTCGCACGAGACAAATATAACTCATAGGAAATAACCGCATAGTCACGGAAGTCGAATTTTAGAACAGAGTCTTCTTAGTTTGTGGTTGGACCAAATTGGCCCTGGAACCCGCCATATTTACTATCTTTGACTCTTCACTGGTCGATATATTGATGTCTCATTCCCAATGTAAAATATGAGGCTAGCTCTTCCAATTGTTCATCTAGGCTTTAACATCATCCTCAGCTCTAGTTTTGGCATGTTTTAAGCTGCATAACATTTTCTTTCTCTACTAGCTTATTGTATTTCTCTTGAGACCTATTTTCTCATACAAGGTACAATTAGTTGTCCTTAATAACATGGGTGAGTTTCTCTCTCAGGTGTTCGACCTCTAACTTTCACCTTTCTAAATCAACTACCACCTTGAGCTTTTCCAACAGAATTTTCCCATTTTTCATGGCATTGTATTTGGTTTTCATGATTGATTCTCGATTCATCATAATTTTTTGACATTATTAAACTCGAATATACGAAAGGCTGATCGAATAGCTACCTCGATGAGAATTACTTCATTCATTTCTTTGGTTCGATTAGCCTTTCGCAGGACCGAGTTTCACCCCTGTCAAAAAAATTTGGATGAATTGAGAATTAATCATGAAAACCAAATACAACGCCGTGTAAAAAGAACGCATGGAAATTATGCTGGAAATGCTCGAGATGGAATTTGATTTGAAAAGGTGCAAGTTAGAGATCGAACGCCATAGAGAAAAACTGACCCGCATTAATGTTGAAAACCAATTGTACGTCATACGAGAAAATAAGGCTCAAGAGAAATACAATAGGCTACAAGAGAAAAATAATGTTGTGTCATTGAAGCATGCCAAAACTACATCTGAGAATGAGGCTAAAGCCAAGAAGAACAAATTTGAAGATATGGAGCCTCGTGCTTTACGCTTAGAATGAGACGTCGATACATTGACCAGTGAAGAGTTAAAGATGGTAGACATGGGGGGTGACAGGGCCAATTTCGTCCAACACAGACTTAGGAGACTCTATTTTATTGCCTTATTCATAATTTTTTAATTATTTTTCTTATATAATGGTCAATTAAGTGCTCATTTGTTATAATATAACCCACAATCAGGAGACTCTATTTCGTTTCCTACGAGTTACTCGAACTCATTCGTTATCATTTTCCATAATATAACCCACAATCGGGACTCCCAGTTTGGGAATAGGACTTAAATTTGCAAATAAGCAGACTTAGGCTTTAAAAGATGCCCTTCTGGGGAACCCAAAATAGCCCCCCAAATAGCCCCGCGAGGTACACAAACACCTAGCATGGTGCCAATGTAACTCGTAGGAACTGATTGTGTAGTCACGGGACTCCCAATTTGTAAATAGACTAAAATTTGCAAATAAGCAAACTTGTTCTTGAAAACATACCCCTAGGGGAAAAAACCAAAATATCCCCCAAACGGCCCTGTGAGGGACACAGACACCTTGCACTTGGAAAATATAACACATATGAATTAACCGCATAGTCACGAGACTCTTGACTTCGTAATAGGACTAATATTTACAAATAACTAGACTTAGGATTAAGAACATGCCCCTAGGGAAAAAATCCAAAATAACCCAAATGGACCCGTGAGGGATACGAATAACTCACACGGGACCAATATAACTCGTAGGAACTAACCGTGTAGTCAGGGAACTCAACGTTTGGAAATAAGACTAAAATTTACAAATAAACAGACTTGGGGTTTAAAATATGCCTTGAGGGGAAACCTAAAATAGTAGATAAATGGATCTGTAAAGGGCACTAATATCTTAAACGGGATCAATGTGACTTATAGGAACTAATCACGTAGTTATGGGACTCCTGGTTTGGGAATATGACTAAAATTTTCAAAGAAACAGACTTAGTCTTGGAAACATACCCTTAGGAAGAAAATCCAAAACAACCCCCAAATGGTCCTGTAAGGGCACACACACCTTGCACATGACCAATGAAACTCACAAGAATCGATCGCGTAGTCACGGGACTCCTGGTTTGTGAATAGGATTAAAATTTACAAATAAGCATACTTAGGCTTAAAAGCATTCCCCTAGGGGCAACCCTAAATAACTCCTAAACAGCCATTTGAGGGGCACAAACACCTCACACGGTAATAATGTAACTCGTACGAACTGACTGCATAGTCACGGGACTTCCAGTTTGGGAATAAGACTATAATTTGCAAATAAGCAGACCTAGGCTTGAAAACATGCCCCTAGAGGAAAATCCAAAACATCTTTCAAGCATCTCTATGAGAGGCAAGGAAACTTCTTCGGGGACCAATGTAACTCGTAGAAACTGACCACATAGTCATGGGACTCCCGATTTGGGAATATGACTAAAATTTTCAATTAATAAGACTTAAGCTTCAAAACATGCCCCTAGGGGAAAACCCTAAAATATTCCCCAAATGGCCCCGTGAGAAGTGTGTACATTTCGTATGTGACCAATGTAACTCGTAAAAATTTGATGAGTAGTTATGGGACTCCCGCTTTGGGAATATGACTAAAATTTACAAATAAGTAGCAGACTTAGATTTGGAAACATGCCTCTAGAGGGAACCCAAAACAAACCCAAAATGGCCTCGTGAGGGGCATAAACACCTAGTACAAGATCACTGTAACTCATAGGAATTGATCACGTAGTCACGAAACTCTCGATTTGGGAATGGGAATAAAATTTTAAAATTATAAGACTTAAGTTTTAATACATGCCCCTAGGGAAAAGATCCAAAAAAAATCCCTAAACGGCCCTGAGAGGATCACGAACACCTCGCAGGGGACAATGTAACTGGTAGAAACTGATCGCGTAGTCATGTAACTCTTGATTTGGGAATAGGGTTAAAATTTGTAAATAAGCAAACTTAGGCTTGAAAACATGCTCGTAGGGGGAATATAAAACAGACCTCAAACGGACCTATGAGGGGCACGGACACCTCTCATGGGACCAATATAACTCGTAGAAATGGACCACATAGTCACAGGATTCCCGATAGGGGTACGAACACCTCACATATATTTTTCTTCGAGGTTTTGTAATTTTTTTCAAGTGGATATGGTCACAGTCCATAGTTATGACCAGTTTTTATGATTAAAAAAAATACGGTTCATGGTTTTAGGACGTGACCATCATTTACAAGTCTCCCCATGTGGTCACGGACCTTGTCCGTGAAGCCTAGTCCACTACTGGTCATGGACGTAGTCCACCCCCTAGTCCATGACCCCTAGTCCACTACCAGTCATGGACTAGGTCCATGACCCCTTGCCCTCAACTGATTATAGGCATTTGGAAATATAATGACCCATGATTCAGTCTGTGATCCTCTCTTTTGGTCAAGAATAAAGTTCGTAACCATTAATTTTGATGATGCCAGAAATGTTTATGGACCTCAGTCGTGACCCGAAGGCCTGGTCATAGCCAAAATCAGTTACCTTTTTCGGTTGTTGTGTAGTGAGGTCATTGAGCAGAATATACAATTATTGGAGTGCACAATGGCGTATATGGTGCGATTATTGGAATGCACAAATGCGTGAAAACCTGTGTTTCCTCTACCAATGTGCTTTACTTATGGGTAGTTTATTGCGAGGTTTGATGAGAAGTACATGTTGTATTATCTTAAGGTGTAGAAGATGAAAGAGTTACTCCTTATTGAGAATGGTTCTCGTAAGGTGTTAGAGTATGAGTGAGAGTTCATAACATCATCTCTTTTTTAACCATAGAAGATGAGCATAGATAATAATAAGATGGAGTGTTTATATAAAGGTTAGCATGTCAGACCAGGTAGTTTATCAAAAGGAATCCATGATACAACACATATTCACGGGCGGTAACTATGGCATTGATGCATTTTCATGGAAATAAGGGCAGAAGAGGAAGCTAGAAAATGTGGTCTGCTTGAATGCGTCCAAACTGATGGTAGTTCCAGTCGAGATTGAAAGGTTTTTTTAGGGACATGAAGGCCATGAACACTATAAGAGATTGCGACCCACTCGGTAGATACCCCATCAGATAGGTTAGTAAAATAATATGAGAGATAGTGGGGGAATCAGCCGGATCCTTCTACAAGAGTAAGTTTTCAATATGGAGGGCAAGGGTACAAATATCAAGTTTTCTAGATTCTGAGTAATCATGGACAACAGGCACATACTAGACATGGTCAGTAGGGATAACAGGATTTTAGACCCCAACAACAGTAATATCTATAACACCCCATCATCTACCAACCCTAGTAGTCCCAAGGCGTTAGGCACCTGTAACACCCCATATTTGTTAGGATGTATTTTTGAGCATTTTTAAATTACACGTGTGCGCGTAATTTAAATAAAATGAGAAATAATGAAAATTAAATAAATATTAATTAGAGAGAACTAGATTAATATTTATATATAAAAAAATATTATTATTTATGTGAAACCATATTTATTAATTATGATAAGTAAATAAAATATGTCAAATGATATTGCGTCATAAGTGAGTAAAATCGGCAGATTTGATGGTATCTCATTCGGGAACCACATATGGGGTCGTGTTAGGAATGAGATGGGATAACTTATGTTAGATGACTCATATGGTGATTTCAAGTGTGCCGATGATCCGAAATAGGTCGAGATAGCCAAAATTAGGTACCTAGGGGTGGTAATTGGGTTCAGGGGACTTTTTAGACTAAACGGGACCCGTATGAGGGCATTCAGATCATTTTACACATAACACATAGCCTAATTTCGGGATTAGGGATATCAATAGGGAAGGTGGATGGAGTGGGCAGCCATTCCACCATCCCAAAAGACCTGGACTTGATAGAGAAGAGAAGGGAGAACCAAAGAGGAGGTGTAGAGAATCATTCTGGGAAGAGATTGAATCAATTTCGAGCTCAGAATCATCATGTAAAGGAGTTTCGTAGAAGCAAAATCATAATTCCAACAAATTAAAGGAAAGTTTTTATCTTGCTTTGATGCTTGATGTTGTTTCAATAATTTATATCATAGTTGGTGTAGAAATATGAATTTTGGGGTGGGATTCACGTGTAAAAATGGAATTTTTGGGAACGAAATTAGAGAAAGATAATCTGATTGTAATCCCATAATAAATCTGAGATTTATTTAGGTAAAAAGATGTGATATTGAATGGTTCTCATGGAAATTGAATTAAGAAAGTAAATTATTCTTGTTAATTATGTTGAATCCAATGAGTTAATATGTTATCGAATGAATTAAGACATAAAAATGTGAATCATTACGTTTAGGAATGATATGAAGATGCTATTTTGAGTTTGGATGAGGATTGGTATTCAGATGGTGTATATGAAATTGTGGAATTCCATAAAAAATGAACCAGGTCCGCGCAGACCAGATTCGGGTCAAGGGAGAATCGGTTCAACCCTACCTTACTGTTTGGCCTACTTTTTTTCTTGGGTTTTTCGTGGACTGTTTTGGGTTAAGATTGATTTAGGGAGTTCAATAGGTGACTTAGGAGTTTTGAAAAAATATGGGGAAGATTAAATTTACCTTAGGTTAGTCGGGAATTAAATTCGAGTACAAACTTAAGGGCTTTTAGGATGAATAACAATCAGGTTATTATTAATGAAAGAAGTTTGGGATTTCGAAAAGAGTTAAGCTATGGGTAGGAGTAGAATAGCTTAGTAACCTAAATAATGATAATTATGAATTTATTATAAGTGACTACTTGAATATTCGATGGTTGGGGTAGATTCATGAATTGTGGGCCAATGTTGCGAGAGATTTATGCACGTTTAGCCAATTGTATATATATGTAATGAGAAAGATAGTGTATATATATATATATATATATATATATATAGAGAGAGAGAGAGAGAGAGAGAGAGAGAGGCTCTTCAACATACCTATTTTTTTAAAATAGAAAAAATAATTTTGAGTTGATATCTTTTATATGGGTTCATGATATTTAAATGTGCCCCTGTAAAAATATTCAGATCAAAATAATATGTTTTGATATTTTTAAAAAATAGGTAAAAAAATTGACAGTTTTAAAGGGTAAAAACTGTAAGTTTTTTTACTTATTTTTTAAAAATAATAAAAACATTATTTGCAGTTGATTTTTTTTATAGGGGCACATTGAAATATCATGAATCCATATAGAAAATATCATCCCAAAGTTGTATTTTTTACTATTTTAAAAAAAGGGTATGTTGCTAGTAGGTATGTTGGAGAGCCTATCTCTCTCTCTCTCTCTATATATATATATATATATATATATATATATGAACATACCTACTCTATGGATGCTATTGTTGGAGGTTGTACGTAGTGAGCAGTCCACCCTGGCATTGACGAGTAGGTGTTGAATTGATTCCCTAGGTCATAGGACTATGGCATGACCCCGATATGTTAGTTTAGACTCTAAAAGGGTAATGTGGTATAGTTATGACCCACAGATGTAAGTGTATGATTGCCTCCACTTATGAGTTTACGAGTTGGGTTCGATGGTGAGATTTTGACCTGGTGAACCAGGAGTGGTACGTGATGTACCTGGATCCTGATAGCATGCTAGAGAATGCATCCTCAAGGTTTGAGCTTTGGGGATGCAATTGTACATACATATACATACGTATATATATATGATAGTCGATTGAGAGTAAAAGGAGTAAAATACGTGTAGCACACTTTGGCTAGAAGTTTAGAATGCGGGGTTAAAGTATGTGATGATATTAGTTAGATAGGGTAGCAAAACTAGGGCATTAAAATATACGCGTTAAGTGCAAACTACAGATAAGGGTTGACAATTATCTCATGTGAGTATGACGCTAGTTTAAATATGAACGTTTATACTGCATTTTCATCCGTGCATTTTAAATACTTGTAAAATATTTTCAAATGGTTTTGGGCTCTAATCTATATCAAAATTGTTTTCAAAAACCTTTTAGGTTCCTAGCCACAGGGACGCTAGGCATGATTATCTTTCAGGTCAAACGATGCTGCAACAGTTGTGGATGACTGCATGCCTCGATTATATGCATCTATCATTGCTTTGTAGATAGGAGTTCATTCAGTTATTTATTCAGGGCATGTCGCCCATTATTGGACAGTGTTTACTTCATGCAGACTGCACGTCATTTCAGTTTCAATTGGATTATAGTATTGAGTTTTACCGAGAGTTTTTCTATTGATATATTTATTATGCCTCTGAGCATTTACTTCATTCTTATGATGAATGTGTATTTATATTATCTGGAATGGTTTGTTGTACATGGGAAAAATAATTATAGCAAGTTAATAAGTTTTTAAAATTTGACATCGGGCTTAATAGGTTATTAGTGATTAATTTGGTTTTCTATAGTGATGCTAGGAATGAGTCAGTCTGAGATTCCAATTTTATTTTAGTAGAGGGTTGGTCACCTGTCTATTAAATAGGTGGGGTGTCACAGATGGTATCAGAGAATTAGGTTCTAGTGTCTTTAGGACCTGTGCGGATTATTGCGATTCCATCATAACATCCTTTGATATAGAGCCCTATTATTAGGAATGTTGCATTAAATTACGCATTTATATGCTTCTGCTGTTATGATATATATTATTTGTGATCTCATACAAATTCGACCTGGTTTCAGATACCACCCAAGATAGGACAATCAACTAAGGCTACTAGGAGGGCCAACATAGGTAAGGCTTAGCAGGCTGCGTAGGTGCCAGAGGGGACGATGATGGCCGCCGAGGTGGCCACCATAGTTTCTCAGGCGGTTAATTCCTCCATGGAAGCCATGATGCAAAAGCTTCCACAGACTTAGCTATAGCAACTGATGGCACCGATCGTCCAGGACCACCTAGGACCATCAGTGTGGGAGAGAGTTCGGGAGTCATTTCAAAAACGTCATCCACTACATTTTTAGGTCAATAAAGATGTGGTTGTTGTTAGTCAGTAAAATAAAGATATACAATGTCACCACCATATGGTTGCGTGCAACGACACTCAGAAATAGATCTTAGCTACTTAAAAGTTAGTGGGAGTAACATTATAGTGGTGAGAGTCAGTCACCATGTCTGAGGACAGGGACAAGATGATGATAGCAAAGTTTTGGGTGCGATTCGAACGTAAGTTTTTCCCATCCACGATTCAAACAGAGATGCGGAGGAGGTTTTTTAACTTACCACAAGAGGGTCGGACTATGGCCTATTACGAGTAGGAGTTCACCCTTCTAGTGAAATTTGTGCTTGACGAGGTGAACACTGAAAAGAAAAATATGCTGAGTTTACAGATGGACTCAACTGACGGATTCGACAACACTTGTTGGGTAATCAGGCATTGAAGACTTTCATTGAGGTTGTCAATGCCTCACTTCTTCACTATCAGGATCACTGCCTCCATGTGAAGGGGCAAGAGAGTTAGAGAGTCTAGACAATAGGTAAAGATGGGATGTAATGGTGCCAGTCAGGCACTACAACAGTAGTCAGCCAGACAACATGAGCGGGATATCCACCAAGAGAATCTAGCTAAGAGGTTTCACTCAGGGGGATTCCGATCAGGCGACAGTGAGTTTAGACAATGCCAATAGGTCCAGTAGCAGCATGTTCCTTAGGGCCAAGTGAACAATGGGGGAGGCCATCAGGGTCGAGCCCACTAGAGCCAAAGACCAAGGTAGCCCTGGCATGGCTAATAGGGATAGAGGCAGGGGGATTTCATCGGCCGATGCTTTACATGTGGGGAGCCCGAGAGTGCAAAATAATTGCAAATGATGATTTCACACAAATTATTTGCAACACCAAGTAGTAAATATATGGAAGAGACTTTTAAACAGATTTTATCTTGTTTATCCAAATCATGCATCTATCTAATAAAACGAATAAATCAAACCACGCAAATAAGACAAGGCCATGTTTTAGGGAAAAAAATCTTTCAGGTAAAAACCTTTATTCACTTAGAAATTTACAAGAGAGTCGACTTACACACTAGTTGATCCCCCACAAGCATAATGCCCTATTCTTCGAAAATCTATAAGGAACTTTCGTAAGAGTCATATGACCATAGTCCTCCGAATTAGCCTCAACCTTTGTTTTTAGCAGTGAATCCCCGCAGGTATCATAAGTTAGCAATGGGGTGCCTCTCCACCAAGGTGTATGCAAGACATAAAAAACATTTTTTGGGTTTAAACTGATTCACAAGAATAATATTCAAGGATGCATTTTGTGAATTAGAACTTAGGAACACAAAACTTGAAGAACTTTTGCTGCTGATATGCAGAAACGTATTTCGTAAAAAAGTCTTAAACAAATTCAATCACGAAACAAGTATTTATAAAAACTTGAGTCGACAGGGTCGTTTGAACGACATCCTTATCTCCTTCGAACGATATCTCATGTCGTTAGATCCTAAGCATCAAACGACATTAAAAAAATCAAACACTTTGATGTCTTTAGATGAACTGCGATCAACTACATCAAACGACCTTCAAGAGACATTCAATGTCATTAGATGGGCCATTTGAAAGACTTGATCTTATCGTTCGAATGACACGGAGTTGTCGTTTGAATGACTGCAGCGTCCAAAAATTTTATTTTAAAAACTTCGCCTAGAGAAAATTAAAAAATATATCTTTCAAAAATTAAAAACCATGTTCGTATTTTGATAAAAAAAATAAACATCCCAAATATAATTCTATGAATTGATTCAAACTCTAAATCGTTTATATCGTTTGGGATGTCGATAAGTCTTCAAACTTGGAGATGCTTGAGTTCGGTTCGTCTTGACAATGCGTGACGATTTGTAACAGGATACGTCAAACTAGGCTAATGTTATGCTACGAACAATCCTAGAAAAAATGTTCTTACAGAGCCAGGACATATGTGAATAGATTCCTTGCAGCGGGCCAGGGGCAGTAATAAGGTGTCTGGTAAGGGCCACAGGCAGAGTTACCACCTACAGCACCACTAGCTCCAGCGGTCCCACCTCAGTAAGGACAGTTACAGTATGGGCGTGTCTATAATGTCCAAAATGAGATGATTCCAAAGGCATCGCAAGCGCCACCAGCTGTAGAGGGTACACTCGCTACCTATGGGCATATGGGTCGGGTGTTATTCAATATGGGGGCATTGCATTCTTTTAGTACTACTAGATTTTCATGAGCGACCAGATTATCAGAGACAGCCGATAATATTGTTATGTGTGTCGATTCACTGTTTGGTAATGGGGCCCTCATCCATTCCATATGTAAAGGAGTGGGGATAGATGTCCTGAGATTATGCTAAGTAACCGACTTATTGGTGCTAGATATAATAGGGTATGATGTCATTCTCATTATGGACTGGTTGGTGGGTTATAGGGCGATGGTGGATTATTTTTGTAGGACAGTCGTGCTCGCTATTTTAGGATAAGAGATGTTTTTGGTGGTGATACCTCTTATTGAGGGAGGGTAGAGCATGTACCTTTATTATAACGAGGAGGAGACCTCGCAGGAGGTGGTTATATCATTAAATTCAATCCTAATAGTTAGGGAGTTCGCAGATGTTTTCCAGGAGATACCAAGTTTTCCACCGAGCTGAGAGATTGATTTGTTATTGATTTGGTGCCGAGTACTAAACCGATAGAACATGTACCCTATCGGATGGATCCCTTGGAGATGCGGGAGTTGAGAGACTAGATTCAGTAGCTCTTAGGGATAGGCTTCATCTGCTGGAGTACATCATTGTGGGTTGCTCCGGTATTGTTTATGAAGAAAAGGGATGAATCACCGAGGTTGTGTGTTGACTATAGAGAGTTAAAAAAAGGTCACAATCTAAAATAAATATCCTTTGTCCCGCATCAATGACCTGTTTGGCCAATTGAGAGGAGCAACCTACTTCTCAAAGATTGACTTGAGGTCAAGTTATAACCATATACGTATTAGGGAGTGAGATGTCCCTAAGACCGCATTCTTGACGATGTATGGGTCATATGAGTTCAGGGTTATGACGTTCGGGCTAACCAATGCACTAATAATATTAATGGATCTAATAAATAGGGTGTTTAGAGACTTCCTAAATGAGTTCGTTATTTGTTTCATATACGACATTCTAGTATATTCTCAAACTGAGGGCGAGAACTCAGAGCATTTGTGTATGGTTCTGCAGATGTTAGGGACTATTAGTTGTATTCTAAGTTCAAGAAATGTGGATTCTTGTTGAGAGAGGTTCAGTTCTTGGGTCATATTATATCTGACAGAGGCATTTCAGTGGATACGAGTAAGGTAACAACGATGAGGGAGTGGGTTTATCCCACAACACCGATAGAGATCCCTAGCTTCTTAGGTTACTATCATCGGATTATTAAAGGGTTTTTGAAGATTAGGTGTCCATTGATAAATTTGACTCGCAAGGGGGTGACGTTTGTATGGGATGAGTACTGTCAGTTAACTTTTCATAAATTAAAGGACAAATTTACTTCAACACCAGTGCTCGCACTGCCTAGGGGAGGAATGGACTACTTTGTATTTACATATGCATCCCTACAGGGACTTGGGGCATGTTACACCAGGAAGATCGAGCTATAGCTTATGGTTATCTCAAGATTAAGTCCCACGAGAGTAACTACCCCACAAACAATTTGGAGCTAGCTACGATAGTTTTTGCCTAGAGGATTTGGGGGCTCTATCTCCTGGGGGAGAATTTTAGTTTATTCACGAATCGTAAATTATTGCAGTATCTGTTCACATAGAAGGATCTCAACATGAGGAAGCATAGGTGGATCGAGTTTGTGAAAGACTATCAGTTTGACATCCAGTACCACTTGGTGAAGGCTAACATTATGGTAGACGCATTAAGCCGACAGTCTACGGGGAGTTATCAACGGTCTGGAAAGTGAAGTGAAGTGAACTTTGACAGGATGGTGCAGTGGCCAGAGTTTGTATGGCAGTATTGACTATCACACATGAGATCATTATGAGGATTGTAAGGATACAAGCAGGGGATCCGTTATGTTAGGACATGGTTCGTCAGTTATTGGCAGAGGTAGAAGAGTCTTACTCGATTAATTCAGAAGGAGGATTACGCTTCAATGGGAGGCTTATAGTCCCAGAGGATGGGTACCAACGTCATTCAGTCATGACAGAGTCTCACGGGTCATGATTTTTGGTACATCCCGATGGGGATAAGATGTACTAAGATATGAGGAGACTGTATAGGTGGGCTGAGAGGAAAAATGACATTGTTGAGTTTGTCTCAAAGTGCACCACTTGTCAGTTAGTGAAGGTAGACCATCTGAGACCAATCGGGATGTTGCATCCATTGGATATTCCAATTTGAATATGGGAGAGTATATCGATGGACTTTATTACGGGGCTACCGACATCACAGAGGGGTCATGATTCCATATGGATTAATATGGATCACTTGGACAAGGTGGCCCACTTTTTAAAAGTTTGGATGGATTATACGATGAGATAGTATGCCCAACCTTTTATAGCCGAGATATTGAGGTTACATTGGGAACCGATTAATATTGTGTCTAATTGGGATAAGATATTCGTGTCCCATTTTTGGCAGAGCTTCCAGAAGGCTATGGGGATATAGTTGCGGCTGAGTATGGTTTACCATTTGCAGATAGATGGGCAGACTGAGAAGGTTAATTAGATGCTAGAGGATATACTCAGGTTGTGTATATTGGATTTTAGGGGAGGTTGGAAGCAGTATCTTC
This sequence comes from Sambucus nigra, assembly GCA_949130495.1. Lineage (NCBI taxonomy): Eukaryota > Viridiplantae > Streptophyta > Magnoliopsida > Dipsacales > Adoxaceae > Sambucus > Sambucus nigra. The sequence continues at coordinate 129,001,627 of OX422212.1, read as the reverse complement.
CATTGATAGAGTTTGTTTATAACAACTCTTACCAGTTCACTATCTGCACAGTGCCTTTTGAGGCATTATATGGCTGATCTTTTTGTTCACCCTCTTGTTGATTAGAGGTGGGAGATAACAAGTTTCTTGGAACATAGATGATCTAGAGAACTTATTCCTAGATCTAGCTAATTCGGGATCGTATACAGATTAAATCAAGACAAGCAAAGTTAAGAAAATGCTGATAGGAGGCACGTAAAGCTGGAGGTGGGTGACCAAGTTTTATTGTGGTTGTCTCCTATGAAAGGATTTATGCAACTTGGGAATAAGGGGAGGCTAGCACCGAGGTATGTGGGGCCTTTCTCGATCATTAAGAGGATAAGGCCAGTTGTTCACAAGCTCACCTTACTAGAGCATCTACAACGGATGTGTTTCATGTGTATTCATTGAAGAAGTACCAGAGGAGTGAGATGGGATATTTGTACATTCCATTATAGGAGACTGATTTTCATCCCGACATCTCATATGAGAATATATCGGTTTCTATCTTGGATCGTAGTGAGCGTAAGTTACGATCAAAGGTGGTGCCTTTGGTTCGTGTTCCATTGGGGCACCATAATGCTAACGAGTCGACATGGAAGCGGGAGGATGAAATGCAAGATAAGTTTCCTAAGCTCTTTATTCTAGGTATGTTTTAATTTCAGAGATGAAATTCCTTTGTAAGGGGGGAAGTATCTAACATCCCATATTTTTCGGTTATTATTTTTGAGCATGTATAAATTACATGTGTGCGTGTAATTTAAATAAAATGAGAAATAATGAGAATTAAATAAATATTAATTAGTGAGAGCAAGATTAATAATTATGTGAAACCATATTTATTAATTGTGATAAGTAAATAAGATATGTCAAATGATATTACGTCGTAAGTGGATTTGACGGTATCTCATTCGGGATGCTCGTATGGGGTCGTATTAGAAATGAGATGGGATAAATTATGTTAGGTGACTCAGATGGTGATTTCGTGTGTTCCGATGATCCTAAATGGTTCGAGATAGTCAAAATTAGGTACCCATGGGTGATAATTAGGTTCCGAGGACTTTTTAGACTAAACAGGACCCATGTGAGGGCGTTCAGATCATTTTACACTTAAAAGCTAGCCTAATTTCAGGATTAGGGATATTAAAAAAGGAAGGTGGATGGAGTGGGCAGCAAATCCACCATCCCAAAGTAACTGTACTTGAGAGAGAAGGGAAAAGAGAAGGGAGAACCAAAGAGGAGGTGTAGAGAATCATTTTTGGAAGAGATTGGATCAATTCCGGGCTCAAAACCGTCGTGTAAAGGAGATTCATAGGAGCAAAATCATAATTCCAACAAATTAAAGGAAATTTTTTAATCTTTATTTGATGCTTAATGTTGTTTCAATGATTCATGTCATAGTTGGTGTAGAAATATGAATTTGGGGGTGGGATTCACGTGTAAAATGGAATTTTGGGGAACAAAATTATAGAAAGATAATCTGATTGTAATCCCATAATAAATCTGAGATTGGTTTATGTAAAAAGATGTGATCTTGAATGGTTCTTACTGTTTGGCCTACTTTTTTTCTTGGGTTTTTTGTTGACTGTTTTGGGTTCAAATTGATTTTGGGAGTTCGATGGGTGACTTAGGACTTCTTGAAAAATACGGGGAGATTATATTTACCTTAGGTCAGTTAGGAATTAAATCCGGGTACGAACTTATGGGTGTTCTAGAGTGGATAACATACGGGTTCTTATTAATTAAAGTTGTTTGGGATTTCGAAAAGAGTTAGGCTACAGACCGGAGTAGAAGAGCTCGGTGGCCAGAATAATGATAATTATGAATCATTATAGCTGACTACTTAATTATTCGGGAGTTGGGGGTATACTTGGGAATTGTGGGCTAGTTTTGCAAGAAAATTCATGCACGTTTAACTGGTTATATATATATATATATATACACACACACTAGTGGAATGCCCGAGCCTGAAGGCACGGCGAAAACTTTGAAAGCACGTAATCGCAAACCGACAAAATTATCGTTCCCGACAAAACAAAGTATAATTATAAAAAAATTGGCCATAATCTCATTTGTTTATAGAACTATCCACCTTACTTAAGAAGTAATAAATTGTTAAACAACATTCAAGTAGTATAAATTCATCAAATAAATTCAAATATAACATGAAATGTACAATATTCTTCTACCGAATTCACATTGTGTAAAGAAAATCATTTCTTCACACCTCAATTCGTAGAAATTACATCAATATATATTGAATAAAATTTTCATAAAGGGAAAAAATGTATAATGATCATTCTATCAAAGTCCGATCATTCTATCAAATTTATTAGTTTTAATCGTTATAGAGTAGTTGATAATTTTATAAACGAAAAAAAATATTAGCACATTGATTTAAAATTTACAATTCTAAAGGCATATTTATGTCAGGATTTACTTAGTTAACAGGCCATGTTTATATTAAAAAATATACTCACTGTTAGTGGTGTATGAGGATTAATATTTTAAATAGATCAACATAAACACTTCTAATAAAGAAATTATTATTGATTTATATAACAACATGACACGACACACTAAGGGTGTATTGCTTAATTTGGTCAGGTTCATTTTTGCTTAAAAAATATTTTGTTTTGTACCCTTTTTAGTCGGGTTAGGTTGTCACATGGGGTTAAAGTGAGTTTGAAAGAAGTTACTGGTTAATCTTTTAAATTAATTAGTATTACTTTTCTATAAAGCATTATGGTTCAAACATCTTTTTTCCACACAGTTCGTCTCCTAAAGGTAGATGTACGGCTATATATTTATGTAGAATAAAGACAGCTTTAGGGTATAGGCATGAGGCTCCAGATAAAAAAATCTTAAAAGAATTATTGGATATGAAAAAATATATATAAAAAAACAGAAAGTAATTGACGTGATGTAAAGACAATAGCTATGGCGAATTTTTTTAAAACGACAGTCCACTGCGATAGGCTGATGTGGGGCCCACGAAAGACAACTAGTAATGTAAATTATTTGCATGATGCCCAAGGGATTATACTAGGAAGTAGGTGCTAGGTTGAAGACTGAAAAGAAAAGAAAATTTGTCTTCAAAGTACTGATTATACAACTTGCTTCAAAAGTTAACAGGCATAGAAATTTTGAAAAAGATAAGGCCTCTTTTATACATTTGTTTGAATTGATTTGATTAATTCTTTAGCCCCACATAAGTGCTCCCACATACTTTTTATTTATTTTTTATTATTCTTTTGTTTTGCTTATTAAACCAGAGATCCACTACCCATTTCAAAAATTCTCTTTTTATCCTTTCAAATTGCTTTTACTTTTGTCCCATTACCCCATTACCCCATGCCCTTTAGGCTTTATTCCTTATGTTTTGTCCCATCATCCCATTACCCCATGCCCTTTATTCCTTGTGTCTTGTCCCATCATCCTACTACTTCTTTATATGTGGAAAAATCAATGAGTTCAAACATATTTTAAGATGAGTCCCAACATATAGGTCAAAATTAATTAAAATGACTATTAATGAACACTAAGCATCCGTTTGGTTACCCTTATTTGTCATGGCAAACGACAAATGAAGTATTTGCCTATAATTTGGTGTGTTTTGTTGCATAATTTATCGTGACATTATTTGTCAGTGTACAACATCCATTATGCATAAGGTGTAGCAAACTTTGCTTACCTATTTGAGTGAGAAATATTTTCCAACAAATTTGCCAACTTCTTAATTTAAAAAATGTTATGAATATTTAAAAATAATTTAAAATCTGTTTTCTTTTTTTACCAAAAAAATTATTTTTTTTATTTTACAATAAAAAAACTCGTCTTTCTACAAAAAAAAACAGTTTTCTTATTTTATTAAAAAAAAATTGCTTTTTTAATTTACAAAAAAAACAATTTTTTTATTTTGCGAAAAAAAAATCTATTATCGTTTTTTACAAAAAAAATTATTTTCTTATTTTATAAAAAAAATATTAAAAAAAACAGTTTTCTTATTTTACAAAAAAAAGTGTTTTTTATTTTATTTTGCAAAAAAAAATGTTTTCATTTTTTTACAAAAAAAAACATCGTTTTCTTATTTTACAAAAAAAAAAGTTTTTTATTTAAAAAAAAAAACTTGTTATTAAAAAAAAATTGTATTCTTGTTAAACTATTTTCTCATTAAAATATCTTGCTTAAAAAACTTGTTATACCTGATTTGGTGTCTGATAGCCTAATGTGAGAAAAATAATATTTGTCTATGCAAAATTTGCTTAGGCAAAATTTATCATGCCAACTCTTTTGCCCAATTCAAATTAAACAGACCCTAAATAATACATTCACATTAATAAATAAAAACAGATAATACATAAAAATTAACCGTGCTATGTGAAAGTCCCATTGATATATATACCATCCATTAATTCTACAAACAACAAAGTAATTAAATCAAATGAAGAGTAAAAAATAACACAAAATCATAACACCCAAAATGTGTATTTTTATACACCAATGTAAACAAAATTATATCCTCCTTAAAAAAAAGCTCTTACAATTAAGATTAAGATAGAGAGAAACCTTAAAACACTTGTCCAAAATCGAACCAAAAAAACATTATACCTGTAAAAAAAATATTAGATCTGCAAAAAAATATTAGACCTGAAAAAAAAACATAAAACCAAAGAAACCTTATAACACTTTCCCAAAATCGAACAAAAAAAAACATTACACTTACCCAAAATCGAACCAAAAAAACATTACACCTGCTAAAAAACATAATGTGCATCAAAGAAGATTTTTATACATCCAAAAATAATATAATGTCATAACACCCAAAACGTGTATTTTTATACACCAGTGTAAACAAAGTTATATCCTCCTTAAAAAAAAGTTGTTACAAAGAAGATTAAGATAGAGAGCAACCTTAAATCACATGCCCAAAATCGGAAAAAAATCTGCAAATAAAATATTAGGTAAAAAAATATTTGACCTGAAAAAAACACATAGAAAACAAAGAAACCTTAAAACACTTACCGAATATCGAACCAAAGAAACTTTACCTGTAAAAAAACATTAGACCTAAAAAAATAAATCTGCAAAAAAAAATGTTAGACTAGGAAAAAAAACATAAAACCAAAGAAATAATAAAACATTGAGACTTCAATCGAAAATACAAACCAAAATGGCCTACGAGTAAAAAGGCTAGAAATAAGACAAATAAAATAAAAGAGAAAGAGTCACATACCGGGTATATCCCAAAAAACTACATTAAATCACCCAAATAAACTAAATGAAACCCATCTAGGTTTTTTTGCTGGAGCTCGACTAAAATCGAAGAAGAGCAGCGGAGGGGCTGAATACCCCTCACATTAATTGCTTTATCCCCTTCTTAGATTCTCTCTTTCACAGGAACAATGTATCTTTCTTCTCGGTTTTTGTAGGTTCGAATGGTTTATGATGGTTCTGGATTCAATGATGTAGGTGGTGTATGGAGGTACCGAGTAAGTGGTGGATGGATGGTAGTGCCGGTTGGTGGTAGATGGATCGATGGTGTAGGTTGTGGATGGGTTTTTTCAGGTTCCATGTTTTGATTGGAGTTTTTTTTTCAGGTCTAATATTTTTTTACCTAATTTCTTTTTATTTATTTTTTATTATTCTTTTGTTTTGCTTATTAAACCAGAGATCCACTACCCATTTCAAAAATTCTCTTTTTATCCTTTCAAATTGCTTTTACATTTGTCCCATTACCCCATTACCCCATGCCCATTAGGCTTTATTCCTTATGTTTTGTCCCATCATCCCATTACCCCATGCCCTTTATTCCTTGTGTCTTGTCCCATCATCCTACTACTTCTTTATATGTGGAAAAATCAATGAGTTCAAACATATTTTAAGATGAGTCCCAACATATAGGTCAAAATTAATTAAAATGACTATTAATGAACACTAAGCATCTGTTTGGTTACCCTTATTTGTCATGGCAAACGACAAATGAAGTATTTGCCTATAATTTGGTGTGTTTGGTTGCATAATTTATCGTGACATTATTTGTCAGTGTACAACATCCATTATGCATAAGGTGTAGCAAACTTTGCTTACCTATTTGGGTGAGAAATATTTTCCAACAAATTTGCTAACTTCTTAATTTAAAAAATGTTATGAATATTTAAAAATAATTTAAAATCTGTTTTCTTTTTTTACCAAAAAAACTATTTTTTTTATTTTACAATAAAAAAACTCGTCTTTCTACAAAAAAAAAACGGTTTTCTTATTTTATTAAAAAAAATTGCTTTTTTAATTTACAAAAAAAACAATTTTTTTATTTTGCGAAAAAAAAATCTGTTTTCGTTTTTTACAAAAAAAATTATTTTCTTATTTTATAAAAAAAATATTAAAAAAAACTTTTTTCTTATTTTACAAAAAAAAATGTTTTTTATTTTATTTTGCAAAAAAAAATGTTTTCGTTTTTTTACAAAAAAAAAACGTTTTCTTATTTTACAAAAAAAAAAAGTTTTTTATTTTAAAAAAAAAACTTGTTATTAAAAAAAAATTGTATTCTTGTTAAACTATTTTCTCATTAAAATATCTTGCTTAAAAAACTTGTTATACCTGATTTGGTGTCTGATGGCCTAATGTGAGAAAAATAATATTTGTCTATGCAAAATTTGCTTAGGCAAAATTTATCATGCCAACTCTTTTGCCCAATTCAAATTAAACAGACCCTAAATAATACATTCACATTAATAAATAAAAACAGATAATACATAAAAATTAACCGTGCTATGTGAAAGTCCCATTGATATATATACCATCCATTAATTCTACAAACAACAAAGTAATTAAATCAAATGAAGAGTAAAAAATAACACAAAATCATAACACCCAAAATGTGTATTTTTATACACCAATGAAAACAAAATTATATCCTCCTTAAAAAAAAGCTCTTACAATTAAGATTAAGATAGAGAGAAACCTTAAAACACTTGTCCAAAATCGAACCAAAAAAACATTATACCTGTAAAAAAAAATATTAGATCTGCAAAAAAATATTAGCCCTGAAAAAAAACCATAAAACCAAAGAAACCTTATAACACTTTCCCAAAATCGAACAAAAAAAAAACATTACACTTACCCAAAATCGAACCAAAAAAACATTACACCTGCAAAAAAAGATAATGTGCATCAAAGAAGATTTTTATACATCCAAAAATAATATAATGTCATAACACCCAAAACGTGTATTTTTATACACCAGTGTAAACAAAGTTATATCCTCCTTAAAAAAAAGTTGTTACAAAGAAGATTAAGATAGAGAGAAACCTTAACCAAAATCGAAAAAAAATCTGCAAATAAAATATTAGGTAAAAAAATATTAGACCTGAAAAAAAAAACATAAAAAACAAAGAAACCATAAAACACTTACCGAATATCGAACCAAAAAAGCTTTACCTGTAAAAAAACATTAGACCTAAAAAAATAAATCTGCAAAAAAAATGTTAGACTAGGAAAAAAAACATAAAACCAAAGAAATATTAAAACATTGAGAATGTGCTTCAATCGAAAATACAAACCAAAATGGCCTACGAGTAAAAAGGCTAGAAATAAGACAAATAAAATAAAAGAGAAAGAGTCACATACCGGGTATATCCCAAAAAACTACATTAAATGACCCAAATAAACTAAATGAAACCCATCTAGGTTTTTTTGCCGGAGCTCGACTAAAATCGAAGAAGAGCAGCGGAGGGGCTGAATACCCCTCACATTATTTGCTTTATCCCGTTCTTAGATTCTCTCTTTCACAGGAACAATGTATCTTTCTTCTCGGTTTTTGTAGGTTCGAATGGTTTATGATGGTTCTGGGTTCAATGATGTAGGTGGTGTATGGAGGTACCGAGTAAGTGGTGGATGGATGGTAGTGCCGGTTGGTGGTAGATGGATCGATGGTGTAGGTTGTGGATGGGTTTTTTCAGGTTCCATGTTTTGATTGGAGTTTTTTTTTCAGGTCTAATATTTTTTTACCTAATTTCTTTTTATTTATTTTTTATTATTCTTTTGTTTTGCTTATTAAACCAGAGATCCACTACCCATTTCAAAAATTCTCTTTTTATCCTTTCAAATTGCTTTTACTTTTGTCCCATTACCCCATTACCCCATGCCCTTTAGGCTTTATTCCTTATGTTTTGTCCCATCATCCCATTACCCCATGCCCTTTATTCCTTGTGTCTTGTCCCATCATCCTACTACTTCTTTATATGTGGAAAAATCAATGAGTTCAAACATATTTTAAGATGAGTCCCAACATATAGGTCAAAATTAATTAAAATGACTATTAATGAACACTAAGCATCCGTTTTGGTTACCCTTATTTGTCATGGCAAACGACAAATGAAGTATTTGTCTATAATTTGGTGTGTTTGGTTGCATAATTTATCGTGACATTGTTTGTCAGTGTACAACATCCATTATGCATAAGGTGTAGCAAACTTTGCTTACCTATTTGAGTGAGAAATATTTTCCAACAAATTTGCTAACTTCTTAATTTAAAAAATGTTATGAATATTTAAAAATAATTTAAAATCTGTTTTCTTTTTTTACCAAAAAAATTATTATTTTTATTTTACAATAAAAAAACTCGTCTTTCTACAAAAAAAAACAGTTTTCTTATTTTATTAAAAAAATTGCTTTTTTAATTTACAAAAAAAACAATTTTTTTATTTTGCGAAAAAAAAATCTGTTTTCGTTTTTTACAAAAAAAATTATTTTCTTATTTTATAAAAAAAAACGGTTTTCTTATTTTACAAAAAAAAAAGTTTTTTATTTTATTTTGCAAAAAAAAATGTTTTTGTTTTTTTACAAAAAAAAAACGTTTTCTTATTTTACAAAAAAAAAAAGTTTTTTATTTAAAAAAAAAAACTTGTTATTAAAAAAAAATTGTATTCTTGTTAAACTATTTTCTCATTAAAATATCTTGCTTAAAAAACTTGTTATACCTGATTTGGTGTCTGATGGCCTAATGTGAGAAAAATAATATTTGTCTATGCAAAATTTGCTTAGGCAAAATTTATCATGCCAACTCTTTTGCCCAATTCAAATTAAACAGACCCTAAATAATACATTCACATTAATAAATAAAAATAGATAATACATAAAAATTAACCGTGCTATGTGAAAGTCCCATTGATATATATACCATCCATTAATTCTACAAACAACAAAGTAATTAAATCAAATGAAGAGTAAAAAATAACACAAAATCATAACACCCAAAATGTGTATTTTTATACACCAATGTAAACAAAATTATATCCTCCTTAAAAAAAAGCTCTTACAATTAAGATTAAGATAGAGAGAAACCTTAAAACACTTGTCCAAAATCGAACCAAAAAAACATTATACCTGTAAAAAAAAATATTAGATCTGCAAAAAAATATTAGCCCTGAAAAAAAAACATAAAACCAAAGAAACCTTATAACACTTTCCCAAAATCGAACAAAAAAAAAACATTACACTTACCCAAAATCGAACCAAAAAAACATTACACCTGCAAAAAAAGATAATGTGCATCAAAGAAGATTTTTATACATCCAAAAATAATATAATGTCATAACACCCAAAACGTGTATTTTTATACACCAGTGTAAACAAAGTTATATCCTCCTTAAAAAAAAGTTGTTACAAAGAAGATTAAGATAGAGAGAAACCTTAACCAAAATCGAAAAAAAATCTGCAAATAAAATATTAGGTAAAAAAATATTAGACCTGAAAAAAAAAACATAAAAAACAAAGAAACCTTAAAACACTTACCGAATATCGAACCAAAAAAACTTTACCTGTAAAAAAACATTAGACCTAAAAAAATAAATCTGCAAAAAAAATGTTAGACTAGGAAAAAAAACATAAAACCAAAGAAATATTAAAACATTGAGAATGTGCTTCAATCGAAAATACAAACCAAAATGGCCAACGAGTAAAAAGGCTAGAAATAAGACAAATAAAATAAAAGAGAAAGAGTCACATACCGGGTATATCCCAAAAAACTACATTAAATGACCCAAATAAACTAAATGAAACCCATCTAGGTTTTTTTGCCGGAGCTCGGCTAAAATCGAAGAAGAGCAGCGGAGGGGCTGAATACCCCTCACATTATTTGCTTTATCCCGTTCTTAGATTCTCTCTTTCACAGGAACAATGTATCTTTCTTCTCGGTTTTTGTAGGTTCGAATGGTTTATGATGGTTCTGGGTTCAATGATGTAGGTGGTGTATGGAGGTACCGAGTAAGTGGTGGATGGATGGTAGTGCCGGTTGGTGGTAGATGGATCGATGGTGTAGGTTGTGGATGGGTTTTTTCAGGTTCCATGTTTTGATTGGAGTTTTTTTTTCAGGTCTAATATTTTTTTACCTAATTTCTTTTTATTTCTTTTTTATTATTCTTTTGTTTTGCTTATTAAACCAGAGATCTACTACCCATTTCAAAAATTCTCTTTTTATCCTTTCAAATTGCTTTTACTTTTGTCCCATTACCCCATTACCCCATGCCCTTTAGGCTTTATTGCTTATGTTTTGTCCCATCATCCCATTACCCCATGCCCTTTATTCCTTGTGTCTTGTCCCATCATCCTACTACTTCTTTATATGTGGAAAAATCAATGAGTCCCAACATATAGGTCAAAATTAATTAAAATGACTAATAATGAACACTAAGCATCCGTTTGGTTACCCTTATTTGTCATGGCAAACGACAAATGAAGTATTTGCCTATAATTTGGTGTGTTTGGTTGCATAATTTATCGTGACATTGTTTGTCAGTATACAACATCCATTATGCATAAGGTGTAGCAAACTTTGCTTACCTATTTGAGTGAGAAATATTTTCCAACAAATTTGCTAACTTCTTAATTTAAAAAATTTTATGAATATTTAAAAATAATTTAAAATCTGTTTTCTTTTTTTACCAATTTTTTTTTTTAATTTTACAATAAAAAAACTCGTCTTTCTACCAAAAAAAAACAGTTTTCTTATTTTATTAAAAAAAAATGGCTTTTTTAATTTACAAAAAAAACTGTTTTTTTATTTTGCGAAAAAAAAAATCTATTTTCGTTTTTTACAGAAAAAATTATTTTCTTATTTTATAAAAAAATATTTAAAAAAACGGTTTTCTTATTTTACAAAAAAAAAACTGTTTTTTATTTTATTTTGCAAAAAAAAATGTTTTCGTTTTTTTACAAAAAAAAAAAAATCGTTTTCTTATTTTACAAAAAAAAAGTTTTTTATTTTGCAAAAAAAACTTGTTATTAAAAAAAAATTGTATTCTTGTTAAACTATTTTCTCATTAAAATATCTTGCTTAAAAAACTTGTTATACCTGATTTGGTGTCTGATAGCCTAATGTGAGAAAAATAATATTTGTCTATGCAAAATTTGCTTAGGCAAAATTTATCATGCCAACTCTTTTGCCCAATTCAAATTAAACGGACCCTAAATAATACATTCACATTAATAAATAAAAACAGATAATACATAAAAATTAACCGTGCTATGTGAAAGTCCCATTGATATATATACCATCCATTAATTCTACAAATAACAAAGTAGTTAAATCAAATGAAGAGTAAAAATTAACACAAAATCATAACACCCAAAATGTGTATTTTTATACACCGATGTAAACAAACTTATATCCTCCTTAAAAAAAAGCTCTTATAATTAAGATTAAGATAGAGAGAAACCTTAAAACACTTGTCCAAAATCGAACCAAAAAAACATTATACATGTAAAAAAAATATTAGATCTGCAAAAAAATATTAGACCTGAAAAAAAAACATAAAACCAAAGAAACCTTATAACACTTTCCCAAAATCGAACAATAAAAAACATTACACTTACCCAAAATCGAACCAAAAAAACATTACACCTGCAAAAAAACATAATGTGCATCAAAGAAGATTTTTATACATCCAAAAATAATATAATGTCATAACACCCAAAACGTGTATTTTTATACACCAGTGTAAACAAAGTTATATCCTCCTTAAAAAAAAGTTGTTACAAAGAAGATTAAGATAGAGAGGAACCTTAAATCACATGCCCAAAATCGAAAAAAAATTTGCAAATAAAATATTAGGTAAAAAAATATTAGACCTGAAAAAAAACATAAAAAACAAAGAAACCTTAAAACACTTACCGAATATCGAACCAAAAAAACTTTACCTGTAAAAAAACATTAGACCTAAAAAAATAAATCTGCAAAAAAAAATGTTAGACTAGGAAAAAAAACATAAAACCAAAGAAATATTAAAACATTGAGAATGTGCTTCAATCGAAAATACAAACCAAAATGGCCAACGAGTAAAAAGGCTAGAAATAAGGCAAATAAAATAAAAGAGAAAGAGTCACATACCGGGTATATCCCAAAAAACTACATTAAATGACCCAAATAAACTAAATGAAACCCATCTAGGTTTTTTTGCTGGAGCTCGGCTAAAATCGAAGAAGAGCAGCGGAGGGGCTGAATACCCCTCACATTATTTGCTTTATCCCCTTCTTAGATTCTCTCTTTCACAGGAACAATGTATCTTTCTTCTCGGTTTTTGTAGGTTTGAATGGTTTATTATGGTTCTGGGTTCAATGATGTAGGTGGTGTATGGAGGTACCGAGTAAGTGGTGGATGGATGGTAGTGCCGGTTGGTGGTAGATGGATCGATGGTGTAGGTTGTGGATGGGTTTTTTCAGGTTCCATGTTTTGATTGGAGATGGGTTTTTTTCGGTGACATTTGTGCCGGTAAGTGGTCGATGGTTTTTTGGCCAGAGAAACATCAATTTGGGTATAACAATCATTATCAAGAAATTCTTTTATACCGCTCATACAAACAAAAGGAAAGAAGGAAAAAACATAGTTAAATGATAACTTACACATCAAACCCAAAAACCTTCTCTTTGTACCTCAAATCCTAGCACACCTGCAAATTACAAATAGTAAACATCAAATCTAAATTACAAATAATAAACATCAAATTTAAAAAAAAAATGTGAGGATTCCGGAGCTTACCAGTGGATGGGATTAGGGAGATATTATGAATGTTAGGAGAGAGAGAGAGAGAGTATGAATGTGAGGATAAAGGTCGTCCGCATATTTGAATTAAAGTGAGGAGGAGTAGATAGGAGACTCTCATTGAGACTTGTGCACTACACATTACTCGTGGGTATTCATCTTTTGCACCTCCTAAAGTTGCCATGACACAATGGTTAAATGGTGACATGGCACAATCTGAGACCCTTAGATCGTCTCAAAAAATTCGATCTCAGACATTAACATTTTGGAACAGTAAAACACCCTCATCTCATATTATATATATATATATATATATATATATATATATATATATATGGATAAATTTGTGTGGCTGATATATGAGAACATACTTACTCTATGGATACTATCGTTAGTTGTTGCATGTAGTAAGGGGTCCACCCTGGCGTTGACCAGCAGGTGTTGGATCCGTTCCCTAGGTCACAGGACATTCACATGACCACACTATGTGAGTTTAAAGTCTAGTGTGGTAATGTGGTATGTTTATGACCCATGGATGTAAGTCTTTGACCGCTTCCAGTTATGAGTTGACGATGTGGGTTCGGTGGCGAGATTACAATCTAATGGCCCATGAGTGATACGTGATGTTTTTGTAGACTGATAGCATGATAGAGAATGCATCCACTAGGTTTAATCTATAGGGATGCGGTTATATGTATATAGTGAGTGATATATATGTATGTGTACGAGATTGATATGTATTTACGTATATAAGCATGTTAAATATATACTTGTGAATTAAACGAATGTGTGACCATTGAAACTATAACTAGTGTAAAGTTATGTGAATCGTTTATGATAAGATTATAATTGAGAATTATAAAGTTATAACTTATGAGATAGCTGATTGAGAATAAAAGTAGTAAAATACGTGTAAAACAGTTTGTCTAGAATTTTAGCATTTGGGGCTAAAGTAAGTGATGGTACTAGTTAGGTGGGGTAGCATAACTAGGATATTATAATATATGCGTTAGGTCCACACTATAGATGTCTCATGTGAGCATGACACCAGTTTAAATATGAATGATCATACTTCATTTGCATCATTGCAGAATGTTTTCAAATGATTTTGGGCTTTGACCTGTATCAAAAAAAGATTCAAAATCCTTTTAGGTGCCCAGCCACGGGGATGCCAGGCGTGATTATCTATTTGATCAGACGATGCTTCAGTAGCTGTGGATGACAGTAGGCCTCGATTAGATGCATCTCTCATTTCTTTCTAGATCGAGGTTCATTCAATTATTTATTCAGGGCATGGCGCCCATTATTGGACAGTCTTTACTTTATGCAAATTTTACTTTATTTCAGTTTCAGTTGGATTATTGTATTGAGTTTTACCGAGAATTTTTCGGTTAATTTATTTATTTTACATCTCAACCTTTATCTCATTTGTGTGGTGAATGTGTATTTAAATTATCTTGAATGGTTTGTTGTATGAGGGAAAGTTTTATTAAAGAAAGTTAATAAATTTTTGAAATTCGACCCAGGCTTAATAGATTATTAGGGATTAATTTGGTTTTTGACGCTATATCTAAGAATGAGCTAGTCTGAGATTCCTATTTTAATTTAATACAGGACTAGAAATCCGTTATTTAGGCGGGGTGTCATAGAACCAATGTTTTTTACAACATCACCATCTACAAACCCCGAGCCTCAACCCAAACTTCAGTATGATCAAGTGTATCAAATGTTATAGTGGGAGGAATATGGACCGGTCTAGGATGCATACAATATGTTTTACATTTATGACATCTTAGTTATAATTTTATTTTAAACTTGTGCAAAACAGTCCTTTGTATCACATAGATTTATTGATATTCATGGTAGTTCATTACGCCCTTATAAAATATGTTACTAATTTCTTATCCTTAGGGGGTTCTATGCGTATCGCTGAGTTATGCGAGGGTATATGGATATATTTGGTCGATTACGGTTTACATCCAATTTTCTATATTTAGAGGACCATAATTATAATGTGATTTTGACTATAGATTGGCTAGCCACTTATGAGTCTCTTGTAGATTGTATTGTGCAAGTTGTTATGCTACAATACTAACTCGAGAGATGTACGTAATGGTTATGCCTATGTCAGAGGGTGATACCATGAACCATTTATATTTCATCGTTGAGGATACTCGGGAGAACATGACTATTTCTTTAGATTCGATACATGTAGTTTAAGAGCTTGACGATGTATTTGAGGAGGTGGTTGGTTTATTATTGGTCAATAGATTGATTTTGTCATTGACTTAGAACCCAACACTAAGCTAATTTTCAGGGCAACGTAGTGTGTGAAACTATTGAAATTAAGAGAGTTGAGGGAGAAAATTAAGTAGTTGGAACATGGATTCGTTCGACGGAGTACTTTTCCATGGCAAGCTCCAATTAATTTTGTGAAAAAAATATGGATCTCTATCATTGTTAATTTATAATTGGGAGTTGAATAAGGTGAAAATAAAGAACACAAACTCTTTATCATGGATTGATGACTTGTTTGATTAGTTAAAAGGGTGTTTCTTCCTTTTCAAAGATTTATTTGAATTCAGGTTATCAGCAGTTAAGGGTACTAGAGAAGGACATGTTAAGAATGCCTTTTTAACAATATATGGTTCCTATGAGTTAGGGTCATACCATTTGGGATTAGTGATCTAACCATGTTTATGGACCTAATGAATCGGGCTTTGAGGGTATTATTTAGATTAGTCCATCATTGTCTTCATTGATGACTTTTTGATTTATGGACATAGGAGTACTGGGTTTATCACTTGAGGATTTCCCATGAGACATTGTGTAAATGCAAAAATAAATATGTCTAGCAAGGATGGAAAAAGATTCCAATTTTTATTTTAACTTAATTTTATCTTTTTATCCTAAACATACATCTATGTGATAAAAGCTGATAAAATAAACTATGTATTCAACAAAGGCAAAGTTTCAGGGAAAAACTCCTTTCGGGTAAAACCTTTTTTTAGCACTTAAGAAATATTACAAGAAAACTAACTTACAAAACTACTTGATAACCACCACAAGTATAACACACTAATTTTCTTAAATATTTAAACAATACTACTTACTCTAGAGCAGTCAACATGCAGTCTTCCATGCTCGATATCCACCGATCAACCTATTTATTCTATAGTGAGTC
The DNA here is from genome assembly GCA_949130495.1 of Sambucus nigra. Classification (NCBI taxonomy): domain Eukaryota; kingdom Viridiplantae; phylum Streptophyta; class Magnoliopsida; order Dipsacales; family Adoxaceae; genus Sambucus; species Sambucus nigra. The sequence continues at coordinate 128,985,386 of OX422212.1, read as the reverse complement.
CCCTCAGGTATCACAAGTCAGCCATGGAGATGCCTTCTCCACAAAGGTGTATGAAATGATACAAAACTTTCTAGGGTTTAAATGAATTCACAAAACTAAATATTTAGGATGTTTACTTGTGAATTAAATAGTGTTTTTGCAACACAAAAGGTGAAAAACTTTTGCAAAAGTTATGCAGAAGAAAATCTAGAAAAAGTCTTAAACAATCTGAACACAAAACAGGTAGTTGTAGGACATTCACAAATTTCGAGGCAGTTTCGTCATTCGAACTAAAATACACAGTCGTTTCAACGAGATTGTCATCTTGTTCGAACGAGCTATGTCTCGCTTCTAACGATATCAACAAAATCAAAACAATACTCCCTCAATTAAAGCTCTTTTAAAAAACATTTTGAACGACCCTTCTAATGAAGTGGCTATCTCGTTTGAACGAGATTTAAAAAAAAAACTCATGTTCTTTATTATAAAAATAAACATCCCAAAAATAAATTCTGTAAATTAATTTAGACTCGAAATTTCTTTATGCCTTTAGAGGATGTCGGGAAGTCTTCAAACTTAGAGATGCTTGAGTTCGGTTCATCTTGACGGTACGAGATGATTTATAATGGGATATGCCAAACTCACCTAAAATGTAAAAGGCATACACTATGAACAATCGTAGAATAATTGTTCTCACAAATCTCCCCCTTTGTCTATTCCAATACAAAACAAATAAACATAGCAAACATAAACAAACACCAAATTAAAATAAACAATCTCCTATGACAAAAATCCTAACACCCTTTCTAACCTTAGAACGGAATGGCATAAGTCTTTGTTTTCAAACTTCTTCTTCTTCCCTTTGACAAAATTGGTCTTAATCCGTGTGTCTTGAATTCCTCTTTAAATTTCTACACACATGAGACAAAAAATACCTTGTGACGCATCGAGTCATAACTTAAAACATTTTCAGACTCATCCACTATAGTTGGCACTTATTTTTTATTCTCAAAATTAGTGTCACTAACAATCACATTTATAGATTCCATTAGAACTTTGGTACGCATATTATAAATACGATAGGACCGACTACTAAGGGAGTAACCCAAAAAGATTTATTTGTCACCACGGGTTTCAAATTTAGACAAGTGTTCCCTGTCTTTGCAAACATAGCAAATACTCCCAAATTGTCAAAAATATTTTAAGTTGGGCTTTTTTCCATACAAGAGTTCATATAGAGTCTGTTTGGTAGTTTTCTTAAGATAAACCCTATTGATTATATGACATGCTGTCTGAATTTCCTCAACCCAAAAGTATTTTGGAAAGTTCTTAGCATGTATTATTACCCTAACCATCTCTTGGATTATGCGATTCTTACGCTCGGCTATACCGTTTTGTTGTGGCATTTTAGGAGAACTGAATTCACGTTTGAAACCATTGAAGTCACAATATTCTGTTACACCCAAATCTTTAAATTCAACTCCTCAATTGATACAAATTCGATTAACTTTGGTATCCTTTTCCTTTTCAATCCGTAAAAGAATTTTCAAAAATTCACGAAATGTGTTAAATTTTTTGTTTTAAGAATACAATCCAAGTGAAGCGAGTGAAATCATCCACCATAACTAGAATGTAACTGTTACCACAAAGTCTTATAGTTCTAGAAGGACCCATAAGATCCATGTGGATAAGATCTAAAGGTTTTGTTGTTAAGATTTCTTTAACTTTCTTGTGAGCAGTTTTAACTATCTTTCCTTCTTGGCAGGGCCCACAAACAACGTTTGAAATAGATTTTATTTTGGGGAGACCTTTAGCTATTTATTGAGAGCTTAATTTGCCAAGGTTGTCATAATTTATGTGACCCAACTTGTTGTGACAGATTTTATTATCTTCCATCATGGACATTTTACAAATCTCAGTGCATGGATTTACTGTGTAGCAGTTATCAGGAGTTATGAGGCCTGTAATAATGAAGTCTCCATTTTCATATAAAATTTTACAGTTTATTTTTTAGAATGTGACAGTATGGTTGGAGTCGTAAAATTTCAATATACTCAACAAGTTAGCTTTAAGACCTTTTACTAAAAGGATGTCTTCGAGAATAGGTAGTCCCTTTTCTTGGAGTGCCCCTAACCTATGATATGAGCTGATACTCCATCTCCCAAAAAACTTTTCCTCCTAAAAAGTCAATTTTGTTGGTTAGTTTAGTATTGTCTCCGGTCATATGTTTAGAATAACTCGAGTTCAAATACCATACAGAGGAAGTGTGCTCAGATTTTGAAGCGCTAATCACAATGTTATGCTTCATCTGGGGTATTAGATCATCTTTTCTAACCCAAATTGCTCTAATTTTAAAACGTTTGCGCATATTTGCGAGATTTTTGTTTTTCAAAAGATTTGTGTGCATTTTGCTTGAGTTTTGATAATTTTTTGAGCATTTGGTTTTGTCATGAATCTAGGACTCTTTCTCTTGGACTTCTTTTTAGTATTAGATCGAATCTTCCTACTTCTATAGTTAGAGTTCTTGTTAGGTTGCCTAGGAAAGACGTAGTTATTTCTGTTATGTCTAGAATAGTTAAAGTTCTTATAAACTGGTGAATTAAAGACGGGATTATTCAGACATTTTTGAAAACATTCTTCAAGGAGTGTCCATAAACATCGCAATAAGAACAATATAGACGGCTAGGTGGTTTCTTAATATTTTGAAAATATTTGAAAATAGGCTTTTCCATTTGTTGGACTTTGGCCTTATATCAAACCGCAACAAGTTGAAACAAAGGGTCTCCTTACCTTATAAGGGGTAGACATACTTATCCTTAGGCTAAACATTAAGCTTAGAACTATTCACCATAACAATATCTGGTTCTTGTTGTTTATTATCAAAGTCATTTTTCAATGCTTGAAAATTTGGACATAGGTCACTAGGTCTTGTTCCTCTCGGAACAAATTTCGCATATGGAAAAGGTTTGTTTGGTGCCTTAGGTTTTTGTTCAATTCCTATGCCAGTTTTATCATCAGAATTTGTTATACTTGACGCTACAGATGCTTCAAAAAAGTTAGTATTGTTTTAAAATTTGGAATTTTTTTTAAGATTGTTGAAACTTTCTCTTTAGATTGCTCCAATTCCAGTAAAGTATCTTTGTATTTCTTTTCCAAAATCTCATTTGACTCTGAAAGTTCTTTGATTTTTTCAAGAAAATACCTATTTTTTTCCATGATCCAGACATTGAATGGTGTAGTCCTCAATACTCTCTTTTACCATAAGACTTAGGGCTTCTATTTTCTCTATTGTAAGGTCCTTGACTGTTTTCTCAAGTTTAATGCTCTTCCTAAGAGTTTTGGTAAATAGTGTGAATGTCTGGGAGGTCGTCACTATCGGAGTCACTAAGTGTAGTGTGTGGATTGTCCCCTAATGCTTTATTTTTAGGACTCACGCACACATTCAATTCGTCATTCAAACATTCCATTTGACTCACACACCCTTTAGATGGACTATTAACAGTATCAATAGCATTAGCAGTCTCTAGGCACAAAGCAGACAAACCATTAGGCAAAATATCATACGACATAGCAAGACTAGACATCCTATGATCAGGTTCATCATTAAGTATAGTCTTATCAGCACTATATACAATCTTAGAAAAGAATTACATGCAAGGATCAAACACATTGGGTGATTTAGGCTCATCATTATTTGAGTCGCTGGAATCATCCCAAGTCTGACAAATATTAGCCCTGTTATTTTTTTTGTTCTTATTCCTATTAAATCTACACTTATTGGTTATATGACCTAACTTGCCACATATAAAGCATTCAATATTTTAAGGTCTTTGTCAGGTCTATTATTGTTCTCAGTGTGGTTTTTATCTTTTTTTTTCTCACGAGGTTTTCTATTAGAAGAATTTGAATAAGCAGACTTCCCTTGTTTAGAAGCAATATTGTTTCTAAATTTCAATATCCTTTTAACATGTTTAGACATTAGGGCAAGATGATTGTCCAAATCATCTAAGTCACACTCCTCATCAGAGTGCAAGTCAGTATTAGGAACACTAAGGTGTGGTGAAGTCACCTTAGACTGAAAGAGAAGGTTTGGGCGATGTTTTTTATCATCGCAGAATTGTTTCTTAAACTCTAATTCCATTTCAACTATTCTGAGTTTGCTACTGAGGAGTTCTGGAATGAGATTTGGATCATCCATCACCTCAATTGCATAACTTTTATTATCAAATTTTAGTGGAAGTGATCTCTGAATTTTAGAAACTATCTGTTTCCGATCATACACAATGTCATTAGCATGCAGTTTGGTAACGGTATCAGTCAACCTGATGCAAAAGTGAGAGTGCGCTTTTGTTAAAACAAAGAAATTATTTAATTAAACTTAGTTTTTTTAATTAAATCCTAAAACATGGATCTAGGTGTGTTTGAAGACAATATGATCATGCAAGAATATTCAATCACAAAAAAACACACGAATGAGGAAAAATCCCCCAAAGGGGCAAAACCTTTTTATTTTCACTATAATTTGTAAAGAACGGTTTACACGGATTATACTGAAAACATGAGTGACATACGAAATACCCTCAGGTGTCAGTTCCAATGTTGTCGGCTGGAATCTCCCACAAGAACTCCAGATGGACAGCAATGGAAAATAATCGGCTTCTCCACAAGTTACTCCAGATGAGTAAAAACGATCCTTTGAAGGTTTAAAGATTCACACACATATATGGGAATGGTTTTGTGAATCAAAAAGGCATGAAACCTTAAAAATTTGAAGTCTATTTTTTGGGTTGTAAATCACAGAAATGTGTACGCAAATGACTTGGAAAAACATGCAAAATGGGTACAAATATTTATACGAATATTGAGGCGGCGCCATCGCTCGAACGAGATCACGCGATATCCTCATGTCGTTTGAGCGACAGAGCGATGTCATTCGGACGAGCTCAATGACCAAGAAAAGTTCGCTTCTAAACTTCGAAAAATTTATGCTTCTGTGTTAAAAATAAATCAGACTTCGAAAAATATTTTTTAAAGCATCCCAAATATTTATGCAAATATTAACGACTCCAATAAACCATTTTACCAATAACGCATCGTGGAATAGTGGGAACGGTTGAGGAGCACGTCGCATGTAGCATGATGCACGTGTGAAGATGGTGGATGCATGGATTCGGATCAAGGCTGTCATGGATGATTATGTTGACGTGCCGAATGTAGCGGTATCAGACATACATACTGTGATCTAGGACAAATAGAAAATTCATAGATTCTACCCCAGACATTTATAAAATTATGTCCTTACAAATCTCCCCCCATGTCTATGCCGGTACATGCATAAAAAATCTGAATTATGTTATCTCCATAAAGTAAATGACATATAAGATAATATCCCCATTAAACCCTCAAACTGAGAATACTAACAGACATATGGACAATCAAACTCCAACATCTTCAAATCATCAGAAACTCTCAAAGATTTTCTCATCAGGATGTGCAATCTAATAATCAACAATTTTGTACCTACAGACATGAGATAAAGCAGATACCCGTGACATGCAATCGTTTAAAATATAATGACATGACAAAATCAAAGATCAATTAAGCTTAAGCAAATCATTGATAAATCAACCAAACAATTCTCCCCCATAATTCATTCTCCCCCTTTTTATGATGTCCACAAATAGACAGATATGAGAAGCACAAATTAATGCAAATGGAGAATGTCACAATGGAGAATGTCACAAGGTAATAAACTTTCTATTTTTGAATTTTTCAAAATTTTTCACACAAAATATACAACAAAGAATCACACCATGAAAGAACATAAAAACAACTAAGTCGATGATAGCGGAAATGTATGGTTCTGAGCAAATTTAATAGGAAAATCAATGCATACAAACATAACATATGTGCACGATGAATATCGAATATTTCTAATAAATGAACTCAACATCTTCCTTAGGTGTAAAAAGATGGAATTATACGAAATTGACTCAATCAAATCAGCAAATCAAAGCTTAAAGTGATTTTCGCACCAATAACGTCCAAAACTATTTAGTGCTTTTTCAGGCTTGGCAAGGAAGTGCAAACCCATTTAAATTCTCCAACCAAACTCCCTCAGATTTATATTTTTTTTAGAGGTGATCTAAATTCTCAAACATTGGAGAATTGGTGCAAAAACCTTATGGCCCCTTTTTGGCTTGAATTTCTTTTTATTGCCTTTAAATATTTTCGGGCTCTTTTAACCTCTTCGGACCCCGGATAATAAAATTCCTCAATTTTTTAGGTCCGATATAAAGGTCTCTTAGTATTCGCAAAGGCCAAATAAGAACCTTTCATAGCCCTTATCCGTTTTGAAAATAAAGAACACAAACTCACAAACGGTTCTTACATGCATTCTAATCTTGTTAAGTTTTATCGCATATGGTTCGTTGTATAGACAAAATTGAGATGGAAATACTCAAGCTAATATTTGATAGACAATTACAATAATCAAATAAAGATGTGCATGTGTGCAATAAAGGAGATAATGAGCCAAACATGTATAAAGATATCATTAATCACATCTAAAAGACTCGAAACAAGGTAAAGCACATGGATGCAATGATGTAGCGTCTCAAATCACTATCAAACAGTCACGTGAAAAATAAAAATTGAAGTTGTGACTCAGCTATCTTAAATGCTCATCCATAAGAGGTGTAAACAAAATACAAAAATCCTTTTGTGCTTTTCTAAAATGTTTATAAAAAGAAAATCTTTTTGAATTTTTCAAAAAAATTATACAAAGGAAAAAAAATAATAATACAAATGATACAAACTAGAAATAGGAATCATATGGTATGAACATGACAATGCATCCTATCCTAGACACAAACCATCCCCTCAGTCAACTGTGCAAATCCCTAGAGACTTCCTAAGACTCTCGAATCTAAGGGCATCTAAAGGTTTCGTGAAAATATCGGCTAACTGAAGGTCGGTGGGTACAAAACTCAACGATACGACTTTCTCCTCAACTAACCGACGTATAAAGTGCTCGTGCATCCTGATGTGCTTTGTGCACGAATATTAGACCGGATTATGAGGTATGTGTATCGTGCTCATGTTATCACATGAGATGGTCATGGTGTCCTGTGAAATCCCATAATCCTCCAACATTTGCTTCATCCACAAGAGTTGCATGCAACAACTCCCACCGGTGATGTACTCAGCTTTCACAGTGGACAAAGAGATGGAGTTTTTCTTCTTGCTCAGCAAGGATACAAGAGAAGAACCAAAGTAGAAACACTTACCAGAAGTGCTCCTATAACCATCTACATCCCCGGCCCAATCGACACCCGAATAGGCGGATAGATGGTCATCAGTGTCAAAGGAATACCAAATACCATAAGAGATAGTCCCACTCACGTATTTGATAATACATTTTAGAGCGAGTAAGTGTGACTCTTTCGGGAACGCCTGATATCGCGCATAGACTTCAACACTAAAGGCTATATCGGAGCGACTAGTAGTCAAGTAGAGATTACTACCTATCATACTCTGATACAAGGTTTGCTTTACATCCTTATCTGAAGTGTCCTTACTAATATTAATAAAAGTACTCATAGGTGTACGTGCATGCTTAGCGGAGTCTAAACCAAATTTCTTCACTAGGTCTCTAGCATACTTGGATTGGGAGATGAACATCCCATCTTCTATATGACGAACCTGAAGACCAAGTAAGAAAGTAATCTCACCTACCATGATCATCTCAAACTCACTTTTCATCTCCTCCTCAAAGTGGTGAGCATGCTGGGAGCACGTGGATCCAAAGACTATGTCATCCATATAAACCTGGGTAACCAAAATACCACCGTCATATCTCTTGATGAACAACATCATATCAACTGCCCCTCTCTTGAAGCCCCGGGCTAAGAGATAGGAAGTAAGCCTCTCGTACCAAGCACGGGGTGTTTATTACAAACCATATAAGGCTTTCCTCAGATAGTAGACATGCTCCGAGTCCTTAGGGTATTCAAAACCTTTTGGTTGTTCCACGTAAACCTCCTCCTATAGAATTCCATTTAGAAAGGCACTCTTGACGTCCATCTAATATAGCTTGAAGCGTAGATGACATGCGATGGCGAGTAAACCTCGTAACAGGAGAAAATGTCTCCCCAAAGTTTACACCATCTATCTGTGTGTAGCCTTGAGCAACCATCCTAGCCTTGTTTCTAATTATGATACCATTTTTATCCATTTTATTCTTAAAAATCCACCTGGTACCTATCACATTCGTTTCACTAGGTCGGGGGACAAGTTTCGAGACATTATTCATTTTAAACTGAAGCAACTCATCCTGCATAGCAGATATCCAGTGTTCATCCTTGAGTGCTTCTTTGTGATTCTTGGGCTCGACTTTAAATGTATATAAAAAATGGCTAACAAGATTCTCTAGCTGAGCATGAGTCTTAACCCCTAAAGTGGGATCGCCAATAATGGCGGAAGGATCTTGACTCTTGCGAACCCAAGCAGGTGTGTCCCCTAGAATAGGAGTAGGGTCCACCCTAGATGTGGGAGTCACAGTGGGATCATAAAAAAGGAGTGTGTCATCCTCACTCAAAAGGGTGGAGTCAGTAGACGTTGATGGTTCGTCATCTTGCGTAGTAAAGTTTATCAACTCCATCACTTTATAGATCTTGAGGTTAAAAACTCGGTACACTCTACTATTTGATGAATATCCTAGAAATATTCCGTCATCGCTTCGGGAGTCAGACTTTCCCAATTGATCTCTATCCCATTGGATGTATCATTTACTCCTAAAAACACAAAAATGTAAAAGGTTGGGATTCTTTCCAGTCCACAATTCATAGGGCGTTTTAGGTGTGTGTGGACGAAGCTAAACCTTATTCACCGTATGGCATGCAACTCTGCCCAAAATCTCCTAGAAACTTTACGACCTAGAAGCATAGATCTAACCATTTCCTGAATCGTCCTGTTCTTTCTCTCAACAATCCCATTTTGTCGAGGAGTCTTCATAGCAGAAACCTCATGTTTGATTCCTAGGCTATCACAGTAAACATCTACTGTTTGCTACGTACATTCAGTGCCGTTGTCACTACGCATTCTGTTGATAGTGATACCGTGTTGGTTTGGTAGGAAACGACACTTGGCCGTTAGAAACTCAAAAGCATCAAATTTCTCTCCCATAAAACCTATAATCAAATATCTAGATAAATCATCTACCGTCACTAGGATGTACCTCTTATCACCGAGACTCTCTACACAAATAGGACCCATGAGATCCATGTGTATCAACTCAAGTATATGGCGACTACGGATTTGCTTTCCCAACTGAAAGGGTCCACAAACTGTAGAAGTTGGTGTTCCAAGTGTGGGCAAGACACGTACTAGGTCCTTTTTAGCTAATCACATCAAATCTCTAAAGTTCACGTGACCTAGACGTTGGAGCCACAGATCCATAGTAGTGATCATAGCACCGTTGCAGACAAGTGAGGACTTGGGCACAATCCCATAGCAATGATCCTCTGTAATTACCCATTGTACTAAAATTTTATCGCCTTGATTATAGACATTACACGCATCCCGGCTACACTTTATGGCAAAGTCAGCGTCGCACAACTAGCTAATGTTGAGAAGGTTTTCTTTCAAACCTTTGACGTACAAAACATTCTCTAGCTTAGGAAATTTTGGTAACTCTACTGTACCTCGTCCTACGATGATAGACTTGCTCCCGTCTCCAAAGGTGACTCTACCTTCCTTACGATCCTCTAGGTAGGTAAAAAATGAGACATCACCTGGGGCACCCACTATCGAAATACCACTGTGAGGTATTATGTTCTTTGAGAGAGACATGAACAACAATGGCCTTTTCGTCTTTCTTAGGTACCCAAGAAGTGGTAACCTTTTGTTTACCCTTGTTGTTATTGGTTTTATCCAGGATGCGGGAAGCATTCACTGACGACAAAGACATCCGTCGAAATTCTTCCATCAAACTCTGTCATGTGGCCGCTAAAAACTCAACACGCTTTTTTAGACTGGTAAAATCATCAGTACGATGTCGTGGAGCATAAGCATGTGAAGTATGACCCAAACTATATCAATACTCTCTCAGGTGGCCTTTTCTTTTGCAGTACGTATAAAAGAACACAGTCTTAGGCTAACCTTGGTTTGCTTTTCTTGGTCGAGATATCCTTCGTGGTTTTTGACGATGGCCATATGGAGTTGAAGTAAACTCAAGAACTGGTCCAGGTGCTATTTGGGAAGTGGAGGCACCATCAAAACCTATTCCTTGTCTATCACTAAAACCTAAAGCGTGACCGAGGAGCATCTTTACCATCTTTCCAGATTTATCCTCGATTTGAACCTTAACTTCCTGTGCTCTCTCAAGATCATGAGTAAGCTGGGCTTCAAGTTTATTTCGAGTCTCTATGGAGGAATGGAGCTCAATCGTAAGACTAGCCACTTGATTAGTAAGTCCCCTTTCTCTTTCTTAAAATAACTCTCTCTCTCTCTAAATAGTCTTTATCTTTTTCTAAACTGACTTTATCTCTCAACACAGGCAGACTCTCTCTCTCTCTCTCTCTCTCTCTCTCTCAAGGTAGTGCAAGTGGAGAACTCTCTCTCTCTCTCTCTCTCGCTTCTCCTAAATATTCCTCTAAACCGGTGATCTTAAAAACTAATGCTTTGTTACGCTTTTTGGTTTTAAATGACTCAGTATATAACTCAGCGTAGGAGCGTTGAAGATTACTCTCGCTCTCACTTGCAGCATCCTCCCCCTTACTCACTTAGTTCTCACTGTTCAGGTGTCCCTGTGAAGTAGCATCCTCATCGTCGTGAGGAGCACTAGAGGTGCTCACATGACTAGACATGAATGTGGTGAAGTTACACTCATGCGATGACTCGTCTCTAGGGTCCACCGACTCGACCTCACTGTCGTCACTAAGGGTACCATTAAGGATAACTTTGCCCTTTTCTTTGGCAAGTCTGCTCAGCCTAGTAGCACACTCAAAAGCTCTATGACCCTTACCGTCACACTCATAACATCTCTTACCGTCTTTCTTAGGAGGGTCTTTAAAATATTTTTCATTTTTCTTTTCAAACTTATTTTTCTCAAAATTCTTTTTATCTTTGAAATTTCCATTTTTCTTGAATTTGAGAATTTTCTTGAATTTTTTTGCAAACAAGGCCAAATCATCTAAATCAAGGTCACACTCAAAATTAGACATTTCTATCTCCCTTTTTCTAGATGACTCTACTCTCTTTCTTGTCGACCCCTCACTCTTCCTATCCTGGGCATTAAGTGCAATTCCCTTATCTTTAGGCTTGACAGATTTAGGAAACATATCAATTTCATACGTTTGAAAGTCTCCCACTAATTCCTCTAATTTAAGCATGTTTAAATTACCTTTTGAATTCAACACATTGATTTTATGGATAAAACGCTTAGGTAGTGATCTAAGAATCTCTTTAATAACTCTAGCATTAGGAATGTGTTCACTAAGATTAAAGCTAGTATTTACAATATCAGATAATCTAGCATAGAATTCATCAAAACATTCAGATTCAAGCATGGTGATAGTTTAAAATTGAGTTCTTAAGTTTTGTAATTTTGATTCTTTCACGGCATTAGTTCCATCATGGGTAAGCTATAAAACATCACATTCCTCTTTTGACATGGTACACATCATTATCCGTCGAAACTCGTTAGGAGTGATGGATCCAGAAATAACACTAAGACCCTTAGAGTTAAAAGCTAACCATTTAAATTCTTCTTCAGTCCATGCAGTCACAAATTTTAAATTTGTCACATTGTGAATAGTGATGGCGGGAGGTGTCCACCCTCTTTCAACCAAAACCCAAACTCTTTCATCTATGGATTTTAGAGAAGATTTCATACGGGATTTCCAGTAAGAATAATTTGTCTCATCAAAAACTCACATTTTACTACGTAATTTCTCCATTTTGAGCATGCCCTTTTTTCAAAAATCAAATTTTCAGAAAATTGATATCTTTAGAAAAATTTTGCAAAAAATTACACGGTATAATTGTGTAATTGGCTCTGATACAAATTTGAGAGTGTGCTTTTGTTCAAACAAAGAAATTATTTAATTAAGCACAATTTTTTTAATTAAATCCTAAAACATGCATCTAGGTGTGATTGAAGACAATATGATCATGCAAGAATATTCAATCACAAACAAACACACAAATGAGGAAAAATCTCCCAAAGGGGCAAAACATTTTTATTTTCACTATAATTTGTAAAGAACGGTTTACACGGATTATACTGAAAACATGAGTGACATATGACATACCCTCAGGTGTCGATTTCGATGTTGTCGACTGGAATCTCTTGCAAGAACTCCAGATGGGCAGCAATGGGAAAGAATCGACTTCTCCAAAAGTTACTCTAGATGAATAAAAATGATCCTTTGAAGGTTTAAAGATTCACACACATGTATGGGAATGGTTTTGTGAATCAAAAAGGCATGAAACCTTAAAAACTTAAAGTCTGTTTTCTGGGCTGTAAATCACGGAAACGTGACGCAAAAGACTTGGAAAAATATGCAGAATGGGTACAGATATTTATACAAAAATAGAGACGACGTCGTCGCTCGAACGAGATCGCGCGACATTCTCATGTAATTTGAACGATAGAGCTATGTCGTTCGAATGAGCTCGAAGACCAAGAAAAGTTCGCTTCTACACTTAGAAAAATTTCTTCTTTTGTGTTAAAAATAAATCATACTTCGAAAAATATTTTTTAAAACATTCCCAAATATTTTTACAAATATTAACAACTCTAATAACCATTTTACCAATAACGCGTCGTGGAGTAGTGGAAACGGTTGAGCAGCACGTCATATGTAGCATGAGGCACATCTGAATATGGTGGATGCATGGATTCAGATTAAGGCTGTCGTGGATGATCATGTTCACGTGCCGAATGTAGTGGTATTAGACATAGATACTGTGATCTAGGACAAATAGAAAATTCCTAGATTCTACCCCAGACATTTATAAAATTATGTCCTTACAAAAACTCATCGAAAGTCTCAGTTTCAATCATAAAGAGTGTGTCGTATTGTTGTATCAACATTTAGGTCTTGGTAGCCTTAACACGTGTGTCACCTTCATGGGCAATAACCAACGTGTCACAAGCTTCTTTAGAGGTAAAACAAATAGATATTCTCTTAAATTTATGTTCATTGATCGAAATAAAAATAGCATTCTTTCCCTTATTGTTATTATAGGAAGCCAATTTTTCTTCTGTAGTGAACTCGCTTCAGAGTTTTTTAACTCTTATAGTACTACCTTATGCAGCAAGCTTAGTTGGTTGTACATATACGTTTTCAATAGTATCCCAAACTTCATCTCCCAAGGTCCCCTGGATGAAGGCTATCATCCTTACTTTCCAGTAAGGGAAGTTAGTCCCATCAAAGTGGGGAGGCCTGGACAAGTTTCCCAGTCTCTCAAATTTCTCGTCCATATTTGGTTGTTTTTTTAAAAAGTTTTAAAAAATACAGGAACTTAGAATGTTTTGAAAACACCGTACATTGTTCTGATACTAATTGAAAATACTCTTACTAAATCGTTTAACAAAAGTTAAATTAGTTGAGTAAGATCCGAATTATTTTCTTGAAGAAATTCTTTTCTAAAACAGTTATAAGAACACAAGAAGTGTTTGAATATTATGAACGTGAAATTCCGGTTACCTGAAATCAAGTTTAAAATCCCAACAATTAAGACTACCCGTGCAATAGTATGACTGAAGAAATAAAAAACACACAATGCAAGGGAATTTTTTAACGTGGTAAAACCCCACCCAAACGGGGAAACATCCACGTAGGTCTCTACACCTCAAAATAAAAAAAATCCACTAAAATGATTTTTAGGTTTCAAGCAATTAATGAAATATACACACAAATAGACCTATATTAAGTCAAGAATTATACCAGCTCCATTACGCAAATCTGACTTTTTCAAAGGCTCTAAAGTTGTCCTTGTCGTTCTGCAGCTTTACACCTCTTATCCTTTTAGCTTTACGTCAAATCAGATGGTCAAAATATCTTTACCAACACACTGTTTAAGTGATGTTGTGTGAGTATGTTGTGAGTGAAGTGCCTAACACATGCATGTACTCACACACGCTTATACAACCAATGCCTCTGAATTACACAAATTTTCTAAGTATGAAATGTGAAATTTCACACTACTGAAATTATTGTTTGTTCTTGAAACCCTAATTTTCAGATCTGTTTTTCTTAAGAATCTTTAAAGAGAAAGATTCATAGAATATTATTTATACACACATTTTTCAAACTGAAAAAATCAGATCTGTAAATACAAACACTTATTTTAGTTTTGTAAAACTCAAAAGAGATTTGTTGGATATAAAATTTGATAAAACATTTTTTTAAAAATAGATCCAACAAGAGAAGTTGATTTATAAACTAAAGAAATAAAACCTAACTACTTCTAAGTGACTATATCACTTATAAATCAGACCTTCAAGTTTTTATGAAAAGAAACGATATCCAAACTCTAGTGAAGGTGTTAGACGAGAGATTAAAACTAGAGAGGGGTTATAAACCAGAAAACTAGAAACCCTCAAACACTCAAGCTCTCGAATGTATTTTCTAAAAAAGATTTGCAAGAGTTTTGTTTGGTTTTGAAAATTTCTCTCGAATTATTTTCTCTCTCTTCTCTTTTTCTTTTTCTCTTAGACCTTTGATCTCCTAAAGATTGTAATTGAGGGGACGATGGGTCTTATTTATAGGGAGGATAGAAGGGTTTAGAAGGTTAAGACAAGTTAAGGGTTGAGATAAAATTGGTTGTTCGAATGCCAATCTTATGGTTCACATTGCACCATACTTATACGAGCATTAATCGGTTGAAGTGGAGGTCACAAGGATTAATTCAAACACATGCAGGCCTTTGATAACTTTAATCGAACGAACCAGATTGAACATCAAGCTTGTGAGTATAAGAAAACATACATCCAACCGTTAGTAGTGCAAGACGTGTAGGACTCAGATTATCTCATAAACACGTGTTTTTATAATTCTAAACAATCTCAGTTCCTACCCCTGAATTCTATAGCTCTTTCGAATTCTAACCAACACGGGTTTAAGGAAGATTTGGAGATAAAATTTTAACCCCAAACATTTTAAAACCCTAAATATTAATTTTAGAAAAAGGTTTTTAAATGTTTAAAAATTCCTAAAAATTCCAATTAAATGTAGAAAATTCCTTTTAATCCAATTTTAACACCCCCCCTCATATATGCAATAAATTATGAAATATGCAATCCAAGAGTGTGTTGTGATGTTGGTATTCCACCTTCAGAACCATATACCTTATTGATGTAGATATGTTGAGATCATGAAGAGGCTATGAGGCACGGGGTGACATAAATTTTATCAATATTTCAAAACTAGATAAGCTCTTGTATATTAGACACAAGTAAGTCACATATATAGTGTGCTTCGTTAGGATAGGAACTGCTGGTTATGAAGCGAGTAGTGAAAGCCTTTGCTACGGATTTAAATCTCTTGATCGACCTATGGGGTAGCTTCTCGAACAGCTTCTAACCTACGTCATGTAGGCTAAAAGGGAAGATTATGCACATCAAGGCGTCTTTATGGTTCCAAAGGGTCATTGCTTTCTTGTACTGCGAACATGGTATATGGGATCCATCTTTCCATCGTAGATATTGAATATAGGAATGAAAAACTTCTTTATGGGTTCCTCTTCTTCAATCACCCTTGAGAAAGGGGATTTTATCTAGCTGTTGAGGGCTCTCTTGGCTAGCTCCGTAGTAGACCTAGCCCCTCGATGGGCTGGATAATGGTCCATCTCTCTACGGACTAAAATTCTAATGTCTTCATCTTGATGATCATTACTCATGTGTTGCCTCTATAATCGACCACGCTCTGAACTGCCATGTTCAAATCTATCTTGGTCTCACTTGGAGCTCCTCCCTTGACTGTGAATGTTGATCATCTAAGGACTAGGAGTCCTATCAAGATGTTTCCTTGTATCTCCATGGAGATCTCTCTCCATCCTTTTGAGTCACCTTTATAGGTGAGCATTCTCTTACACTTAGAGGTATGTTGCCTCCTCATGGTCTTGAAGCCTAGCATAATAAACGTTGGCCATCCTAGAGATTTGTGTAGACCTAGGTGGTCCCTAACTTTCTTCAGAAGTTTGCCTCTCTTGGCGAAACTAGGGATTTGGTTACTGGAAAATTTCTAAACTGATCCTAGGTGGGGGAGATTGCTTCTGTGGTGACAAATCACAGGCTTTTGTTGACAACTACTTTTGTAGGAATAAAAATCAAATTTCACAGACGACGACAATTGTGAGTTGAAGAATGATCATAATAAAATATTTAGAAAGCAATATTGAGATGAAAGAAAATAATCACACATACAACAACAGTTGTATGTGGTTCAATAACTTGTCCACATTCACAGAGAGGTTACTAAGTTCTCATTAGTGTCGCTCAATAATCAAAGTTACATCCCATTGTCTTGGGCCAGGGTTTACAATTTGCAGTTATTAAGGATAAGTGATTGAGTTATATAAGTAACTAAATTATCTTGTAGATAACTCATGGTGTCCCTGAATATCTCCTTCGAGATTGTTGGTAATCGATTTGAGTAATAGACGGGTCTAAGTAAATGTTCGAGTTAGGCTGGGCAGCCCACTGTGCATGCGGGGCTGGTCAACTGCACTTTTTTGGCTTGAATAAATGCACCCCGCTATATATATATATATATATGTACACGTTCAGGTATATATGAAAAGACATAAACATTAATGAAGGAATAAGAAAACTATATCTAGGTTTGGATCTCCTCCCATGGAGGTTTCGGGTGGGGGATGGATGATGAAGTCTAGGTTTCCTTTCTTTTGTTCATTATTTCTTTTTTTGTTGATCGTGGAAATATATGGTTGAGTTTTGTTTTGAGATAAGATAAGATTGAGTACGTGAAGGTTTGAACAAATATCTAGTTAGGTTTTGTTAATTTAAAATTTTCTCCCCTACATATTTAAAAGGTTGGAATTATATTTTTAACCCTTAAGTTTTAGTTTAAATAATACCACACCAAATTCTATTTTATTTAAAATTAAATTTCGATTTCTTTGGGTTGTTTAACATAACGGGTACACATAAAATAAGTTATTCTAATCCTACTGGATAGTAATACGTGAATAATGTGATAAAAAAATATATTCTTGGCACGTTAAAATTATTATTTCTTTGTTGACTTTATAATAAAAAACATAAATGTGATGTTATGTCGAGAAATAAATACTACAACTTTAAATTTGAAATTATATATAAAGATGCGGGTTATTACAATCTGCCAACCTAAAAACAATCATCCTCGAAAATTCTATATTCTTGATGCTTCAAATTTTCATAATGTTTATATCGTTTAAGGTATATGGTATATTTGAAATGATAACTTATTGGCATATGAGTTTCGAGGTCTGTAGGTTTATCACGTAGTTATGACGTCTTTACCAAATTTTTTGCTTCATAATTAGTTATGCCACATAATCCTGTAAAGATTAATGATGAATCCAATATTGAGGAGAAAAGGTGTTTAAAATAAATAATGGGTATTTTTACAACCTTTGCATGTATCGAGTATCGAAATAGAGGTTTTTATAATTAGGGTTCATGTATAGTCTGGTCGTCTAGAGTTTGTTTCATATATTGTATTTCGTCATGTTATAAAAAAGGATATAGTTAAGAGGATATTATAGGTTGTACGCTAATATCGAAACAATATTATTTTACATCTGGGTACAATAGGTAATTTGAAAAGTATAAGTTCCTTCGATAATGTTGGTCGATAATTTATACTTTAATTGTTAAAGATTGATATCGTAAATTCAACTAAGATTAAGGTGATGATAATCGAATCATAAATCTTGTTTTTCAAAATTTACCTGGAATTCTCGTAATTACTTAAAGGAAGTCTATTTTTGTCTACATCTATTAAGTTTACTATAGAAATTCCAGCTCATATTTTTGTGTTACAATACTTTACGTTTGTTTCTATTATTGGAATTTCTATTAGTGGCGGATAATTTAGGGACTGCTAGATAGTTTTATTGTGATTACGAAGTCACTTATCGGGTAATTGGGAAATATATCGATGGTTTATCGTAATTAATAACTTTATAAAGAGGTTTATTTAAATTTCATATACCGAGGAAAAATGAAATTGGAATGTTGACCTAAGGCTTACTTAACTTACCAAATATAAGAATAATGTTAGGTAGGATTCAGTATTTCTAGGACAAAAGGTAGTGTCTAACAGTTTTGGCTATTTCCAATAGGTTTATTGATTTGTTTCGTTCTCGGGTTTGCAAAGTTTACTAAAGGTTACAACAATTATAATGGCTAATATTATAGAAATAATCCTAGGGAACATACCATAGACATATAAAG
Source organism: Sambucus nigra (assembly GCA_949130495.1). Lineage (NCBI taxonomy): Eukaryota > Viridiplantae > Streptophyta > Magnoliopsida > Dipsacales > Adoxaceae > Sambucus > Sambucus nigra. The sequence continues at coordinate 128,966,935 of OX422212.1, read as the reverse complement.
TCAAAGGATGCTTTAAGGTATATTGGTTCTACTCTAGGTATATCTTATACAATTGGTTTATTCAGATCTGTTAAATAAAGGAAGTTTACGTAGTTTTGGGAGTACTAATGTGAATAAGAAGGAGTATCCTTATTTCAAGTAAGTATAATAATCGTGAATGAAGTCACTAACATCTATATCATTTGACATGAAGATACTAGGGTTGGGAGTACGTTTATAAGAGTATACAAAATTTAACCGATATAAATATTAATGCTTATAAAGTTGAAATCACTAATGTTTGGAGTCTTACTAAGAAATGATTTGTGAAATTAAGGTAGGGTGTCATTAAGTCATAATGACATTCAGTCTGAACTTGTCTACTTAGGGTGGTATGTACAATCTAAAAGAGTGTGTCCTCATACAATATTCAAGGAAACCGAAACTTCGAGGTATCTTTATTATTTTATTCGAATGAACTACTGGAGTATTCATGTTAATAAAAGTAATATAATCGTAGAACCAGCCTATCACAAATAATTAACGGTTTTCATTTGAAGAAATGGGTAAATTTGGTGAGTCGGTCTACAATCATTCACACCGAATTGTATCCTTAGGAGGACGTAACACCCCAAGATTTTGGGACCGAGAAATTAAATTTTTGGGAGAAATAAAATTTATTTAAATTGGAGAATTATAAAATTTGGAAATTGAAGTCCAAAAATAGAGGACGTTACAAAGTATTCCAAATGATAATTCTGAGTGCACCATTGATTCCGAATAGGTCAGTATAGTGGAAATGGATATCATTGGGTTTTATTTTGGTTTCGAATTATTTTTAAGTATGTTTGACTTGGATTGAAGTAAACGAGTCATTTAAAGTGTCTATTACCATTTAAAACTGGGTTTATTGTTTTAAGGGATCTAAGGGCTTACGAATCAAGCCCATCTCATTTAGAGAAAGAGAGAAAGAGAAAGGAAAAGAGAAAGAAGAAGAAAGGAAGAGAGAGAAGGGAGAAAGCTTGGATATTTCCAGCCCAAACGCGATCTCGAGGATGATTCAACCTCTACAATTTTAAGGCAAGTGTTTAATCTTGCAAAATATTTCATTTGTGTATTTCATTTCATAATTTGTGGATAAAATAATTAGATTTTGGGTATTAATATCAAAACCTAGATTTTGTGGTTTAAATCTTGAAATTGACGTTTATATATGGGTTGGTTGGTATAGAGATGGTTGGGATCAGATTTGGGATGATTTATTGGCTTAGAATCATGATTTGATGAAGGTTTAGGGGTTAGAAGTGATAATTTTAGGGTTTTAAATTCGTGGGTTTTATGAAGAAGAAGAGACCTTTTAGGTTCTGCAGACCCGAATCGATTCGCTCCCCAAACGAATTGATTCGGTTTAGGCAAAAGTGGTAGGTCTGCATGACCGAATCGATTAGGACCCAAGGCGAATCGATTCAGCTTGACATAGAGTCCCGGGTCCTTTGGACTGAATCGATTCGCCGTTGGAGCGAATCAATTCGCCCTTGAGACATAATCGATTCGGGCTAGGCCGAATCGATTCGAAAACATGGTTGTTTTGTGAATCTTCTCTAGAATTATTCTAACCGTTTTTGGTTGGGTTTATTGATTTGGGACATGGTTATATGATGTAAGAAATATGTTTTGGATATTTATTGGAAGTTTCTCGCATGATGAGATCGCGAGTACATATCGGGTTATTTTGGGGACCTATATACATATGTATTGGAGAATATTGTATTGGTGTAGTGGGAATTTCTTTACAAACGGTAGTTCTATTTAGAGGTCACAAGTGATCTTACATAAAACGTAAGGTTTAGAACTCTTTGAGAGAGAGTGGTGAGGGCATGGCTCGAAATCGTAGGCCGAGGTTTGTGCCGAATCCTTATAGTGATAGGATTATATTTAGGTTAAGATTAGGGACTGCCGAGAGAGTGAGTGGTCACGTAACCTTAGTGATGATGAATTTTGGGAATATATCGTTAATGTTAAGGGATCATAGGGATAATTGAATCTTAGTCGGAAATCGGGAGCGATTGGATAGTACTATCGACTAGAAAATGATGGCATTATTAGGATGAATTTAATTTTAAGCTTGAGAATGGTAGACTATTAGTTATGTGCTTACCAATAGTCAAAATTTGTACTAGATATATCGATGTGCTTTGGATATTGATGGGAAGTGTAGCGATTGTTATACACATTAAACTTTGGGGTGATAACCTTAATGTTGAATATATTGGAAGACTATTCATATCATAGGGGCAATGGATGAATATACTTCAAGTGAGGGATCGTATTTATATAAGGAATTAAATTAGATACATTCGGGATGACGGCTAGTATAAAGGGGATTACATACACGTATAGCCGAGTTTATAGATTTTACACATACGAACAAGAGAGGGTTTGTATATATGTATGTATATATATCTATGTAAATATGCATATATGTGTATACTCATGGCGTGAATATCTAAATCGTATGTGATGGTTTAATTATATGATGTAATCATATGGATGTATATATATTGTGTATGTGAATGATATATATACTTGTATTGTGAAGCATACCCCGCACATGCTATCATTGGGAAGTTACGCGATGAGGGTGAGCACCCTGGATCGAGGAGTAGAGTGTGGATATTTCCCAGGTCATAGCGTCCATTATGTTATTATGTGATATACATTTTTTTGGGGATGAGACGTGGTGGGTATGTTTCGTCTCATTGACGGTTAGGAACTATGACCGCTTCTCGGACGTCGTGTGTGTGTGTTGGTCGCGATGTCGGTGATATTGAGTCAGATCGTGGTCCCAAGGATGGTATATGAGTAATGCCCTGGAAGATGATAGCATGGTGTAGTATATTGGCATTATATAGCCGGTTATATTATGTGTATGATCATTGTACATTATATGTGTTATGTACACGTTACTATGAGAATGAATGGTTGAATATATATATGTGTTTAGAGTATATATATATATATATATATATATATATATATATATATTTATTATATCCTATAGGTGAAAAGGATATGAAATTTCTATGGTGTAAATCATGGGTGATTATGGTGTACCAGATCGTTGGGGGTTGATGTATCGCACTTAAGGAAAATTTCGGTTATATCAACCCAAGGATTTAGTGGAGATTTTGGGGTTATTCTTATATAGTAATCTAAATTTTAGTAGTTGCAGAAATATAATTTGTATAGATGACATAATGGATCCCTACGATCAACATTGTCAAGGAGTAGTGTATCGGGGGGTTCCTTATTTGGATTTCTCTTTGCGAGATGCCCCACACACGAAACACAGTGCCATGTTGAGAGTAGAGAGAAGTTTTGTCCTTAGTAGTTGTATAGATATTAGTAGCATGTTTTTGCGTGGATGACATGATGGATCCCTACATTCAACGTTGTCAACGAGTAGTGTATCGGGGGGTTCCTTGTTTGGATTTTGCTTTGCGAGATGCCCCACGCACAAAATGCAGTGCAATGTTGAGAGTCGAGAGAAGTTTTGTCCTTAATACTTGTAACTAGCAGTAGTATGATTGGTGTGGATGACATGATGGATCCCCGATCGACATTGTGAAGGAGTAGTGTATTGGGGGGGTTCCTTGTTTGGATTTCGCTTTGCGAGACGCCCCACGCACGAAAAGTAGTGCAATGTTGAGAGTGGAGAGAAGTTTTGTCCTTATTAAATTGTATGCATGTTATTTAGAGATTAAATTATATTATTGAAGCCTAATATTAATGGGTAACGTATGAAAACTTATAAGTGGTATAAGTTAATAAATCGGAATCAATTAAGCTTAGTATGGCGTATATGTGTATATATTTAAGTGGGATTAGAAGGGGAAGGATTCTCGGGTTATGTTAGAATGGCAGGTCTTACGGGTATAGGTCGTGCCTATTATAAGGTAGGTTGTCCTCGTGGGTGGGGTAACTTAATTAAGATTCCAGGACGCGAATAGGTGCGCGCTATTAGATGAGAGGTGAGTTGGGGTTTCACGAGAGTGAGACTCCACCTTAATTATGAAATAAGTGCGTTGATATTTATTATGCACGGTTAACACACTTGCTAAACATTTTTCACACCTCGGGCTCTGACCAGTTTATATTTCCCTACTGCTATATGTATATATATTACTACAGGTGTCCTACCGCATGGATGCCGGATTCCCTCCAGAGTCATGGGAGCCGTAACAGGTGTGGACTGTTGCCAGATTTAGATTGCAGTCGCCTCTTATTTCTTTGTGAATCTAGATAGGATTCATTTTGTACATCGAGTTTTCACCCAAGAGTTATTTATATTTGTTTATACTTCTTCCCATGGATGTTCTACTGTCTGTGACCCGACAGCTTATTTGGGTATATTTTTCCTTTTGTACTCATTTCATTTTAATCTAGCACCTCTTTTATCATGGTAATTGTGTCCATGTTACCTTTGCTAGATATCTATATTATTGGTTTGTTGTCTGTTGCATGTTTTATTTAATTTTGGCATCTCGCTTATATGATTCTGGGTAGTTAGCCTTGTATATTATTGTTTTGTTTGTTGGTGCTGAGATTGAGCCATCTGAGATTTCTGATTTAAGGTAGTATAGGCTGACCACCCGTTATTATTTTAAGCGGGTTGTTACATATGGTATCAGAGCATCAAGTTCTAGTGTCTTTAGGATATGTGCAGGTTTTCTACGTTCTTCCGTTAGCATTCTTGAGGTAGATCCCTACTAGTAGGATTGTTGTATTCAATACGTTTATCTTCTTCTGCGAGGTGTACTCATTTGAATGACATTCTGACACAGTTACTTTCATCTCAGACGTCGCCAAGAATATGTCGTCCAGGAGGGGAAAGATGAGAGATGCATTGCTCGTAACAGATTTTGGGTACGCTTTGACTTGAGTTATTTCTTTCCATGACTCGGGCATAAATAAGAAGGAGAATTTCGTGATCGATAAGGTAAGTACTGATGAGGAGAGAAAGGAAGCCCTTGGGAGGTTTATATTGATAAGTTATTCAACATTTGTTAGGAAACTTGGCGTTGGTTACTTTTACCGATGTGAGGGTGTGGAGTTGTCCCATTGTCGAGAGTATTACCTTCTGGGAAGAGGGAGTAAGAAATTTAGATTTTTGGCTCCATTGAGTAGGACCGATGGAGTTTTCGATAGTCGCAATAGCATCTTGTCCTTCGGAATGGTTAGGAAGGATTTATGAGGAAGATATTTCTTTGAGGAGAATTAGGCCTTGGGAAGGAGTGAGCAAGTGTGGTTTTTGTACGACACCTTTTGGGATATTAGACCGTCTCGCGATGAGATAATAGAGAGTTATGTATTGATTTTTGGAAGTGCGGATTGTTTAGGTTTGTTGGGTAGTGGTTATTATGTCATTATTCAATCAATATGCTAGGGCATATACTTATGGTATTCCAATGAGAGGAGGACTTACATTATGGCAATGCTTTGATGTAATATAAAGGATTTGTATAACTGAGAGGTTCAGAGTTTAGTGGATTTATTGTTGGGCTGAGAATTTTGCTCATGGTTGTGTTAGTTTCGAGAACTAGATATTGTTTAGAGTATTGTATTTGTTGAAGCCTTGTGTCTAGAGCATAAGGTATTTGATTGGTGTGTCGAAAGACAAGAAATTATTTTATATTATATTATTATATAGGCCTTCGGACCATATTTATAATTCGAAAACCTTTTACAAAAACTTATCCCAGTTTCAGCTGATCTCAATCCCCGACATAGCTACACAGTAGTGTATTGGGAGGGTTCCTTGTTTGGATTTCGCTTGCGAGACCTCACCCACATGAAGGTAGCTTATGTCAGGAATTGAGAAGAGTTCAACCATTGGGAATTTCAAACTTTTATGTGTACTTAATATGTTGCTATAGATTATATTGCTGAGACTTATACTATGATTTGAGGCTAGTGGAGCCGGGTTATTTTTTTACGAGTTGAGCTCGGATTCGGGGTGTATGGGCGCCCTGGGTAGTTACTTTGATTTTTTTTAAATCTATATGGTTCGATGTGAGAACTAATAAGGATCAATATAGTGATCTTCAGGGTAGATGTAAGGACTAGATGAGATTCGAAGTCCTAGGCATATCTTAAATTTTGCGGGCGAAATTCTTATAGGGGGGAAGAGTGACACACCCCAAGATTTTGGGACCGGGAAATTAAATTTTTGGGAGAAATAAAATTTATTGAAATTGGAGAATTTTAAAATTTGGAAATTGAAGTCCAAAAATAGAGGACATTACAAAGTATTCCGAATGATAATTCTGAGTGCGCCATTGATTCCGAATGGGTCGAGATAGTCGAAATGGCTGTCATTGGGTTTTATTTAGGTTCCAGATTATTTTTAAGTATGTTTGACTCGGATTAGAGTAAACAAGTCATTTAAAGTGTGTATTACCATTTAAAACTGGGTTTATTGTTTTAAGGGATTTAAGGGCTTACTTATCAAGCCCATCTCATTTAGAGAAAGAGAGAAAGAGAAAGGAAAAGAGAAAGAAGAAGAAAGGAAGAGAGAGAAGGGAGAAAGCTTGGAGATTTTCGGCCCAAACGCGATCTCGAGGATGATTTAACCTCTATAATTTTGAGGCAAGTGTTTAATCTTGCTAAATATTTCATTTGTGTATTTCATTTCACAATTTGTGGATAAAATAATTGGATTTTGGGTATTAATATCAAAACGTAGATTTTGTGGTTTAAATCTTTAAATTGATGTTTATATATGGGTTGGTTGGGATAGAGATGGTTGGGATCAGATTTGGGATGATTTATTGGCTTAAAATCATGATTTGATGAAGGTTTAGGGGTTAGAAGTGATAATTTTAGGGTTTTAAACTCGTGGGTTTTATGAAGAAGAAGAGACCTTTTAAGTTTTGCAGACCCAAATCGATTCGCTCTCTAAGAGAATCGATTCGGTTTAGGCAAAAGTGGCAGGACTGCATGACCGAATCGATTCGGACCCAAGGCGAATCAATTCGGCTGGAGACAGAGTCCCAGGTCCTTTGGACTGAATCGATTTGCAGTTGGAGCGAATCGATTTTCCCTTGAGACCGAATCGATTCGAGCCAGGCCGAATCGATTCGGAAACAAGGCTATTTTGTGAATTTTCTCTAGAATGATTTCTAACCCTCTCTAGTTGGGTTTATTGATTTGGGACATGGTTATATGATGTAAGAAATATGTTTTGGAGATTTATTGGAAGTTTCTCGCATGATGAGATCGTGGGTACATATCGGGTTATTTTGGGGACTTATATACATACGTATTGGAGATTATTGTATTGGTGTAGTGTGGGAATTTCTTTACAAATGGTAGTTCTATTTAGAGGTCATAAGTGAGCTTACAAACGACATAAAGTTCAGGACTCTTTGAGAGAGAGTGGTGAGTGCATGGCTCGAAATCGTAGGTTGAGGTTTGTGTCCAATCCTTATGGTGATATGATTCTATTTAGGTTAAGGTTGGGGACCGACGAGAGAGAGAGTGGTCGCGTTTCCTTAGTGATGATGAATTTTGGGAATATATCGTTAATGTTAAGGGTTCATAGGGATAATTGAATCTTAATCGGAAATCGGGAGCGATTGGATAGTATTATCAACTAGAAAATGATGGGATCATAGTTTAAGCTTGAGACTGGTAGACTATTAGTTTTGTGCTTACCAATAGTCAAAATTTGTACTAGATATATCGATGTGCTTTGGATATTGATGGGAAGTGTAGCGATTATTATACACATTAAACTTTGGGGTGATAACCTTAATGTTGAATATATTGGAAGACTATTCATATGATAGGGGCAATGGATGAATGTACTTCAAGTGAGGGATCATATTTATATAAGGAATTAAATTAGATACGTTCGGGACGACGACTAGCATAAAGGGAATTATATACACGTATAGTTGAGTTTATAAATTTTTTACATACGAACGAGAGAGGGTATGTATATATGTATGTATATATATCTATGTAGATATGCATATATGTGTATACTCATGGCGTGAATATCTAAATCATATGTGATGGTTTAATTATATGATGTAATCATATGGATGTATATATATTGTGTATGTGAATGATATATATACTTGTATTGTGAAGCATACCCCACACATGCTATCATTGGGAAGTTGCGCGATGAGGGTGAGCACCCTTGCTCGAGGAGTGGAGTGTGGATATTCCCGAGGTCATAGCGTCCATTGTGTTATTATGTGATATACATTTTTTTGGGATGAGACGTGGCGGGTATGTTTCGTCTCATTGTCGGTTAGGAACTATGACCCCTTCCCGGACGTCGTGTGTGTGTGTTGGCCGCGATGTCAGTGATATTGAGTTCGACCATGGTCCCCATGATGGTAAATGAGTAATGGCCTGGAAGATGATAGCATGGTGCAGTATATTGGCATTATATAGCCGGTTATATTATGTGTATGGCCATTGTACATTATTTGTGTTATGTACATGTGGCTATGAGAATGAATGGTTGTATATATATATATATATATATATATATATATATATATATATATATATATATATTATATCCTATAGGTGAAAAGGATATGAAATTTCTATGGTATACATCTTGGGTGATTATGGTGTACCAGATCGTTGGGGGTTGATGTATCACACTTAAGGAAAATTTCAGTTATATCCACCCAAGGATTTAGTGGAGATTTTAGGGTTACTCTTAGATAGTAATCCAAATTTTAGTAGTTGCAGAAATAGAATTTGTATAGATGACATAATGGATCCCTACGATCAACATTGTCAAGGAGTGTGTATCGGGGGGTTCCTTCACTACACCAAAACTAGCGATTGGTCAAGGTCAAAATCCCTGACCAAATTTGTGGGTCGCGGACTTGGGCCGTGACCATTTTCTTGGGTCGCGGCCAAAATCCGTGACCAAAAAATGGTCACGGCCGAGAGGGGTCACGACAAATGGTCGCGGACTTGGGCCGTGACCCATGTCGTGACGGGTCGCGGCCCTCATCCGTGACCTACAACCGTGACAAATTGGTCGCGGCCAAAGTCCGCGACCCACAACCATGACAAAAAAATTTAAAAAAAATGGTCGCGGCCCTCATCTGTGACCCACAACCGTGACAAATTGGTCGAGTCCAAAGTCCGCAACCCACGATCGTGACAAGCAAATTTAAAAAAATTGGTCGCGACCCAATTCCGTGACGCACTACCGTGACAAAAAAAAATGGTCGCGGACTTCATCCGTGACCCACAACCGTGACAAAAAAAATGGTCGCGGCCCAAGTCCATGGCGAAAAAAATAAAAATGGTCATGGACAAAGTCCATGACCATATTTAACTATAATTTTAAAAAAAATGTATTTCTTTGGTCCAATCCTAAAATTGGGGGTCTTGTGACTGCACCGTCGGTTACTATGTGTAACGTTTGACGCGTACGAGGTGTTACAAATATCTATTATTGGCAAAACAAAAAAAAAATCACAAATTGCGAATCAAGAACGTTGTTAATAAACAAATATATATTCAAACTTAAAAATATTACACGTCTTAATAATTCACAGACCCAAAAAAAAATTGGGCTGAGTTTCCTCTATTTTCTTGACATTCCAAAACCTATAAATGTAAAACCTGCTTATTATAAAGCCCGAACGGCCACAAAACTCAACAATAAAATTATAAAAGCCCGCACGTCCATAAAACTAAACAATAAAAGACCGCACGGCTGTAACACAAAAAATAAAATCCAAAATGTCCACAACATATAAACAATCTTCACGCGGTAAACCATTGCCTCCTTCATTTGTTCCGCGTGCAAAAATCCTACAAATGATAGGATACATAAAATAAATATCAGTAACCAAGCAGTTTTACAAGAAATTTAATCAAGCTGAAAAATTTCATATATGAGTTAAAAGTATCAACATATCAATATTTTTAAGCCTAAGTCTAGAAATATGCAAATTACCGTCGTATTCTCAAACCAGGAGTCCCGCGGCTGCGTGGTCAGTTCCTACGAGTTACATTGGTCCTGTGGGAGGTGTTGTTGCCACCCATGGGGACGTTCGGGGGCTGTTTCGAGTTTTCACCCTCTAACGCCTTGGTTTTAAGCCTAACTCTAAAAATATGCAAATTATCATTATATTCTCAAACCGGGAGTCCCGCGACTATGTGGTCATTTCCTTCGAGTTACATTGGTCCCGTGGGAGGTGTTGTTGCCACCCACGGGGACGTTCGGGGGCTGTTTCGAGTTTTTACCCTCTAACGCCATGTTTTTAAGCCTAAGTCTAGAAATATGCAAATTATTGTCATATTCTCAAACCGGGAGTCTCGCGGCTGCGTGGTCAGTTCCTACGAGTTACATTGGTCCCATAGGATGTGTTGATGCCACCCACGGGGACGTTCGGGGGCTGTTTCAAGTTTTCACCCTCTAACGCCATGTTTTTAAGCCTAAGTCTAAAAATATTCAAATTACCGTCGTATTCTCAAATCGGGAGATCCGCGGCTACAGGGTCAATTCCTACGAGTTACATTGGTCCCGTAGGAGGTGTTGATGCCACCTACGGGGACATTCGGGGGTTGTTTCGAGTTTTCACCCACGACGCCATGTTTTTAAGCCTAAGTCTAGAAATATGCAAATTATCGTCGTATTCTCAAACCGAGAGACCCGCGGCTGCGGAGTTAGTTCCTTAGAGTTACATTGGTCCCGTGGGAGGTTTTGGTGCCACCCACGGGGACGTTCGGGGGCTGTTTCGAGTTTTCACCCTCTAATGCCATGTTTTTAAGCCTACGTCTAGAAATATGCAAATTACCGTCGATTCTCAAATCGAGAGACCCGCGGCTGCGTGGTCAGTTCCTACGAGTTTCATTAGTCCCGTGGGAGGTGTTGGTGCCACTTACGGGGCCGTTCGGGGGTTGTTTCGAGTTTTCACCCTCCAACGCCATGTTTTGCTTAAGTCTAGAAATATGCAAATTAGTGTCGTATTCTCAAACCAGGAGATTCGCGGCTGCGTGGTCAGTTCCTACGAGTTACATTGGTCCCGTGGGAGGTGTTGGTGCCACCCACGGGGACGTTCAGGGTCTGTTTCCAGTATTCACCCTCTAACGCCGTGTTTTTAAGCCTAAGTCTAGAAATATGCAAATTACCGTAGTATTCTCAAACCGGGAGACCCGCGATTGCGTGGTCAGTTCTTATGTGTTACATTGGTCCCGTAGGAGGTGTTGGTACTACCCACGGGGCCGTTCGGGGGTTGTTTCGAGTTTTCACCCTCTAACGCCATGTTTTGATTAAGTCTAGAAATATAAAAATTACCTTATTATTCTCAAACCTGGAGTCCCGCGGATGCGTGGTCCGTTCCTACGAGTTACATTTGTCCCGTGGGAGGTGTTGGTGCCACCCACGGGGACGTTCGGGGGCTGTTTCGAGTTTCACTCTCTAACGCCATGTTTTTACGCCTAAGTCCAGAAATATGCAAATTACCGTCGTATTCTCAAATCAGGAGTCCCGCGGTTGCGTGGTCAATTCCTAAGAGTTACATTGGTCCCGTGGGAGGTGTTGGTGCCACCCACGGGGACGTTCGGCGGCTGTTTCAAGTTTTCACCCTCTAACGCCATGTTTTTAAGATTAAGTCTAGAAATATGCAAATTACCGTCGTATTCTCAAACCGGGAGTCCCGCGGCTGCGTGGTCAATTCCTACGAGTTACATTGGTCCCGTGGGAGGTGTTGGTGCCACCCACGGGGACGTTCGGGGGTTGTTTTGAGTTTTCACCATCTAACGCCATATTTTTTACCCTAAGTCTAGAAATATGCAAATTACAGTCGTATTCTCAAACCAGGAGACCCGCGGCTGCGGGCTCAATTCCTACGAGTTAAATTGGTCCCGAGGGAGGTATTGGTGCCATCCACGGGGACGTTCGTGGGTTGTTTCAAGTTTTCACCCACAAAAGCCATTCTTTTTAGCCTAAGTCTAAAAATAAGCAAATTACTGTCGTTTTCTCAATTCGAGAGACCCGCGGGTGAGTGGTCAGTTCCTACGAGTCACATTAGTTCCGTGAAAGGTGTTGGTGCCAGCCACGGGGACGTTCGGGGGATATTTCGAGTTTTCACCCTCTAACGCCATGTTTTTAAGCCTAAGCATCGTATTCTCAAATCGAGAGACCCGCGGCTGCCGGGTCAGTTCCTATGAGTTACATTGGTCTCGTGGGAGGTGTTGGTGCCACCCACGGGGCCGTTCGGGGGTTGTTTCGAGTTTTCACCCTCTAATGCCATGTTTTGCTTTTGTATAAAATACATAAATTACCATCGTATTCTCAAACCGGGAGACTCGTGGCCGCGTGGTCAGTTCCTACGAGTTACATTGGTCCCATGGGAGGTGTTGGTGCCACCCACGGGGACATTCGGGGGCTGTTTTGAGTTTTCACCCTCTAACGCCATGTTTTTATGTCTAAGTCCAGAAATATGCAAATTACCATCGTATTCTCAATTCCTATGAGTTACATTGGTCCCGTGGGAGGTGTTGGTGCCATCCACGGGGACGTTCGGGGGCTATTTCGAGTTTTCACCAACAAACGCCATGTTTTTAAGCCTAAGTCTAGGAATATGAAAATTACCGTCGTATTCTCAAACCGGGATATCCATGACTGCGGAGTATATTCCTGCGAGTTATATTGGTCCCGTGGGAGGTGTTGGTGCCACCCACGGGGATGTTCGGGGGCTATTTCGAATTTTCACCCTCTAACGCCATGTTTTGAAGCCTAAGTCTAGAAATATGAAAATTACCATCGTATATTCAAATCGGGAGACCCACGACTGCGGGGTCAGTTCCTACGAGTTACATTGGTCCCATGGGAGGTGTTGGGGCCACCCACGGGGCCGTTCGGGGGTTGTTTCGAGTTTTCACCCTCTAACGCCATGCTTTACTTGAGTCTAGAAATATGCAAATTACCGTCGTATTCTCAAATCGGGAGACCCGTGGCTGCGTGGTCAGTTCCTATCGGTTACATTTGTCCCGTGGGAGGTGTTGGTGCTACCCACAGGGACATTCGGGGGTGTTTCGAGTTTTCACCCTCTAACGCCATGTTTTTAAGCCTAAGTCTAGAAATATGCAAATTACCATTGTATTCTCAAACCGGGAGACCCGCGACTGCTGGGTCAGTTCCTAAGCGTTACATTGGTCCCGTGGGGGGTGTTAGTGCCACCCACGGGGCCTTTCGGGGGTTGTTTCAAGTTTTCACCCTCTAACGCCATGTTACCCGCGGATGCGGGGTCAGTTCCTACGAGTTACATTCATCCCGTGCCACCCACGGGGCCATTCGGGGGTTGTTTCGAGTTTTTACCCTCTAACGCCATATTTTACTTAAGTCTAAAAATATGCAAATTACAGTCATATTCTCAAATGGGGAGACCCGTGCGTCCGTGGTCAGTTCCTACAAGTTTCATTGGTTCCGTGAAAGGTGTTGGTGCCACCCACGGGGACGTTCGGGGGCTGTTTCGAGTTTTAACCCTCTAACGCCATGTTTTTAATCCTAAGTCTAGAAATATGCAAATCACCATCGTATTCTCAAACCGAGAGACCCGCGGCTGCGGGGCCAGTTCCTATGAGTTACATTGGTCCCGTGGGAGGTGTTGGTGCCACCCACGGGGCCGTTCGGGGGTTGTTTCGAGTTTTCAGCCTCTAACACCATGTTTTGATTAAGTCTAGAAATATGCAAATTACCATCGTATTCTCAAACTGGGAGTCCCGTGGCTACGTGGTCAGTTCCTACGAGTTACATTGGTCCCGTGGGAGGTATTGGTACCACCCACGGGGACATTCGGGGGTGTTTTGAGTTTTCACCATCTAACGCCATGTTTTTAAGCCTAAGTCTAGAAATATGCAAATTATCATCATATTCTCAAACCGGGAGTCCCGCGGCGGCGTGGTCAATTCCTACATGTTACATTAGTCCCGTGGGAGGTGTTGTTGCCACCCACGGGGACGTTCAGGGGCTGTTTCGAGTTTTCACCCTCTAACGCCATGTTTTTAAGCCTAAGTCTAGAAATATGCAAATTATCGTCGTATTCTCAAACCGGGAGTCCCGCGACTACGTGGTCAGTTCATACAAGTTACATTGGTCCCGTGGGAGGTGCTGTGTCCACCTACAGGGACGTTCGGGGGCTCTTTCGAGTTTTCACCTTCTAACGCCATATTTTTAAGCCTAAGTCTAGAAATATGCAAATTACCGTCGTTTCTCAAGTCGGGAGTCCCGCGGCTGCGTGGTCAGTTCCTACGAGTTACATTGGTCCTATGGGAGGTGTTGGTGCCACCCACGAGGACGTTTGGGGGCTGTTTCGAGTTTTCACCCTCTAACGCCATGTTTTTTACCCTAAGTCTAGAAATATGCAAATTACCGTCGTATTCTCAAACCGGGAGTTCCGCGGCTGCGTGGTCAGTTCCTACGAGTTACATTGGTCATATGGAAAGTGTTGGTGCCACCCACGGGGCCGTTCGGGGATTGTTTCGAGTTTTCACCCTCTAATGCCATGTTTTGCTTAAGTCTAGAAATATGCAAATTACCATCATATTCTTAAACCGGGAGTCCCGCGGTAGTGTGGTCAGTTCCTATGAGTTACATTGGTCCCGTGGGAGGTGTTGGTGCCACCCACGGGGACGTTCAAGGGTTGTTTCGAGTTTTCACCCTCGAACGCCATGTTTTTAAGACTAAGCCTAGAAATATGCAAATTATCGTCGTATTCTCAAATCGGGAGACCCGTAACTGCGGGGTCAGTTCCTACTAGTTACATTGGTCCCGTGGGAGGTGTTGGTGCCACCCACGGGGCCATTTGGGGGCTGTTTCGAGTTTTCACCCTCTAACGCCATGTTTTTAATCCTAAGTCTAGAAATATGCAGATTATTGTCGTATTCTCAAATCGGGAGACCCGCAACTACGGGATCAGTTCCTACGAGTTACATTGGTCCCGTGGGAGGTGTTGGTGCCACCCACGGGGACGTTCGGGGGATTTTTCGAGTTTTCACCCTCTAACGCCATGTTTTTAAGCCTAAGTCTAGAAATATGCAAATTGTCATCATATTTTCGAATCGAAAGACCCGCGGCTGCGGGGTCAGTTCCTACGAGTTAAATTGGTCCCGTGGGAGGTGTTGGTTCCACCTACGAGGCCGTTCAAGGGCTGTTTCGAGTTTCCACCCTCTAACGCCATATTTTTAAGCCTAAGTCTAGAAATATACAAATTACCGTCGTATTCTCAAACCGAGAGTCCCGTGGCTGCACCACTAAACTTGTTGGAAATACTGGTCTTTTTTGTAATAATTATCTTAAGTGGATTATGAATTCTACATTAAAATTTTTCACTAAAGGCATGATAGCGTATAATTAATACCACCTATATAATATGAGTGTTACCTCATTAGGATATTTCACTATTCGAATAAAATATATCGTAGGAGGGTACAATCTCAATCTAACAAAATATATCATTTAACATGTACCCAAAATATATCATTTAACAAAATATATCATTTAAATTTTTGGCCATGGTCAATAAGGAAGTTAGTGATTAGGAATTTCTATGAGTATCAAAGCAACTGTATTTATTTTGTCTAAGAAAGTATATTTAGAATGTGAAATGACATTCACTTGTAATCAATGCATGCCACTATAATGTCTCTTTTTGCGAACTGCTATCCTGAAAGAGAACCCTAAGATTTATACCTACATTACCAAAGAATATAGAGACCTCAATGGGAATTACCTCAATAGGAATTACCTGAATAGTGTGAAATGAGTCATCATCAACAATTTGATAACATCATTCCACGAATACAAAATGTAAAATTGAAAAATAAATTAAAACCAATTTAAGTAGGCAATATGTAAACCTCGATCCGCTTGCTTTCAATATGTAAACCAATCCATAGAGAATGCATATATGCTGATGCATATATTTTTGCATATATCCAGATGCATATGTGCATATATGCTGTATATATGCAAGCATAAATGCAGCCTGCATATATGCATAGCAGATGCATATATGTTGCATATATGTTGTAAATATGCAGATGCATATATGCTGCATATATGTAGATGCGTATATGCACATATATGCATATATGCATATGCATATATGCATATGCATATATGCTGTCGGGTTTTTAAACCATACATATAACATGTTTTTATAAAACATGAACAAATGAATATCGATCCACGCTGTCTAATTTTGTCGTTCGCGGATAAGTGCAAAACATTGGAAATATACCTATTAGTTAACGGACGCTTTCACACCGTTGGTTGATACTATTCATTTTATACTCGAAGAGACGATCTTATTGCCGGTGTAGTAAACGAAGACGATCCTAACGGACATTGTGTCGGGTTTTTGCCTTCTAATGCCATGTTTTTAAGCTCAAGTCTAGAAATACGCAAATTATCATCGTATTCTCAAATCGGCAGTCCCATAATCGTGCGATCAGTTCCTACAAGTTATATTGGTCCCGTGTGAGGTGTTGGTGCCACTCACGGGGCCGTTCGGGGGCTATTTTGGGTTTTCGTCCTCTAACGCCATTTTCTTAATCTTAAGTCAAGATATTTTCAAATTATCAATGTATTCTCAAACCGGGGGTCCCGTGATCGCCCGGTCAGTTCCTACGAGTTACATTGGTCCCGTGTGAGCTATTGGTGCATGGGGCTGTTCAGGGGCTATTTCGGGTTTTCACCCACTAACGTCATGTTTTTAAGCCTAAGTCTAGAAATATGCAAATTATCATCGTATTCTCAAATCACGGGTCCCGTGATCGCGCGGTCAGTTCCTATGAGTTACATTGGTCTCGTGCGAAGTGTCGGTGCCACTCACGGGGTCGTTCGGGGGATGCTTCGGCTTTTCACCCAGTAACGCCATGTTTTTAAGCCTAAGTCTAGAAATATGCAAATTTTCGTCGTATTCTCAAACCAGAGGTCCTGTGATCGCGCGGTCAGTTCCTACGAGTAATATTGGTCCCGTGCGAGGTGTTGATGCCACTCACGGGGTCGTTCGTGAGTTGTTATGAGTTTTTGCCCTCTAAAGCCAAACGATAGAAATAAATAAATGAAAACATATCTATTTTAAACAAAAGAATCGATAAATCACCTACCATTTGCATAAATATCAAGACATTACACTTAAAAGTAGATGAAATTCATAAATTAAAGAAAGTGCTAATACAATGTCAATATCATAATAGGATACAAATAAGATTGATGAGGATAAAATAATATTTTGATACTCAATCCTCCTCTAAATCAACTAAAAGTTTCTTCAAATTAGGGTTGTCATCAAGAGCTGACTGGAACTATTTTGGAGCCTTTAATGCGTCTACTTCAGTAGTCATACCCTTTGGTGCATGCACATCAATAGACCAATTGTCATCGTTTATGCACTTCGAGTAGAATACCTTCTTTACATTCTGAAAGGCACAAATAAAAGGCTCGTCGACTATGCGGTCTTTAGTCTTCAGCTTTGATAAATCTACCATAATAAGTTTGGAGTCGGGATCAACTTTGCAAGCATTCGTTGTATCCTCAACCTTTACCCAATCACAATAGAATACAGTTTCTGTGAAATCCAAGTAATCAAGTTCTAGGATTTGTTGAATTATCCCATAATAGGTTAGCACCGTATTCTTTGGATTTTTATCACTTTTGCTAGCGATACAGGTGGTCAAGGCAGAAATTGATATTCCACTATTTTGCGTCAAAAGCTTTTCCTCATATGGATATAAAATGAAATCAAAATCGTTGGTGCGGAATTTCTTAAACTCTTTCGCACGAAAACTAGGACCTTTTGCTAGGCGTGCAAGTCTGGAAGAGACATCACCTCTTTTTAGAAGCTGCATTTATTAATGAATTTTTATTAGGGCATGTTTTTACCACACATGAATAAATAACCGCACACATAAGATATGAAAAGTACCTCTTTTGACACCCATGCCCTAAAGTTAGTTGTCGTCCAATTTCTCCTTTGATTTGGGACAATTTCGTTCTCGTACTTGCTACCAAAAAATTATAGAGTTTAGATCATAAAATAAAAAATACATATAATAAAAGAAGAAGAATTCAGTAGATACTCACTTTCTCCAGTCTTGGACTTCATTTTGCGATTCAAAGACATGACGAGTTGCTTGCTCGTATTGTAGGTTTATGAGTTTCACCTCTTTAGGGTTCCCAAACGATAATACATCCTCGAACTCGTCAGGTTCCTCTATCACTCATTCTCCACGAGGATTAAACCTCCTCACCTCTTGTTCTGGCATATGTTCCCTAGTGTATATCGATGATTCCACCGTTACGTATTCTTCAGCAATCGCCCCTCCAATATACCGTGTATTCTTTACATAATCTTTGAAGGTTTTCATCAAGTGCTCAAAAGGATACATCCAACGATACCTCACGGGACCACATAATAAATCTTCATCGCATAAATGCACAAGCAGGTGGATACTGATATCGAAGAATGACGGAGGAAAATATTTCTCTAATACACAAACTGCCTCTGCTAAAGTTGATTTCGCAGCTTTAATGTGCCTTATGATTACCACTTTTGTACAAAGTAGGTTAAAACACAAATTGATTTGCATAATTGCCCGACGGAGATCTTTGTGTTTAGAGAAGCAATGCCGAAATAACAGCGGGATTAATTGGATGATTACGTTCCAGTCGTGAGATTTGCACTATTTCAAGTCATTTGTTTGGTAGCTTACTACCCTACGTAAATTACCAGAATAATCAGTTGGAGTCTTCAAGTTGAACAACACGTCTAAGAGGATCTTCTTCTCACTAGTAGTCAAAGTGAAAGCAGTCGGGGGGATAGAAATTCTTCTTATCGTTAGATCATTTTTTAAGCACAGTCTCTTATTTATTTTCATATCCTGTAAATCTCAGCGGGCACGCTCTCCATTTTTGGAATAAGATCCACCCAGACATGTTCCTATCAAATGCTCTGCAACATTCTTCTCTGTGTGCATCACATTAATTATATGCCTTACACGATGATCTTTCCAATACGGCAAATCAAAAAATATTGATCGCCTGGACCATGGCTTTGCTTTACTAGGGTCGTTCGGATCCTCCCTAGCTTTACGCTTCAGGTTTACAAACTGGGGGTGTTTGCCTACGTACCTATTCCCCGCAGTCGCAGCCGCAACCTTCTCCTCAATTTGCTGACCAGAAAGTTGAATAGGTGTCGTCCTGCGCTCGTGACCGACAGGCAAAAAGTTAGACTTGTCATTTCTAAAAGGGTGACTGGTCGGCAGAAATCTACGATGACCCGTGTAACTCATCTTACCACTATGTTATAACAAACAGGCTTCAGTTTCCTCCCCACATATGGGACATCCATAATAACTATGAATGTTATAATCGGGCAAGGTCCCATAAACAGGAAGATCGTGGATCGCCCACATCACCATTGCTTTTAGTGTGAACTCTTCACCCTTATGAGAATCGAACGGCATCACACCTTTATCCCACAACTCTTTAAGTTCTTCGATTAATGGTGCTAAGAATATATAAATATCATCACTGGGAGCCTTTGGCCCGGGTATCAACAAAGATAACAATGTGAACTCCTTTCTCATGCATAATGTCGGAGGAAGACTTAAAGGCGCCATAAGAACTGGCCAATAACTCTGACTAGTACTTAAATTATCGAAAGGGTTAAACCCATCGGTTGAGATTGCAAGACGAACGTTGTGCAGTTCCTTTGCAAATTCATGGCGTTGCACATTTGAAATTTTCCAGATGAGTGTATCAACCGGATGACGCATCAAATTCCCACCCACCTTGTATCGAGCATGCCATGTCATGGCCTCCGCTATCCACGGTACAGTAAAAAACATTTTAACCGTGGCCCAAGTGGAAAATACTTCAAAACCTTTTGTGGGACTTGCGAGCACTTGCGATTTTTTGCATGTTTGTTATTTCCATTCTCATAAACCATATATCTAGGCTCACTGCATATAGGACATTCATCCTTCTCTTCGTGCTCATTCCGGTACAATATGCAATCATACTTGCAATAATGAATAGATTTGTATTTCAAACCTAAACCCTTCAAACTCTTCTTCATATTAGGATAATTGTCTGGTAACATGTTCTCTTTTGGGAGAATTTTTTTAACCCACTTAAGAATTCTGGTTACACTGTTTCCAGACAAACCAAATCAACTCTTCAAATTATGCAAACCAATCATTGCATATAATACCGAGTGATCTTCATCGCAGTTTTTATACAACGGTCTAACTGCATCGTCTTTCAACCCTATGTATTCCTGATCTCCTAGTAGTTCAGTATCAATTTGTTCATGTACTTGGTCATAATGTGCATTATTTGTATCCATAGGTTGGTGGTTTTGTTGGTTGTGGAGTCCGTAAGCATCATCAATTAATTCGGTCAATGGATGATGTGTTAGTGAATCATGTACCACTTCTACTCCTTGGGGTTTCGTTACACGGTCGGGTGCCAATAATTCTTCTAGAACATAAGGTATAACTTTTTCACCATGGTATGTCCATATTATATAGTCTTGATAGATTCCCCACTTTAGTAAATGCAACTCAACAACTTCCAATGACTTATATTTTTCGTTAATATAATGAGTGCATGGACAAGGAATCTTCTCACTTTTAAGATTTTTGGAAGCGTATTTAACAAATTCATAAACGCCCTTTACATAATTATTTGATATCCGGTTAGTCTCTCCCATCCACTCTTTGTATTGTGGGAAATCGATGTAATAATCTTCAAATTTCAGTCCTGTGGTAATAGGTTAAAAAATATTATTACAACTGAAACAAAAAGAATATTCTTACGACTGAAACAAAAAAAATATCATTACAAACGAAACAAAACCAATATTCTCACAACTGAAACAAAAAAATAACATTCCAACTGAAGCAAAACAAATATTCTTACAACTAAAACAAAAAAAAATATTACAACTCAAATGAAAGAAAATATTATTAAATCTTGGCCAACAGATAAACTTGCCAAGTAGTAAAAGATTTTGTATAATTCCTCAATTCCATCCCATCCCCGCTATTAACGTACACAAGTACATCTCTGCAGCCGTTGTATATTTTATCGACCATTATTTTAGCCTCACCCTTCTCCAAAGGTCGACGATGTACTAGAGTTCCAGGAACCGTGGAGATGAGTATGCACACGCCAACAAACCTCGAATTTCTCATGCCCTTGATATAGTAATCTTCGCCATAGTCACTGTGAGTTGTTGATGATGATCCGAGCCCAGTGATTGGCGGAGGTGCATGGGAGGGGAATGTTGGAGGATGAGGCATTTGAGAGGGGAATATTGGAGGGGAAGGATGTGTGAAACCTTCAGTATGAGTAGGGTAAGGGTAACCTTGAGGAGGCATTGGGGGCTTATAACTTTCAAAAAAGTTCACAAGTTTCCCAATTTGATTTGTCAATAATCCCAGGGTATTTTTAATCTCATGGACATCCCCATCGGTCTTCAACTAGTGCTCCTTTTGGGATGAGATACAATTCTTGACCGAAGAAATCTCGTTCACAAGAGGTGCAATGTGTTGAAGTTTTATTTTTTGCATATGTGAGCCAACACCTCTCGTCCTCCCCCTTTTGTCCTTTCCAAAGGTCTGTGTCAGGGCATCATTTTCAAGGTCAAAGTCATCAGTAGGGTCGAATCAGATTGACTGCTGATGGCCTCTATTGATTCCAGTGTCTTAGCCAAGTGCGGAGGGAATTTATTATCTTTGTACCATTGAGCATGAAGGAATAAGATGGACCGATTTGGGTTTTTACCAGCATCTGGATCATCTTTTGTCCTACTCTCCCATTCATTCTTCAAATCCTCATATGATTTGGATCCCAGCCTATGGATATCAGTTTTTTTTGCCCTATTTTTTTTTGTTTTGATCCCTCTGGACCAACTTTTTTTCCTTCACCTCATTATCCAAAAACTTATTCCACTTATCCAACGGAATTTCAACATTGGGAGGCACTCTCTCTTTCAAAGCCAAAATATTTGAGATCGCTGCCTCTTTCGAGAAATGTTTCTTCCGAAGGTTTCTCCTGTATGACCTCAATCCTTCAGCAACCCGAGATAGAACCTTATTCTTGGAATGGTTAAGAAATGAGAAATGCTTGCAAAGTTGGTCATGTATGTCATCTTTGACAGCTTGATCAACAAGGTTCCAATTATCTGGTCCACCGACTCCCACGTTCATTTTTCCCAGCGACAAGCATCTGGCTTTAAAGTTCATCACGCCATTCCTATCACCCGTCGGGTTATTCCCGAGAAGGGAGAAGCCAATAGGCTTCTTTTCATTTGAGCGGGAGGCATCAGGAGTGCTGGATGGGGGTGTTAAAGCAATGGGAGTGATGGATTGGGGCGTAGGAGCACTTGGAGTTGGACTTGGTGAGGATTGAAACATTGGTGGAGTTGTGAATTGCTCAGCCATTGGTATTGAGAATCCGGGTTCTGCACGAGATGGTGAACCTCGTTGTGGTGTCACCTCAGCACTTGGTACCCTTGGGTTATTTCCTCTCGACATTATCTACAAAAATTAAAAAATATAAGTGACTAAATAATTATAGTAATATGAAATTATAACTAATTAATCAAGCTTAATTAGTTATATATATATAGATAGATAGATACCTTTTCAAAGTAAGACTTTAGAATAAGTTCAATATGTCTGATCTCCATCCATTTGGTATTAGTTTTTAAGAACCTATGAATTTTTGCACGTGGCCAACTAGGAGGAAGGGTATCTATGATTGATGTGTAGATGTCAGTGACATGAACTCGGAATCCCCTATTTCTCAACTTGTTGGAAAGATTCAATTTTACATGCATGTGGCGCGAGACATCACAGTCTATGTCAATGCTCTCTGTACGCAGTTGTATCCATAACGGGTGGATTTTTTTTCCGCCTTCTCCAACAACGTAACCAAGGTCAGGGCTATGTCAAGATTATGTGTGTGAAATATATTTTGTGTAACGTCATCCCAGTTTTCTGGTAGAGAAAATAGAATACGATCGAACAAGTAATCTTGCTGGATATCAAATCCACGATTTACAAGGTAGTTAAATTGTTCGATCTTTTTTATTTTCGTACCTATAAATAGGAGTACCCTCTTATGACGCACGCTAATAAAAGAGTTATGTTTGCGGTCTAATTGCAACCACTCCCACTCTTGTTGATAGTAATTATCACCGTGCCTCATTTTTCCTGAGAAAAGTATACGAGGGCATGAATACGAGTCCTGCTATTAAGGTTTGGGTTTGAAAGTTATGAGAGTTTAAAAGTATATGTGAAATCCCAACAACAACCCGCCATAATTGTTTATAACACATATTGTAGTACTTACACACATATTATAGTACTTACACACATATTATAGTGCAAAAAATCACGACATGCATATAACCCCTAATATAATATGATGGCACGCATATAACCCCCAATAAAATCACGACAAGGGGGATGTAAATTTTTTTACCCATTAAAAATCCATTTAATTATATTTTGTCAAAAAAATACACACACCTACAATCTAGGTTTATTGGCATAATCTATACAAACACACACATGCAATCTAGGGTTTATTGACATAAACATACATATACATATAAATCTAAACACACACACACACACATATAAACATAAATCTATACAGACACAAACATACACATATACAAACGTAAATCTACACATACATACATTAGATACAAATCACGAAATCCAAATGAAATCAATACATACCTCAACCTCCAACTGAAATCGCCAAAATCATCAAAATCGCCAAATGAAATAATGGAAAGCAGCGGCCAACTCAACCTCCAAATGAAATAAATGAAAGCAGTGATAGGACTTTTTTTAAGACCTGGAACTGGTCACGGCCAAGAGCCGTGACTCCATACGCATGACCCTTAAAAATAATTGGGTTCTCCAGACCTGGTCACGGCCTAGAGCCGTGACCCACCATGCGAGACCCTTTTCCATGCTTGATTGAGCTATGGTCACGACCCATAGCCGTGAACCATACCAACAAATGGTCATGGACCATAGCCGTGACCTTAAATCTGTGATGCGCGACCCTTCTCATCAACCCTATAATGCTTGAATAAGGGATGGCCACGGCCCATAGCCGTGACCCACCCCCAGAAATGGTCACGACCCTAAGCAGTGACCCTCAATGTGTGTACTCTCTTCTTCGTCATTCCATGGGTCACGGGCTTGGATCGTGACCAATCTGCGACCAAGCTTGGAGGGAATTTTGGCACGAGTTTGGCACTAAGATGGTCACGACTTGGTCACGGCCCAAGTCCGTGACCACCGTGGTCACGAACTTGGGCCGTGACCACTTCTAGAGCATCGATAATTTAGTGTGATAATAAATATGGTCACACCAAATATTGAGTGGGTCGCGGCCCAAGGTCGTGACCCACTGGGCGTGACTATTCGCAGGATTTAGTGTAGTGCTTGTTTGGATTTCGCTTTGCGAGATGCCCCACGCACGAAACGCAGTGCCATGTTGAGAGTTGAGAGAAATTTTATCCTTTGTAGTTATATAGATATTAGTAGCATGTTTTGCGTGGATGACATGATGGATCCCTACAATCAACATTGTCAAGGAGTAATGTATCGAGGGGGTTCCTTGTTTGGATTTCGCTTTGCGAGATGCCCCACGCACGAAACGCATTGCAATGTTGAGAGTAGAGAGAAGGTTTGTCCTTAATACTTGTAAGTAGCAGTAGTATGATTGGTGTGGATGACATGATGGATCCCCACGATCGACATTGTCAAGGAGTAGTGTATTGGGGGGGGTCCCTTGTTTGGATTTTTCTTTGCGAGACGCCCCACGCACGAAACTTAGTGCAATGTTGAGAGTGGAGAGAAGTTTTGTCCTTATTAAATTGTATGCATGTTATTTAGAGATTAAATTATATTATTGAAGCCTAATGTTAATGTGTAACGTATTAAAACTTATAACTGGTATAAGTTAATAAATCGGAATCAATTAAGCTTAGTATGGCATATATGTGTATATATTTAAGTGGGATTAGAAGGGGAAGGATTCTCGGGTTATGTTAGAATGGCAGGTCTTGCGGGTATAGGCCATGCCTATTATAAGGTAGGTTGTCCTCATGGGTGGGGTAACTTAATTAAGATTCCAGGACGCGAATAGGTGCGCGCTGTTAGATGAGAGGTGAGTTGGGGCTTCACGAGAGTGAGACTCCAACTTAATTATGAAATAAGTGCATTGATATTTATTATGCACGGTTAACACACTTGTTAAACATTTTTCACACCTCGGGCTCTGACCCATTTATATTTCCCTCCTGCTATATGTATATATATTACTATAGGTGTCCTACCGCATGGATGTCGGATGCACTTCTATCCAGAGTCGTGGGAGCCGTAACAGGTGCGGACTATTGGGGGATTTAGATTTTAGTCGCCTCTTATTTCTTTGTGAATCTAGATAGGATTCATTTAGTACATCGGGTTTTCACCCAAGAGTTATTTATATTTGTTTATACTTCTTCCCATGGATGTTGTACTGTGTGTGACCCGACATCTTATTCGGGTATATTTTTCCTTTTGTACTCATTTCATTTTATTCTAGCACCTCTTTTATCATGGTACTTGTGTTCATGTTACCTTTGCTAGACATCTATATTATTGGTTTGTTGTCTGTTGCATGTTTTATTTAATTTTGGCATCTCGCTTATATGATTTCGGGTAGTTAGCCTTATATGATATTGTTTTGTTTGTTGGTGCTGAGACTGAGCCATCTGAGATTCCTGATTTATGGTAATATAGGGTTGGCCACCCGTTATTATTTTAAGCGGGTTGTTACAGAGGTCTGAAATAGTCTACTAACAAAATTTGTTATTGTATGATCCCAATTTCGTTCTTGGATCGGAAGAAGTTAAAGAAGTTAACACTGGTGTCTTATTTGGACTTGGTGACAAGTAAAACATTTTCTCAAAAAGTTCACAGTATTATTCTCATATTGGGCTACTGTTGTTATTTCTTTCGTACATGATACATTTAGGAACATCTGGGGTGTATCATAAATCTAAAACATTGAGCTTATCGTGGCATCTCTTAATATAGTGATAATTATAACGTATGTTCAACCTATCTCTAAATTGTGGAGTTCTATCTCTATCATATGATAACTATTGAGTCTTATTTCTAGTTTATTGTCTCTTTACTAAGGAATCGGGGAGTTGAGGTTCACAGGTTTAATTAAGCCATAGTGTTGGTGGAATGGAGCGGGGTTAACTAAAGGCCCTATTATTCTGTAGTGGTAGAATATCATATAAAAACAGGTTGTTAATACTTCCAATAGGGTTACGGCTTAAGGTGTTGACAATAAATGGAAGTCTAACTTGAATAATTAGTTTTCCAAAATTTTCATTTAACATGGGGAAAAGTGTATTCCAAACTTGTGTGACCTGAAATTATTCTCATCGTATAATAAAAGATTACGGTTTCCTAGATTTATGCGAGGGATGGCATAAATATACAAAATAGGAATTACTGTTAGATTGGTACTAAATAAATATATGAGACATCGGTAATATGATGGATGTAAAAAATTAGAATGGTGTTTAAATTGATGCTTACCCTAATTTGGATGGTTATGTCACATAACTGATGAAGAAACGTAAATCAATCTAAAATATTAATGATGTAAGGGTTTATTTGATAGTTATTCCTAATTCTTCAGTGCTTAGAAATCTTAGAGGTTAAATGGATACCATAATTGAATAAGTATACTGGGATACACTACATATATACTTATAATTGATTTATTAAAATTAATAGACTATCTACTGAAACATATATTTAGATGATCTTATATATTTTGAAAATAAAAGAACTACACAAATAAGGAGCAGGCTAATGTAAAATTTACTATTAAGTAACAAAAATCCAGGTTTTTCGGAAGTAAGTTGTCGGATATAGTGATGATTTTTTTTAAAAGTGATGTATGATATTCGATTAAATACCTGTAAATCGGATTACTATTAACTGGTAATTTTATTATTATTTATAGTAATTTAATGAGGAAAGGGACAAGTGATACGAGACTAAGGGTTTTAGATAATGAACGGGACTATTTGTGGGAAAACATTTTCATGGATTACTTGTATTCACATGGATTAAAACGTAAGAAAACAAGGGGAGTTATTTTTCTTATCACTTACCTACCGGGGGTGAAAACCATTCTGTTTATTAACAAATCATTGGGGTTTCAGACTAAAATATCTTTTGAAAAAATGGTTTACAAGGAAAATGCACCTGTAGTAATGAGGTCATGTTGAGGGATTAAGTAAGATTTTGTTTAGGGATAAGAATTATGTTTACTATGGACCCCGTAACGTTATTGGTTATATTAATTTTGAGTAATATTCTTGATCACATGATCTTGGGAAAGTAATTAGTAGTATTTATAAGGCATATGGTATTGGTTAAATAATCAGAACTTGTAACAAAGCTTATGTAGGGTTTTAGGAGATTGTAGTTTGTGGGGTAGGTTCCAGTAAGTAATTACCACTACATTCTAAAGAGTAGAACAATTCATTATAATATTTATAATGCCTCACTTTCTTCTAGCAAATTTCCCAATGTTCACTAAGGAACTTTTTAATACTTTCCCATATACTTCAATTCAGGTACCATGCTAACATAAGTAATTTAGTCTCGTAATCTAGTGGGAATAGTATATAGTATAATAAGAGTACAATGCGGAAGACAAGATGTCAATAAAGAAGTGTGGTGACTTTCAAACAGGAAAGTTTTAGAATTTCAAATAAAGTAATTCATTTTCAATGGGAGTATCAATTGAATATTTTGGAAAAAAGCACTGTGTTGTATATACAGAATTGAAAAGTATATTGTATACAATCCCGTTATAAGATACATTTTTAGTATTCTTCTAAATCCGTAATCACATTTTCTCAAAAATTGTAGTTCAAGGGTTTATTCACGTAATTCCTATATATATACCTTAGCCTTACAAACTCTTACTAATACCCATGAAACCATTTCCTTAAGCAAGATCCTAATATCCCATATATCCATCTTAAAATTTGGAGAACAACTTTCCTTAACTCTTGTCTAAGTATTTGATCCTCACTATCCTTATGATCTGAACTACTTTCATAATAGTAAGCCCAACTCATGTCCCGCATAGGCTACCTAAAGTTGGATGGGCTCTGATACCATGTTGTCACATCCTAGTTTCCCGAGCATGAAGTTTTATCTTAAAACATAAATAAGCATGAACGCTAAAATAACTGAGGCATTTATTGATATTTAAAATGTGTTACAACAGTAATCTAAGAATTTATTCTTATATTAGTCTTCTATACATATGTATCTCTCCTGCTGAGCTACGTTTACTATCTTTTAATAAGACCTCTCCTTGTCTCTATGTATCAAGTGGATCCTGAAATGTTCATCATTACCTGTAGGTGCCTGTTTAAAATAACTAAAAAGGAAGGAATAAATAAAACTTCACCCTGTAGATGATTCTCATTCTATAACATAGGTTAAAATAATTTTTGAATAGAAAATCATGCCTGAAGATCACTAACATCATGTGTACAACATGAAATTTTGATTTAATAGGTAAATTGAGATAAGCATAGTAACACATGATGATATTTGCCAAAAATATAAATGTCAATGTTGGAACAGGTAATGGTTATGGATGGTTTCAAAATAAATAACCCATAATTATCCGTTTAAAGACTTTAGGGCAATAATCATATATACAAAAAATCAATCCAAAAAATTGGAGATAAAAGTAATCGTGCTAAGTCAATCACAAAAATTTCATATGGTATAAAAAATTAGGCCCTCAACATCTAAGTCATACAAGCCAAATAATACAATTGTGGGGTATAACGATAGATTACTCCATGATAATAATATATGCTATAATATAACATGTTCAAAATGAATCATATTAAATAATATCATTGCATAAAATCAACGTAGGATTTTTAAATCAGAATCATTCTTACATAAATATTTTGAGCTATTCAAGTGAGTTCATTAATGAGAATAAGATAAATGGGAACTATCACATAGTACAATATGCGTAATCAAAAGTATTGCGTGAAATAATACTGATTACGAAATCACCTACCATAATTCTGCAGGGCGTAACTTTTTGGTTTATCAACTGGTCTTGCATCTCTGGTTGTGGCTTTTAATGGAAGGGTGATCATAGGTTATTTCGGGGATACACTCGTATAGGCAAACTTATAACGATTAATTTTTTATGATTTCTAGATTTCTTATTGATATCACTATTCTTGACATGACAATTCATGTAACCTTGAATAAACGAACTGAAATTTATGAATTTTTGTAAGTAAATGATTAAAACTAATGAATAGTATACTAAAGTTTATGTACGATATCATAATTTAATTTTTGGTAAAAATGCAACTTTTATAAAAATAACAGTTAAAAGACAGATGCGTACTTTTTTTATGATTAAAATAATATAAAAAGGCGAGTGTTCATAATTTTGCATAAGTGTATGATAGAGGTTCAGTACTTTGCGCGAAAAAAATGAATTTTGTAACGAGTGTACGTTACTTTTAATGGACACAATGACCTAAAATTGACTTCGTTAAAAATAGTGACAAATATGACATATTTATATACCAAATTAATCTGATCGACACTGCAAATCCAATGGTATATTTCGTGGATTTTTCTGAGCAACGATTTGAAAGATATGAATTTCTGAAAATGAAAAAACTGATTCTTTTTAACATGTATTGGTATATTCATCGTCGGTTTAAAATTAAAATTGTATTTTTGTTTGAAAGAGTATGTAAATATATAAATATTTATGTATATATTAAAACAGATTTGGAAGACCTAATATACATAGTTAAAATAAATATATATTTTTAAGACAAAAATTCTAACTAAATAAAAAAAATATTTTCTTGACAGAATTTTAGTCGAGTAAAATCCATGTCTTGGATAATCCGAACACGTCACCATTTATACATACTGATTCTTGAGTACCCCGACTCAGATTTTGCGAAGTCGGACTAATTTTTCGAGCACCCGAAACGTGTTAAAATTGAGCCAAAACATAGCCCGAAAATTGGATTTTTGTAAAAATTGTTATTTTTATCAAACTTTCGACACTTCAAACATGTACCTCGGTAAACGCACACATATGCGGACCTCCCGTATGTGTTTTTCAATGTATATAAATATGGAGGTTATCTCGAATATTATTTTTGACTACCTGAGGTGTGCCGAAAATTAGCTGAAAGATAGCTCCACAAAGCTATCATTGTATTACGACTAGTGTTGGCCAAACTTTAGACATCCTGAAATCCATTTTGGCGATCCCAAAATTACACCCATACCACCCTTATGTGTTATTTGATATATGAACATTATTTTTATCTATTCGAACCACGTATCGGATGACTCATTTAATTGCGTTACCATGCTGAAAATACTACCTCGTTAACGAAATTTGTTTCCTTTTAATACCCATTTTGTGTGTATACACATATACAATCTCATATATATATATATATATATACTAGTGGATGCTCGTGCCCGAGGGCACGGCGATAAATTTGCCCTCGTGATAAAACACAACCCATAATAACCCATTTTTTTTTAAAAAAAAAATTAAAAATTTACAAAATTTAAAAAATATATTATTTTTAAAAAATGTATTTTAAAAAAATATTTTAATAAAAAATTAAAAAAATAATAATTTATGTATGTATGCATGTAAGCATTCATGCAACACAAAATGTCATGCATGTTTATCATGCATGTCTTATCATGCATGAGTTACTATTCATAACACCATTGTTCCATATTATATAGATTTAAAAAAAATATATTTTTAAAAAATATTTTAATAAAAAAATTAAAAAAATAATAATTTATGTATGTATGCATGCATGTGTATGCATGCAAGCATGCAACACATAAAATGTCATGCATGTTTATCATGCATGTCTTATCATGCATGAGTTACTATTTATAACACCATTGTTCCATATTATATAGATATATACACACACACCATCAAACACACAAGCGCTAACACACACACACACACCTACACACGCACATTGCACCATATATATGACATTTGCACAGACCAGCTTACAGGACCGGACATGTGTCACCTGATGGTGAGCCTCAAAATTATCGGCTAAATTATACGCGCACTCTCTCTCTTTTCTAGGGTCACCATCAGGTGACACATGCCCAATCCGCACTCTTAAAATGCGGACTGATTCATACAAGGGCAGTATTATATATATATATATATATATAACTTGTATGTATATATACCGATATACCTTTGGGTATATATTAAAAAACAATAACAGTAAGGAAGGAATAAGAAAACTATATCCCGATTGTTATTTAAAAATATATGCTTTTGTGTTTTATCAAATTTAAAATATGAAACAAACCATATTTATGCAATACATAAGAAGATTAATAATAAAATAAAACTTAAAAAATGTTCTTTCATTAAGACAAAATGCACTATCGCTATGGTGTTTACGGTGATAAACAAGGAGCGTTTGTCTCCCACGATAAAACGGTCTTGACACGTACAAGAAACACTTTAGTGTGCGTGTCCCACGAACCAATTATGTTTGATACTCTATCGGACCCGATTGAGAATGGAAACTATTGAAAAACATTTTTTCTCTCTTCTTGAAAGTGAAGACAAGATTTGTATTTATAGAAAATAAGATGTAGTTTCATAAAAAAAAATGTGTTGTTTCATAAAAAGATGTGTCTTTTTGGAAAACAGTCATTTTAGGTACATTTTTCATGAACTGTCACAACTTATGGTGAATAGTCACGACCTTTAGGGACGGTTATGAAAATAGTCACTATATAACGAACAGTCACAACCTTTAGTGACAATTCAAAAAATTCATCCTAAAAAATTGAATAAATCACCCAATAATTTTGATACATAAATAGAGCACCTTGAAACCAAACTTATTATTCATCATTTGTTCATTTTTAACAAATGAATATATCACGTGACTCGTCTTGCTACAACGAACGCGTATGCACTTGGTCCCACCATGTTTAAAATGAGAGTCCTACTTTTGTAATGGTTCAAAATTGACCAATATATTAATTTGGTCATAATACACATTTGTATAAAAACACAATATTTTCCAATGCATGTTTGGAAGCTCCTCTTATGGAGGTTTCGGGTGGGGAACGATGATGAAGTCTGTTTTTTTTCTTTTGTTCTCCGTTTCCTTTTCTCCTGATCGTAGCTATATATAGGAAATATATGCTTGAGTTTTGTTTTGAGATAAGATAGGATTGAGTACGTGTAGGCTTGAATAAATATCTAGTTAGATTTTGTTAATTAATTTTTCTCCCCTACATATTTGAAATGTTGGAATTAATTTTTAACCCTTAAGTTTTTGTTTGAATAATACCACAAAAAATTCTATTTTATTTAAAATTAAATTTGGGTTTCTTTGTTTTTTTAATGTAATGGGTACATATGAAAAAGTTATTCTAATCCTATCCAATAGTAATACGTGTATAACGTGATAAAAAATATATATGCTTAGAACGTTAAAATTATTACTATTTTGTCGACTTTATAATAAAAAACATAAATGAAATGTCATGTCGAGAAATAAATACTGCAACATTAAATTTCAAATAATGTATAAAGATGTGGGTTATTACAGGGATACATAACCTTATGATTAACGATAATGTCAAGCCCTTCTCCCATCCTCAAGGTTTCCCTCTCATAAGCAATCTAAACTTTTCTAATGATTTAATGATTTTCTGTAATGGTGGAGCCAAATATTTAAGAAACTTACTCAAGTTCTTGAATCTTTATGAAGAAGCATCTGGACAACTAAAAAATTTTGAGAAAAGTAGCTTCACTACTCATAAAAATCTGAGTAGGAGCTGGAGAAGATCTATCTTTGAGAATTAAAATCTCAAACCAAAAGCTTTTCCGCTTAAATATCGTGGTTGCCCCATTTTTCATGGCAAACCTAAACATGTCTATTTTGAGGAGTTGATTTCCAAGATCAAACACAAAATAAAAGGTTGGAAATGAAAATTACTTTCTTTTACAGGTAGGAAAACCATCATTCAATCATCGCTTTCATCAATCCCCCTCTATGTACTAGCCTCTACCCATTGTCCTTTAAAAATAATTCACCAAACCCAAAGACTATTTAGATATTTTCTGTGGGATTCCACTAAAGAATTTGGTAAGAAATTAAACTCTATTAAATGGATTAAATTGTGATCTCCTGTTAATGAAGGGGGTCTTGGCTTCAAAAGTATGGAAGACATCATCAAGGTAGCCTTTATGAAAGCTTGGCGGAACTTTACAACTAAAGACACCTTGTGGTCTCGCTTTTTCATGAAGAAATACAAGAATCGCTTAATGATCTCTGTTGGATAATATAAATGCCAATACAAAAATGGAACTCTTTAAATATCACAGTAATGTAAACTTCAATACAATAATGTAACTTCTGAATAAATTCCGAAAAACATCAAGGCGTGATGTCACTTTCCTAAATATAGTATTTACCCTACATGAATAACTTTGGTATACAAACGGGAATCCGAAAATTCGTACTCAAGATACAATGAAGCAACTTGCATTATCAGCAACTTGTATATTTGAAGACAGTCTTTGGATGTAGCAGCGAAGAACAGTCAATCAAGTTCTTATTCTGTTTATGTGCAATTTCAAAATAGGATGCCTTTATTTATAGGAAATGAAAGGTTGTATCTCAGGGGTCATGAATGTTGAGTATTAACAGTCTTTACTTAATTCTGAAATGGTATGACTGTTAATTACCAACAGTCTTAAACCATTTTCGAACAGGTATAGAAATACCGAACCAATTTTACACGGACCCACCAAAAAGTTACCGAGCCCGAGCTACCGGGATCCGACCCGAACGAATCCCGACAACTCAATACCACTACGGACACGCGACGTGTGAAGTGCAAACTGGGCAACTAGCGCCTCTACAACCTACTGCCCCGCACGGGGGCGCGTGTGCAAAGTGCGTGTGCGTACAGTGCTTCACACTTTATTGGAGGTCTCTTGAATAGCCTCTTAAATTCTAGATGAAGTAACTCTTCATCTTCCATTTCTACTTACTAAGTGCACAATTTCTTAATATTTTTCCAATGTGGGACTCAAATTTTGCTCATTCCTTTTATAGCTTAGTGGATATCACTTAGCTTTACTCATTTTCTAATGTGGGACACTCTACCTTTTATATTGGGTTAGCTTCCCATTTTTCTCCACATTCTTCCAATGTGGGACAAGCTTTTAAGATTTTACACCCAAAGCTCTTACTCACTTATTTTAAAAATTCTCCAACACTAGCTCAAATAATTATAAAAGAATTTTGAATATTAAAGAAGAGACCAATAACCTCATTTCAGAAATTGATGGCAGATTATATTAGTCTCCCAAAATGAAGGTAATTTCTCTTCAAAAACTTCTTGGAGTGCAATTAGATCTACCCATCTTTTTTTTTTTCAAACTAGAAAGCTAAGTATCCTCCTGAAGTAATTGTATTTTTGTGGAAGAGCCTACATAATATTATTCCTTTTGATGATGCAATTCAAGGGTTGGGGTGCATATTGCAACCCAATGAAAATGTTGTTCAAAGTCAGTAGAAGATTTGTCCCACTTTCTCACTCAAGTCCCCAAATCTACTGTAGTATGGAAGTATTTTGTAGACCTTAGTAGCGTGATGATCAATTTCTCCTCTCTTAATGCCATTCTCATAACTTGGTGGATGAGAAAACCAAGAGCTGATTAATTAAAATTCCATTGTGAGATTATTCCTGGCTTTGTGTTAGGGTCTATTTTGTTAAGAAGGAATCAAAGTATTAATGGAGTTAAAATGAACAGCAATATCATCATTAATAAGGCCTGCCAACTCATTTCTTCCTCTTGTTCAAGTATATCTTTCAAATCTATTCTTTAGCAGAGATTCATGCTTAAATTTGAGATAAGGCATTACACAACTATTCATTAAGTGAATTGGTCCTATCTTCCCCAAGGATTCTTTAAACTCAACACTGATGGTGCGTCTAAAAGAAATCCAGAAGTGTCACGATCAGGTGGTATCATTAGAGACAATAGTGGCTTATTTATTCAAGCTTTCTCATCATTTGAAGGTGTAGGTACTAACAACAGAGCTGGATGTTTGGCTATTTTGAGACGTTTAAATCTTTATTCATCTTTATCTCTTTTAAATGTCATTATGGAGTCAGATTTGTAACTTATTATAGATTTTTAAATGGTATTATTAAGAATCCCCCTTGGTCCTTATCTCCTTAATTAAACTTATTAAAGAAGTAAGTACTAAAATATCTTTTAAACATTGTTTTAGAAAATTTTATTCAGTTGCTGATAGTCTTGCAAACTAATTCTTAATAATGATTTAAACATTTTTAATCAAGTTTTGAATCTCCCCAAGTTCTCTAGAGGTCACTACAAGACGGAACTTCATGGTTTTCAATCCATTAGATTTAAGTAATAGATCTATGCTTAGGCTAGCATTTGATTATTCACTAGCATGAAAGCCATGTGATGCGTGGCCGAATATATATATATATATATATATAAATATATGAAAACTGTACAAATTAACTATGAATTTTATCCGATGCCAAAGTAATATTTATACCCGTCACAATTTTTTTCAAAAATAGTTCATCTCACTAAAATCAATGTTAATATAATTTGAAAGAAAGAAAGAATAAATAATAAGAGACTCACTAGTGGTGTTTCGCAGTCACACACATACACCTCCATGAAAGCTTAGAAACTATATTTATAGCTATATTATCAACAATAGTAAAAAAATTCCACAACCTAAAATTAAAATATCACAGCATCAATCGAAATTCGAACTTGTGTAATATCATATCTATACTAATACAACTTCAAATAACACATAAACAAATATATAGATACATATATTTGTATAAGAGTTTAGAAACTGACCTGGTCATGTTGATGGACTAGAGTAGATCTTTTGGAAGCAACGACATGCACCAAAAAAAACTCAGTATAATCAATATTACCCATCTTTGAATAAATGAATTAATGAACTAATAAAAGTAACATCAGAATATTACTGCAGTATCAAAGCAGTAACAGTCACACAAAAAGAGTTAATGCCAACATAAATGAAAATTTTAATATTCAGATGCCAGGTTTATACAAAAAAAACACATCTTTTATAATAC
The DNA here is from genome assembly GCA_949130495.1 of Sambucus nigra. NCBI lineage: Eukaryota > Viridiplantae > Streptophyta > Magnoliopsida > Dipsacales > Adoxaceae > Sambucus > Sambucus nigra. Next base: position 128,930,569 of record OX422212.1, on the reverse strand, counting down.
TTCAAGAAACCCATGTTCAAAAATCCAATATAATCAAATAAGCTAAGAAATTTTTGTCTTAACTAAATAAAAGATATTCATATATAAAACCAAATCTTAGGGGAAAAGATAGTACCCAAATTTTTTTTTTTTTTAAATTTGGAATACAATTTCTAAAAAAAAATCAAGTTTAAAGAAGAAAGTCTCAAAATCATACCATTGTTGAAAGAAGCTCTGAGCTCTGATTTTTTTCTCCATCGGCCCGCATAAAGATACACTAGATCCGAATCCATAGACATTTTTTGTACTACAAAAAATAGTCAAAATGGGATGTCATGGTGTAATATTTACTCGGACTATGAACATACATTTTAGTCTATACAATTATATTATTTTTGGGTATACTATCAAAAAGAGTCGTGATATATACCTGAAAGTCTATTGAGAACAACTTAATCAATGAGAAGAAGAAAAACAATGTTAATAATGGCCTACCTGTTCAAGGAGAACACACTTAGAAGACCCTCATCTTCAACCCCTCCCCTGCCAAAAAATATTTAAGCTAGTCCTTCTACAAAGATGAACAACACAAAACAACTCCAGATGAAAAATTCTTAGCCATACCCGATCAAACCCTAGAATTTGATTTCGAAAAATAATCACATAAATCAAAAAGAGAGAACTGACTAATCCTGAAACGTTGGATTAATTGAAGAATTAAAAAGGACCAAAAGTATAATAAAAATAAAACTCTAATCTCCTAGCTCACGCCGCCTCAATGCTAGAAATAAGTATGATTCAGCAACTGCATGTTTATGCGGGATTTCTAGAGAGAGAGTGAGAAGAGTTACAATTCAATTTTTAGAACGAAAAAGGGATGGAGAGTTGAAGTGTATGTTTATATGTTAGTTTAGATATAGTTAAGATAGGAAGACATAAGGGTGACAGAGAGCATAACTTCAATGAATAAAGGGGGAAGTGTAAAGTCAATAGTTTTTGTGTTGTGAGAATTTCGGAGAGAGTGATTTTTTAAGGAGAGAGATTCAAGTAAGATGGATATTAAGTGTAACTTATAATAGCAGCCTTAATTATTATCATGTGTCAGACTTAAATGATTTGAGGTAACAAGTTTTATATAGTTATATAGATTTGTAAAGGTGTCTTCTTATAAAGATATCCATTTGCCTATCTATTAATAAAAAAAATTAAAAAAAAGAGAATTATTAATTGGGATTATTATATTGGTGTATGACGAGAGAGAAAACCTTATTTATGTGTATCCAATGTTGGTAACTCTGATACGAATTTAGGACTGGACTAGATGAGGGATGATCTATATGTTGCGCCCTATGTGAGTGGTGGGCTCACGATGATGATGATGGTGAGTTTGGTTATAATTGCGGTGTTATTATTTGTGCATCACACATGATTGGTGGGATGATGATGGTGGTGCGTAGATGTTGCAACGGTTATTATGTGTGTGTGTGTCGGTTGGGGTGAAATGGTTTGATGTGGTTATGATTTAATTAATTAAGAGTTTAATTAATAATAATTAATTATTAGAATAATGTATAATTAAAATGGACTATGTGATCTTGTCTCATATTTCATATTCATAATGGTTAGTTAGACAATTTTGTGTTGGGAATTGGGATTGATATTTAAACACGAAAAAAATTCAGTCCTAAGAACTTGAATCTATCAAGCATTAAAAAGTAAAAACAAGAACTAGGTTATACGTGATCTGAATGAGGATAAATATGTTGATGAAGATAATGATAAATCTGCCTTGCTAAGGTCCCCAAAACCTAACTTGGATCCATCGGAAGCCTTTCATATTCTCGCATATGATACACGTAAAGTAAACCTTGTGTGTGGGCACTATCGGAGATGTAAACTTGATGAAATATAAGAAAAATAACTTTCTCTTTCCTCAACCTTCACAAAAAATGTGAATAGTATTTTTTCACTCCCTCGCTAATCTTCCATTTGCTTAAATCCCTAGCTTACTCCAATATATATAGGTAAAAGACTTGGTTTGGACTAAACTAAGTTTTTAGAGAGTTTCAGGCCTTCTACATGTGTAATGGACTATACTAGGGACCCAAGACTAAATAATTAAATTGACTTCCAAATAAATAATTGAAAATCTTAAATTACATCCCCGCAATTTGTTTTCTTTCTTTATAATTGCATTTAATTTCACTAAATAATCACAAATATACTCTAATTTAATTATCTTAAAATCACTCAGCATAAAAAGGCCTTGTTTGCAAAGTTAGATAGTGCATAGTATGATTCCCCGCATTAAGTATATAAAACCCGCATGGTCAAATTAATTTGTTACAAATCGATTTTAACCAACATCTTTTGTATTCCCTCATTGTCAGACTTAACTTATTTAACACTCCACCGATTACGTTTACTGTTGAAAATAGAACATATAAGTCTATCAAGTATGACACCCCGCCTAATAAAATACCGGGTGATCAATCCTATACCAAATTAAAACAGGAGTCTCATATGATTCATTCTTAGCATCACTGTCGAAAACCAATTTAATTACTAATAACCTATTAGGCTGGCGCCAAAATTTTATTTAACTAATAATTTTAACCAAACCATTCAATTAAAACATTCACATAGTTTATATATATATAACTGAACACTCGGCTCAACATAATCAACCAAATCGAATGCCGCGCTAAAAGGCGATAAAAGAATAAATAAGTACAATTGGGCTTTCGGCCCGAATGTTACTACAACGCTTCCTATCGAGATCACAAGAATAGAAGCGTCTAAAAATAAACCTTCATGCATCCATAGCTGCTGCAGCAATATCTGACTCGAACAGATCATCATCCAGGCGTCCCTGTGTCTAGACCCCTATATATATAATATATATCAAGAGAGGGAAAATAGAAAAAACGGGTCAGAGCTTGAGTTTCAAAATATTTTGCAAGTAGATAAATGCCATATGTTTAAAATATAATTTTATCACATATTTAAATTGTTATCGCACTCCCATGAGATACCCCCTCACCCCTCTTCTAATAGTGCACACCTATCGCATACCTTTTTAAATAACCTAGTTAAGCTATCCTGCCTAACTAATCCATTTCACCCAATCTCTGAAAAAACCCTATAAACCCAAGTACTAAGGGCTAAACTTCTCCCCATTCCCAACACTGCGCTACGTTCGGCATATAATCTATAAACCCAAGGGTTTGGCATATAAACCCAAGGGTTTGACATATAAGCTACATCAAGATGGTATCATCAATCTCTATACCGAGATGTGGATTCCATTCATAATTAACTTTCACCATAAGATAATCACTATTACCAAATCTACCAAGCTTATTGTAACACCAGACCCAGATTTATGGGTTACCCATGAGTCAACCCAATCCGATCTGAGTGTTAGGTGTGAAGTGCAATGAAACAACCTAAATAAAATTGCTTGTCCAGTTTTATTTTAATTAACATTTCACTTGTTAGCATGTGATTTCAATTTCAGGATAAACTATGTGAGGGACACATGAGAGTACCCTGAAGTCTGAGTAAACAGAGCTAATATGAATAAAATATACTTACCTGTATAGCGCTCTCAAAATATGGAGTCGCTTCCAACCTGCCGTAATAAAGTGGGGATGTGAGCCTATGCCAAGTGGGATTTATACAAGCAGTATAGAAACGAACGGCATAAATGAATACTTACACGCTACAACCACATACATGTGAATATATGTATATATCTACATACGTATACCTTTTGAAAATGCATGTTCCAATGCATTAATCAATTTATTTTTGAAAACCTTATTGGTCCAGATTAATTGACCTTAGTCTTATTAAAGGTTCTCATTATTCATTCTTAACATTTCCACTTGGTTTAAAGCAAACCTTTCCACTTTCTTTACTAAAACTAGTCCTTTATCTGAATTTACCCTTTTATTCATTTCAATATTCATTAGTATTTTCACTCAAAATCTCCATTTCAACACATGCAATTCTCATGTTAGAAAATACTTATTTAATCTTTGAAAATCCTTTCACAACACATTCTTATGTTAAATTTGGGTTTAACCATTTAGGTTACTTAACCACCCATTTACACACTTTCTTTACCCATTTTTCTTATCCTATGGACATAGTGAATTTATGCATTAACTTGTCTATATAGCCTTTACCATCACATTTGTTTAATTCATTCCAGTTAGGTTGTATTTATATAATTACCACACAACCCATTTCTTGATTTGTATTCCATATTTCATTTAACTTTTTCTCGGAATCTTCCTGTAGTGTATATTTACATGGTCTCTACACTGACGACTATGTGCACCATATGCTCTGGCCAATGGTTTAGGTATTTTCACCCAAGGGCTCTGCTCCCTTCTTGCATTATCCCAGTGTCATCCGAGTACCTTTCAATGTGTTTTAACATTTTACGACTGTCCACATTATTTTCTTTTCCTTTTTACACGACCGAAGCCAAAAACCCAAGACTTTACTGCCCTAATTTGTGTTACACTTGAAAACTCATCCTTCTGTATCCTTTGTACTTTAACCTTGATTTTTCTTCCAAAAATCATATTCGTTTAGGACCATTTTGTGTAACACCCTTTCCAACATTTTTATCCGTAAAAATGTTCCACTTTAAGTAAAATCACCATTTTACCCATTTGTTTCCAAAATCACCCTTACCCTATTCCGCAAGTGTTAACTTCACCCAAAACACTATTGAGTTATATTCACAAACTTCTGAAGTGTTTTAACCCGTTAACACCTGTTTATACTTGGAGTAAAATCTTTACTTGATTGGAAACACTTTTTATATCTTCACTTCTTTTTTATGCTATAAGTGTTAATGTTTCACAACATTAGTAAGTTACAGTCACTAACTACCCCATCTTTACCCATTAACACTTAATTAATGCTTTTTGCCAACATTCATATTTTTTTACTTCCATATTCAAGAAATACATTTACACTCGAGACTACTTTTGTAAGAAAATTGCCATTTCTTTTACTTAACATGTAGTCGTTTAACTTCGTACTCTTTATGTCTTTTAGTTCCAATTACAAATAATTTGAAGACTTAATTTCCATCTTTTATTATTTCTTATTTAAACCCAACAAAATCTTCTTTAAACTTGTTTATACATTCTATGACAAAATACTACAAGTTTATTCATGAGAAGATAGATTTTGAACCCAAACATCCTACTACATGGTTTAAACATATTTTTCACCAATTATTTGCCAAATAATTGTCTATTTCCAAATATTTTATTCCATAAAAATTTTAACACCAATATTTCTAGAAATGCCCAATTCTATCAAATATACTATCTTTCATTAAAATTACTAGAAAACACACTATTTTCATAAAACATCAACTTTCATTATTTCAAAACCTTGAAATAATTATCCATTCTTTATTTTTTACAAAAATGACATTTTTCAAGTAGAAAATCCCCTCTTTGTCTCATAAAAATGGTTCATACAAGCCTAATGCATTTATTTGCATAAAATTACGTCATTTATATTTTAAACACCATTCTAACAAACTTTATTACTCAAAATGTTAAAAACACATATTCTGAAAATTTCTACATTTCAAAGGCCATTAAAAATCATCTTTTTGGAACCCATTTTCATACCAATGTTAAAATGATTATTAATCAACACTTAGATACAAACTAACATCAATCCTCATTATATTTAGCTTAATATATGTAACTAAACATGTTGAATTTGTAATAAATCAACCAAACATAATTCAAGTTAATCTACCCACCTTAAATGAGCTCTAACAATGGTGAAAATGACGAAGAAGATGGAGGACCCCCACCTCCAAAGGTGGCCTCAAGAGGGTCTCTAAAATCCCTGTAAACTCCTCTCCATTGTCACACCAATAATGCTCCAAATGAAGCTCCGCAAATTTCATTCTGCATCCATATAATGCCTTCTTTAAATACCTATCACTCATGCCAGGATTTACTAAGAAAACCTAAGGTGTTTAGAGGTTTACCTCAGGTGGTTTACATGGTGTGTATAGGGGTTAAATGTGGTGGTTTATGACTTTAATAGGTCTGGACAGCAAACACTTCCATGGGAGCTTTCTCTTAGAGAGAGAGAGAGATGGAGAGGCTACATTGTGGGGAGGAATACGATCAACCTACAACCCCTTCTCTATTATTTATATACTACAAAATGTCCTAAACCGAAACCATATATATTTGGTTCCATAAGAAGTTCACAAGTGGCAAGAATCAAGGATCACCAATCAAACAACACACAACGAAAATTCACACCCATCTCATATCTGACAGGCGTGGTCAACCGACCCCAGTGTGTAAAACCTTCTATTTTCTAATTTTGACCCTATAAAATTATTATATATATTTTTGGTGTCCCAAATAAGTGCTCAAACTATTATTATCACCAACGAGGAAACCTACAAAAATTTAACACAGTTCTATTTTGCTATGTCGCGTACAGACACTATTATTGTATAATATTAACCATGTCCGTGTCACATCCGTTCCTCGACTAATTTGTATCGTACTTCAGAAACGTATTATCACGAACTAATTTAACATGAGTATTCATCCATGCGGACCATGCAACGTAAATTTTTCCTTTTTAATCACTATGTTCGACACGTCACTTTTTTTTGTATAATTTTGGCTCAATACTCATGCACCTCTTTTTTTCCAAATCTCTTAATAAAATACCTAATTATAATTTAGATATTTATTTCTACGATGGGGTATTACACTTATTGATTTATAAATGAATCTCACCCAATAGGTCGAAGTAATGAACAATTGATACACGTGTCCATCAATCATGTCCAGAGTAAGAGCTTAAGCACTCATAACAACAATGAGATATGCATTATCTTATATAATCAGTATAAAGACAATTATCTCAAATGGTTCCCGTTCAATACACACAAAGTGTACTAGCACAATAAGTCAAAACTATACGTTTCATGTAATCAAGATAGACGTACTAAAATAGTGAGCCACAATCACACTAAAGGCGTGTGCGTCTCCATCTAAGATTATGAACCAGACTTATATTCTACAACCATCGATGATCTGATCTTCCCGGTGTAAGCCTAACTTTACACACCAAATCATCTATTGTGTAGAATAGAAGACACCTATGCATAAATGTCTAAAATAATATGATGCAAACATCACTTCTGAAGACTCTCATTAAATGGACATACTAAAATTCACTAGTGAACCATGAATTTTAATATATAACCCTAACAGATGTGCATGGAACATGAGGGAAAATCTATCAAGACATAATTATAAGGGTTATTTAACAAATGCGTCTATACGTTTAAGGGCTAAAATTGTAGTCGAATTATCATTTCAATTTAAACCTAAACACTTCAAAACTAAACTCTCTCTCTACTTCTCTATAAACTACACCCCGCCTCCACTACACCACAATGACCATTTACTAACACACAATGAGTGTTAGTAATCAATTTTCTAATGGCTATATCAGGTAGAAATAATGTGTTGGGAATATCATTTCTAACGGACACAACTCATTAGTAAATTTAATAATTCCAACGGATTAAAACCGTTAGAAATTTGTTATTTCTAACGAAAAATAGTTGTTACAAATTATAAAAATCATTACTTATGTGAGGACTTATTTTCACATTTATGCTTTTCCTTTTATTTTCTAACGGATCTAAACCATTAGAAGTGGGACTTTCTAACAGTTTTACTCCGTTAGAAAATGTCTTATATTCAATATATATAGGGAAAGGATCACAAGTAGACTTAAAAAGCGTACTTTTTAAGGACATTAACAACCTAATAATTTTAATTCCTTTAGTGTAATTGGTTCGCACTAGTAACTTAATGTTTTTTTAACTAGTGGTCTGCCATAGTGGGGAGTGGGGGTTGTAAAAGAAATATCCGATCGACTCGTGTGTCCGTTGCAGCTAGCGCGGACCAATTACAACATAGGAAATAAAAATAATGGGTTGTTAGGCATTTTTTTTATTAAGGTCCATTAAAAAGTCCGCTTTTTAGGTTCACTTGTGATCCTCCCACTATATATATATATTCCAGGGAACCATCCAATCCATCTTTCTCACCATTTCAAAATCAATGCCAGCATTGAATGGGAGCCAAAATAGTAATCAAAGACAATCACCAAAAAAAAATTCCTAAACTCTCATGCTTGTTAAATTTTTTAAATAATTAATGAAGTTGGCATATATAGAAAAACGAGAGAGAGAGAGAGAGAGAGAGAGAGAGAGAGAGAAAGCTATACATAATCTATAGCCGTCATATCATTGTCCATAAATGCATAAATATGCATAATCCATAACAATCATAGAGCAACCATCCAAACATACTAGAATAGGTTCACATGCACAAAAACATAAGAAAAAATAAATGTTATGATCCATCCATGAGTAGAATCAAACGTACTTCAACCAAGAATCAAGCCATATGAGATATCCCCCACCAGCAAAGCCAACCAAGGTATAGAAACCATCTTGAGGAGATTCCCACAAATGACCGTCGGCGTCAAACACTTCCTCCACACAAACTATCTTTTGTCCATTTTGGGGACTATTGAAATGACACGCTTGTCGTGATGGGTGTGTCACAACATAACCTTTTACCAAATTTTTACCAAACTTACTACACAAAAAAACTTTAGGTTCGTTCATGAAAACGTGGGGAGGAGGATGAGTTTTAGATGCACCAAGCGATGCGAAAACATTATCCACATTTTGGGTTAAAGGATAAGGGAGATTAGTTGAGATGGATCGATCACTCATGGGAGTGTTCAACGGTGCACCACTTTCTTTCTTGTTTGATACAATATGACATATAACATGTAACATAAACGGACAAAAATTAAAAGTTAAGAGCATGAATAACACAATGAAGTTGTAACATGCCATGACAAAATTTAAAAACATGAAAATCTACCTTGAGGGTATCCTCGACAGTGTGTAGTCTTAAGTTGAGTTCATAATTATTCTATGTATATTTTTCATTTTTTGTTTGCCCCCGTTCCAGTGCCTCACTCGTGATCCCAGTATGAATAAGTTGTGTCCTAGAGATATGGCTTGAATATGCACGAACACTTCCCCTTTTGTCCTTCCTAAATAATTCTGTAACTACATCTGTGTCGATACCTCCCTCATCATGGCTACATCCTTCATATGTTCTTCTATTCTTAGTGTCCATCAACTCATCCTATAATATGAACAACAAAATGCTAAACTATAAATACATGTAAAAGAGGGGAAAATAAAGGATAAAAAAATAAAAATACCACACACAAAAAAAAAATACTCACATATTTAGCCTTAGCGCTTGCCATCGCATTCCCATTTTCATCACGTGTCCTGCAATCCACTTATCTATTCACCTAATTTTTTTGGTAGGCTCTTCTTTTCCTTATAACTTTGATGTCAAGTGTAAGGCTAAAAAGTGTTAAGACTGGAAATTATAAATATGAATGCCTACCTTTTTGAATGCTTTCTGGGCATAGCTATAACGCCCGAGACAATGGGGAATTTGAAGTTTCTGTCAATTTTCACTATTTTTAATATTTTGTTGTTGCTTTTTGGGATTATCTTCATTTTCTACAAAAAATTTTCCAAATTTCAGGATCAACGCCTTGAGGCATTTCACGACAATGTTTCTTTACAAGGTCTCGCAAACTAGACTTTAAGGCCCTAAGCCTTTGGGACCAAGGTTTCTCAAGGAAAGGGCGAGCAACTTCAGTCGAAACATTAAGTTCAATTTAGCCCAGTAGAAAATTTTAAATAAAAAATAGTAAAAGGTTAGAAAATAATAAAATGAGTTTATACATTTGCTTTACGCACGAACATACTAGGATTCAAAAATAAATTATTGAATCCACGATATATCTATGTATATTTCGTATTTTAAAAAGGAAAAAACATCATGTATGGATAGTATTCTCAAAGCAAATTAAATATTACCATTAATCTGCCCCATACATCATCTTTGAAGTGTTGTGGCACCTTTCGCCAATCATCATAGCTAATGGGAATAGGACTTCGCATTAAATCCCCTACACGAGAATTTCACTCTTACAATTATCACCCACAACAGAGCCATCAATTTCAACTATGGTTGGAATTTTATCCTTCTCATCTTTGTCACCCAATGGTTGAGATGAAGTTCGAGCAGAAGATGGTTGTTGCGTTGCATTTACATCTGAAGACATAATTGATTTCCTAAAATTCAGAACACGATATTAAATGTTAGAACATTAAATGAGTGCCATATATCTACACTAGGTATTGTGCACAATTTTGTCCGTATCCAAGAAATTGAGTCTGATGCAAGGGGGGTCATGTACTTAGGGTATACAATTCAGATTTAGGCATCTCATCCAAATGAAATGAAATCCAGAAGAAGATTATAATTTCCAGGATCAAGGAACTTCCACACTTTTTGGATTGAGAGTAGCTCTTTCCATTTGATGTAGTTAGCAAGTATTATAGAATACTTCTCAAGTACATCAATGTCAAAATAAATCAGAAGATTTCTTTTTTGTGAAAAATACTACCAAAGCATCATCATCAAAATTTACAAAGTTTATATTGCATCGACTTTTACGTTGATTATCTCAAAAGTTGTATAAATCTATGGGCATGATAAAGCTAACCGATTCAGTGGAAAGTATTGTTTCTTAGACACACACATTAATATGTAAATAGTTCTATAGCGGAACCCAAAAGATTCTGGATCCTGTAAAATTAAATTTTACTTTTTCCATTTGGCAAAAATTTACAACTCAAAGATAAGTTAAAAAGGCCCTTTTCTTTTCCTATAAGTTGCATATTTACTTCATATTTAAGCCCCTTCATAGTTCAACATTAGAGGTTGATCATAACAAATTTCCTTTCGTCCAATATTTTTATAACTTTACGTTGTTGCATTACATATAGTCAATAAAACGTACATTGTAGCGTGCATTGAAAACCTGTGTATTGTGTATTATATCATAAGATAAAATGCAGAATATAGAAATAGAATAAATAATAAACTGATGGGTTTATAGAACTTTTGAGCATGCATTGAAAACATGTGTATTGTGTATCATATGTAATATTTATTCTTAAAGAAAATGTGTTGTTTATGTAATATATGTGAATAACTTGAGAAGTTTGGCTTAGAAAGATAAATAAACGGCTAACAAGTTTATTGATATTAGTCATTGTAAGTAATAAACATAGAAACTTTGTGTGGTTGACAAAGATGGAGTACAAATTTAGTTATGCTTACTTTAGTTGTCAAAAACTGAAATATATACGTAAATATATATATAGCAACGAACTCAATATAAAATTGCTAAAACCCGTTGTCCCAAAATATTCAGCACCTCGTCATTAACTATACTTCAACACCGTGTGTTAGAACATTCGTGAAAAAGTTGTCCACTACTCCCTTCACACTAGACAGTTACTTCATAACACCATTATAACCCACTTGTGGCTGGAAATATGTATAAAATTACGTGGTGTTATGAAGAAGTTGACTGTTTTGGTCAAATATTGTTGATTACTTTCTATGATAGGGTGTTAAGTGTTGTAAAAGACTTGAGGTGACAGGTTGCCAGATGTTTTTTTGGCACTTTCGGCCCTCTGTGAACAAAAATTCCGGGACAACACGTTTTAACATTTATTTGTGATTCAGAGATTGATTTACATATATTGAGCGATATATATTGTATAAAATTATTTACAAAAAATAAGGAAACCATAACTAATTTTCGTGAAGGATGAGACTTGAGAAAATGAAATATCACACCGTAATATCCCGAGGTCAACAATTGTCAAGAGTTGCTATTGTATTTGTGTAATACAAATGACCTTTCATCACAAAACTATAACATAACTTTTTCTAATTTTTACCAAAACAAAAAGGGGTGAAAACATGTGTAGGGTGGTGGGCGTAGCGTGCCTTTTATATCCTGCCAATATCTTTTAAAACACAAACATGAAGGGACACAACTTTGTATACACGAAAACATTTTGCATGGTTTTTCTCACCCAATCAAACAATGAAAATACAAAGTGATAAGTAACACGAGCACAATATGATTTCTTGTCAAAAAAATCTCAACATGAGAACGACATTGAAACGATTTTATGCATAAAAAACTGTGTTTTATCATGCAAGTCACCTGATCAAATCCAGGGTTCAAAAAGAAAGAGGAAAAAAAGGGAAATCGCATACTAGAATAAGTTATTGGACTCCATCTCAAGTAAAAATTCTCTGCAGGTTAATATTTACATATTAACAAATAAACCTAACTCAAATAACCTCCTACAAATTGGGGCTAATTATGCACATAAAAGATCTTGGTTATGTAAATAAGTAATACCATAGTTTATGCCACTCCATAGGCAGATTATGACCGAACAACATGTACCATAGGCATACACTCGTAGAAACATAGTTGAAGAGAAAGAAGAAAGAAAAGGTGGAAGAATTAGTGGGGACCAAATATTAACAAGAATTTGTTTCTTAAATACAAATATTACCTATACGAGAAACCAAACTCACAAAGGGACAAAAGGCGCTCATATCTAGACTAACAGAAAAGGGAACTGATAATGAAGCCACCCAACTCGTTTTGGTCAAAGTTGGCATAACATTTCCATCATCAGCCATGATAGGAGATGTTTCAAATATCCTCACTTAAACTTTCGCTGAATTAATCGACCTACCAATCGACTCCAATGAAATGATGACAAAAGAAACAATTATTCAAAAATATTAACCAAGCATACAAATACCATATACATGTTGCATTTCTAGAACAACTTGACCTTCAATTTCTCCACTGACCTTAGTAGCTCATTCCCCTTCCTCATTAGCATACTCTTCTCCATCCGAAATAGAACTCAAACTCGAAACATGGGAAGTTTGATGAGCAATTCATTACTCATCCGTTTTGTTAGAAACTCTAGTTAACCTTTTCCACTTCATAGCATGCTCTGCCACTTTGGTCTCACACCCACCCTACACATAATTTCCACACCCTTCCCAAAAATGTTAACAATCGACTACATATTGAGCTCAATATCCACGACATCTACATCACTACATAAAACCAAACCCTCAACACCCACATCCTTTGTAGATACTAGTTCTGATATATTAGAAGTACTCCCCTTGACCTACCTTCAAATGACACTCGATTATTAGAATTTTCCTATCTCCTCTCCACAATAACTATATTAGACACATCGCTATTCTATTTTGTCTTAGATAGGGAATCACCAAGTTTAGAAAACATCGCATCCATCTCACTCTCTAAGATAAATTGTTTATTAATAGAGGTCGAAAAACCCACAAAAATGTTCGATCCCGTTTGTACATTAAGGAGCCAAAGTGTTTCATCACTAACTAAAACCACTAACCTCGGAACCATAACAACAGAACCATGTAAAAAATTCCCAATTGAATTTTACTAGTGCACCCAATAAGATTTGCATAAAGGAGTAACAAAACCATTCACATTTTGAGAAGGAATGATCTACAACCAGACGTCCGACACTAGGTAGGTGCCCCATGACAAGAAATCATAGTGTACATAAAAGTAACTGATATGGATGCTAATGATAAAAAAAGAAACTTAAAATAAAAGTATTTTTAAACCCTACCCAACCATAAATTTGATTATTCACTTTAGGGTGAGGTAAACCATCTGTGTATCTTCTTCATCTTTCTTGTTATATTTTATAGCCCTATCTTCATAGTTTTTTCATCTTTCTAATGGTGTTTTTTAAAACCCTACATGGAGGATTATTAACAAAATGACATATAGTTGCAGACTTTCAGTAATATATGAAGAACCATAGTCATATTATATTATATCCTTAACCTTGTCTATCTGCCATAGTGACATAATTAGACATCGTTGATATAACATAGTAAAGAGATAAAATAAACCAACCGCGAGGTTAACATCTACCAATAACTTAGTAGAATGGAGGAATTTAAAAACTTGTAAGGAAATTAATAAAGAGTCACTACAAATTCTCATATTGCTCCGCTAATAATCAAGGAATGACTTGACATTCTTTTTGCAATCAAACTGGAATTCAAAGAAAAATAAACCGACCTTAGCTTGCGGATAACAGTTCCCAAGGTTGGCAAACTGCGATTTTTGTGACACCCCTCTTTTAACCTTACGCCAATTGATAAGGATTGAGATGTGTGCTCACTTCCAGCAAGTTCAACGAAATTCTACAATAAAATGGGAAAAGTAAGGTATTTTGTCTTACTATGCATCATGAAATACATCTTATTCACCAACCATTGTATAAGCCTAAGAAAATTATGCATATACCACAGTAGCCACAAGGGTACTTGAGTTGTACTTGACTAAAAACTCACAAGCAAAACTTTTAATTGTCTACAAGAACGCTTTTGTCAGATAAAGGAAGAGCCGAGATCCACGCACCTAAGAGATTCTGAAAATAAAAATAATAAAATAGTATGATAAACTATAGCATACCAGTCTGATGATTTGATGAGATATGGAGCTTATTTTACTTAATATAAATTCTTAAACCTGCAAATTTGAAGTCTTTATAAGAATCCCAGTACCTTAGATTTAAAGTTGATATATACACCATGCTAAATCTCTACACAACTCACAATTGCATTTGAGTTAAAGATATCAAACAACATTGGTGAAATCAAATCAAATCAAATCTAACTCATAGACTAAGACTAGTAATCAATGATCATATATCCTAGCTTCTTTGGACTATTATCCAGTTTTAAGCTGAATAAGGTCTAATTATCAGTGAACTTACACTTGTCTTGAAAAATATTTGTGTCTAATATTGTGCACTATGATAATTGTTTCATTTATTACATCCCCATACTTCTTACACTTCTTTGATTTTACTGGCATAACATTTTTTATGAACCCAACATTTGAATAAGGGTTTATTATACAAATGGAAACCTAATCCAATTCGGAACAACATTGCAAAGAAAATAAACCTTTAAGAAAATAAATGAAATATGTATACAATAGGCATATGAGATGAGTTCATAACATCACTATGTGGAGAATTCTCTTTCCTCTGGAATGTATATAAGGCCTTGGTGGTATCTTTAGAACATTAAATATGAATCTAATTGTAATTGCAACAAAATTATATTAATGCTAAACAAATTGATTCAATCAAATTTGTAGGGGATTACACCCCATATTCTGTTTTGGTAGTAATTACTATACTGGTACCACATTAGCCAATGATTTCATCTTAAACAAATCAGCTTCTTACAAAAAATTCTCCTGGTCTAGAGAACTATCATTGTTCATTGGACTCAAATTTTTAATACATTTTATCATGGACTTCAGAGAGGTCACAAAATCTGGCCCTGGTGTATTCATGTCTTTCTCCGAAAGAACTTATGTCAAAGCAGAAGGCTCTGACAGAAGTTGATTAGCATCCATATTATCATACTCTGATGGTGTCGGGAGAAGAATTTACAGCCGACTGGCAGTAATAATTCATTCCATCTCCCTCGAGACTGAGATCAAACTAAATTTGAGATAGGGTGAAATTAGCACTCAAAGCAGCTAAATGAGTCAAATCCAAGTCAAATTAGTTGCAAGGGTATCTGAAGCATGCTTTGAACCCTTTTTCCTTTTCGACATCTGATGGGTTGTGATAGGTGTGGATAAATTAGTGGAATTTGTAAGTGTTGGTGACATCATAACTGGAGTCTTCTATGTAGGATAACCTGTCGGTGACACATTAGTTAGATCAATCTAAGGTGGCATGGGCGGCAAATTAGGCGACGGGTAACTCCGCTGGCATTATAATCCTTCACCACATAGCAGTCCTAAAGAGGGAAATATCAACAGAACTAGACACCATGTGATAACCTCTGTCCCTGATATAAAGAGAGGGTCGTGTGGTATTTCAAAACTAGAAAAGTAGGCCTCGGTTTTCTCAACGGCCTTCTCGACGACCCTCATGAGGCCCCTAACCTTTTTGTTGTCGGGGTCCCACAAGTATCCCAGGCTGTCGTTCATGATTTCCACCAACACTCGTCAAATGTGATCATTAAATTTCACTACTTCAGTTTAATGTGTTATAAATTTGTCTCCGCCAGCACAATATTATGTCTTAAAAATAAGATTTAGTCTCCGCCACACACATTAATATGTATAAAGGAGTATAGCTTAACAAAATGAAATTAGGTTTAATTGATAACATCGACAAACAATATTTGAATCAACGTTTTGATAACATCTGTTAAACCATCATCCAAACTATGCATTCAAACTCATCCCAATCGAACCATAACAACATTTATGGTTGGACTATAATATTGATCCATTCATACTCACACCAATCGAACCACATATGAAAATACACAAACTCAAAGAACGAGAAATGGAGAAAAGCAACTATACATAACATGATTTATAAAAAGAAATTCTATAAATATATGAAGTAATTCAATGTCATTCCAACCATAAAAAAAATTAAGAAAAGAAGAATTAATCATTCCAAAGGTATTCACATATCTCCAAATGAGTTTGGTGATTTAATAGGTAGATAGAATCATGAAGGTTAAACAGCTTTTCCAAATGAGGTTTGTCTTTAATAGTAGATTGGAAGTCCGTTGGTATATCTAACTCGTTTACTCGACTGGTCAGTCTCTTCGGTGAGTGTACAACCACCACCAATTGGGATTCTTAAGGTCTCTCGAATAGAATACTTGGTTGGCCTCGGAACCTAGAATTATAGGCTCATTCAAGTCATTGCTTAACCTCTTAAGCTTATCAAAATTCACCATCACCAAATTAGAGTCCGGACAGTGTCGACAACCATTGGTCTTATCTTCCACTATAACCCAATCATAATAAAACACTACCTCCTTAATTATTGAATAATAAAGCTCAATTATTTGTCTAATAACCCCATACCACTTTGTCCAAGCAGCCTTAAGATTTTTAGCGCTTTTTCTTGCCCTAAATTTTGTCCAGGCCTTTAGGAAAACACTATTATCTTGTGTTACAACACTATCGTCATGGTAATTAGTTGAAAATTCAAAACCATTAATGCGATACTTATTATACGTCTTAACACTATGATTTGGCCCTTGAAATAATCGCCACAACAGTGTCGTCCATCCTTTATTAACTGGTCGAGACATTCTGCAATGTAAAAGAGTTAAGTGACAAGAGCATATCATATAGTAAGACAATACATTCACATGTAAATAATAAATAATTATTTAATGTTAAAGGCACATTGTGTTTTCTCAAAGTTTCAATAACACTTACATAATTCTATCGCCAAAATAATCATCACAAAACATGTATTTCGACTGAAATAAACGTCTATAATATTCAAACTTCAATTTCAAACACATTTACAACGACAAATATGAAATTGTATATTATTGTGGAAAGAGGAGGATATATAACAAACTTATACTTTAAACTTCTAATTTGATCTAACTTAAAGCCCTAGCTTTGATTACAACCTTCGATTTCAAATGTGATATTACATATCAACCATGATTTTGTGATTTCAACTGGACTAATATGGTTATTAACAAATGTAATTCGCCGACAACAAAACCATAAATTAATACCCTTTTTACCCAAGAAAGATATAAATAATTACATAAATTAACAAATAACGCACATAAAAGAATGGGTTATCAAAGTCAACAACTTCTCCATCTTTTAATATATTTTTCCTTTTTATAATCTTATATTTAAAGAAAAAAAAAATATATTCGTACATATCACTTTCATAAACTAATAAATTCAAATATTTTGCATAATTGTGTATATATCAATCGATTAAATGCGCAATGCACAATGATTACACAAATAATTATAATTTTGCAAGAGAATTTCAATTTCAATGCGGGTATATATTTATACATATGATTATACTGAGAAAGAATGATGAGTATAAATACCAGATTAGAAGAGAGTTGGACAGAAAATTTGTACCTCCACAAGAATTGTTCAAAAAATAGAGAAAAACAAACACAATAGATTTTTAGAATATATCATCCATAAACTGAAAAAAATGGAGAAAAAAGAAACAATACGAGACAGGGTCAAGTCTCTTTGAGATCAGATTTAATAATACGGACAATACCTCTCTTTGCAATCAGGAGCGAGACTCTCTCTGGATAGGGGCGAGACTCTCTCTGGACAGGGGCGGCAGTGGGATGAGAAGGGAGGTGGAAGCGGAACGGCGACAACGGAATGACGACAACAAAATAGCAAATTGTATGTGTGTCTCAACTTTTACGTGGGAATAGAAAATAATTAGAGTAAAAAAAATAGCTCAATAAAGAACTTGTTTTCCCGCCTATTTTTTTTTGCTAAAACTTGTTTTTAGCCCATAAAAAAATTGAATTATAAAAAATATATATTATAATTAAATATAAACACACTAAAAAATAATTATAATGAGCATAAGTAATTACTAACACGTAAATACCGTTAGAAATTCCTAGCGCACTCTAACTGTTACAAAACCAACTATAGGTCTGTTACAAATGTTCCCATATGGTGTAGTGCTCCCTCCCTCCACAACATTGTTCCTATCCTCTTTTCCCTAACTTCTGCCAATTTATGCTTCTCTATCCCCCACACACTGCCCCTCATGCCTCGCCCAAACTCTATACACCAAACCCTTCACACATCGCCCTTAACACCACAGGAGCGCACTCAAACATATTGCACATTGGCTCCTTTCATATCATTCCACTACCAACATATTTCTCCTTCGACCGACCCCAGCCCCTGCCCATTTTCTTTTTCTCGATTCCAAATCTTTATTTTGGGGATAAGTTTTCTAGAACTATGAGGTGTTATTCAAGCAAAGGAGATTGATCATATTACAATTTTGAGATGTAGTATGTGGTTTGATTCAAGCAAAGGGTTACACTTGGTTTTTGTTTGTATTAGTCAGATTTAGGCAAAGGGATTAATGCTTTTTTTCTAAAGATGTTAGCATTAAGACCAAATTGGATGGTTTTTGAATTTGTTCATTAACACATATAACATTTTTTTCTCAGTTTTAGATTTTTAATTGTTGAAAAATATTTTAAATATGTTTTTCTAAATTAAATATTTGATTTTCTTTTAGTTTTTCTCAGATTTTCTAACAATTTTCAGTATATTTCAATGTTTTGGTAAATTTCATTATTTTTAAAGATATTTATGTCAAATATTATAAATATTTTGTAATTTATTAATGAATTTAAAAAAAATTAGTATTTTTTATTTGTTTTTAATATTTTCTAGATTTTGAAATGTTTTTTTTTGTCTAATTTTCACAATTTTGAAATACATTTTTTTTGTAATTTTCAAAATTTTTAAATATATTTTTTTTAATTTTCATATTTTGTAAATAATTTCTTGTATTTCTTGTATTTTTTTAAACTTTTTAAATAGTTTGTTTATCATTTTTCCTTATTTTTAATTTTTTTTATTAATTCTTAGAATTTAAAAATATTTTTGATAGGACAAAAAAGCCCGCATGTGCCATGTACATGCCCCACTTTGCATTCACAAATTTCAAGCCGTTAGAGTAGGGGGTAACATGAAGTCATTTTGAATGTTTCGGAAGTTAAGTCCATAAAATTAAAATTTGGGTGGCAAAATGAAAAATGAGAAAAAAATCAAGAGAAAAGTGTAATTAACCCTTTATTTTAAAACGTATCATCTACAATATTATACATGAACACTATTTATGTTGTCACCCGAGTCCCGATAAGTCGATAGTATTTTAATAATATTACAACTATTTACTTTCTACGAGGCGCTCACAATTTTTGATACAATAATCTGTTTAAGCTAATTATCTGATATAATCTCAAGATGACAACGTTTTTTTTTTATAAAATGTGATTCTAATTATAGGTTTTTATGGTGTAGTCCCTTGACCGGACATTTTTGACGTTTTAACCGGGTCAAAATTTTTCTAAACGATTAGGTCCATATAAATACCTTTTTCGACATGTCATTCATTTTGTTATCATTGACCTAATCAGCAATTGGTAGCATTTCCAATAAGCACGTTCTTCTCTTTCTTTATTCCGCTTCTATCAAACAGGTTCGTTCTCTTCATTAACTTAGGATCTTATGGTTTCTTTTCACTACTGTTCAACAAGCTTTTTTCTGTCAAAGAAAAAGTTATCTATTTGTTTAAAGAAATCAATCCTTTGCGCTTTGTTCAACCTAGATTTTCCTTTGCATTTATTCGATCATTTGTAAGTTTATACTTGTTATGAAGAAATGTTTGCATGTTGATCAATTATAATAGCTTGATGTATTTGTTTCGTTTAATCAAATCATTGTAATTGTGTAAATCATGTGATGAATTAACTGGAACATTGAATGAATGATTTGGTTGTGTGTTTTTATAATTGTATTTTAATTTTATATGAATATATATATTGACTTGTGTTTTGATTTCATAACATATTGTGTATTTATATATTTTTATGTGTGTTCATGTGTATGTGTACTTTATGTATATACAAGTTGTTCATGCATATACCTCAAATGATCATTGTAGTAAAGTACACGCAATTTAATGTAAAGTACACGTGAATTTTGGACTTAATTATTTCTGATTTTTCCTTTTGACATTAATTTGGAATAATATTAATGTGTATTTACTTTGTTACTTTTGACTCATTACATAATAGAGTTGTCATGTGTTAGATGGGCATGTGTTTGTTGGTCCGTGCCAGCAGCATTAACCAATTTTGATATTTTACAATATAAAATACTGTGTATATATACCTGAGCAGAAAATAGCAATAAAATATGCGCAATTTGATCTAATGTACACGTGATTTTCTATTGTTTAATTACCATTTTGTTTTTTGATATTAATTCTTCATAATGCTGATGTGCATTTACTTTATTAGTGTTGAGTCAAGTTTAATAGAATAATCATGTCTTTGTTTGCCATGTATTTGTTGGTTTGCGTCATCGGCATTAATTAAAATTGAACTTTAACAAAACCATTTTTCTATTTTAATATAATGCAGGATATAATGGAAAGTTATTCGATTGCTAGGTGTTGTTATTTGGATAATATGGCTTGCATTGAAATTTTTGAAGAGAGCTCATTAGATTTCATATGCAATGAGTTACATAGTAGGTTTATGAATTTGAAAACTGGATCTTTTTCATTGAAATATGACTTTGGTGATGAAAGTCGATTCATATTGCTTTGTGATAAAGATGTTCATTGTATGTTACAGTCTCAAGTGATTCTCAATGCTTATTTTATTTGGATATATGTCTTTGATTCATCAAGTTTTGGCACTAGTACAATTCATGAACGGGTCGAATGTACGTATAGAATATGTGATCGGGTTGACCATAGTTATACAAGTTGTGAGAGGGTTGAATGCAGTGGTACAAGTAGAGAAAGGGTAGCGGTGTTGAAAATGATGTTTATATTGGAGGTGTAGAGCCAAGTACGTCAAAACTTTATCTCTCCAATGATTGGAATACATATATTAGTCATGAAGAGCAGTGTTTCAAAGGAGGTGTGGTTGAGTTTCGTGATAAGTTGAGAAAGTATGCTGTTGAGGTTGGTTTCAAGTTTATATATTTGAAGAATGATACAACTCGGGTGACAGTAGAGTGTTTTAAAAGGAATACTGTGAA
The DNA here is from genome assembly GCA_949130495.1 of Sambucus nigra. Lineage (NCBI taxonomy): Eukaryota > Viridiplantae > Streptophyta > Magnoliopsida > Dipsacales > Adoxaceae > Sambucus > Sambucus nigra. The sequence continues at coordinate 128,908,837 of OX422212.1, read as the reverse complement.
TTGCATATGGCGAGCTCATGCTTCATTATTAACATTAAATGGTTACTTTAATATAAGAAGTCTGAACAATGAGCATACTTGTAGGGGTGTATATCGTAGTCCATTAAGCAAAATGATGGACTCTAAATTGGTTTCATCATTACTTACTGATGAGTTTAGGGATAAACCATTGCTGAGACCAATTGATGTAGTTAAAGATATGAAGAAAAAATACGGTCTTGATATAGGTCATCATCATGCATGGAATGGCAAAGAGATGGTTGCTGCTGAGTTGCATGGTGATGAGAAAGTTTTGTATGCATTAATCAATGATTATAGGGAACTTCTATGCAATATAATCCATGATCACTTTACATTCTTGACGTCGAACCAGAGAGAAAATTATTCAAAAGAATTATTGTAATGTTTGCAAGATCCATTAATGGATTTCAATACTGAAGACCTGTTTTGTTTATTGATGGTGCCTTTTTGAAGAAAATGTACCGTGGACCAATTTTGTCGGAAACTGCAAGGAATAAGAACTATGGGTACCCGGATTTGCCATCATGGGCCCAGACGAGTAGCCTAATAAAAGTGGCCCAAAGTCCGAACCCTTCGCACCTTAGCTAAATTCAGTTATGACTTAGTATTCTCCTAGAATCTCATATAGAGATATTCTAGGAGAGAAAGATGGACGTGGGGGAGTCCAACACCCCCACTCCCCGAAGATAAACATGTATATAATAAACCCTAAGCCTGGGGCAAGAGGCATGCATTGTATTCTCTGTAAACGTTCCCCAGAGTATATAGAAATAATACTGACTGCACCACCATGGACGTAGGCATTCTTGCTGAACCACGTACATACTGTGTTGTGTGATTGGAATTTTATGTTCTTTATTTTCCTTGGTGATTGCGCTTTTCTTATTTATTTGTGTTGAATATAATTATCACCACAATTGGTGCCGTCTGTGGGAACGTTTGTCTTCTCTGAGAAATCCCACACCAACAAAGAAGTTTGAAATGTCTGGTCACAGCAGTAATGCCCCTCAGGTAGGAGATATCCAAGAACAACCTGCTCCTCGCAGGATCAGATCTGATGTTTGGCATTCAGATCAGAGGGCTAGCCCAGAGAGGCCAGCCTCAGAGGAAAGCTAAGGACCAGCAAAGTCCACACAAATCTCCAGACTGATTGATGCCTATGAGGTAAGGCTCTAAGAGCAAAGGGAGTCCGCTCAAAAGCAAAAGGCTGAGAATGCTCGCCTCAAAAGGAAATTATAAATGATGGATAAAGATCTCCATCGCAGCACTAGGCGATGTCCATACCGCACTCCTAGCCCTCAGGCGAGCAATTCTCGCAGCTGAGGAAGGAGCCCAAGGCGTGGGTCCCAAAAGAGTGAGAAGCATAACTCAAGCAACGTCTCTCTCGAGCACCAGTGACCGTCTCGCCTTTACAGGAGCCCAGTTTGCAACAATGAGAACATATGAAATTTGGTCCAAAGGGAGATGGACCAATACCCAGCACACCGCGGCGCAAGATCGACCAGGGAGCTTGCTAGACGAGCTCTCAAGACCCAGATGAAATCCCCTTTCTTAAGGGAGATAGAAGAATAGGAAGCCCCTAAGAAATTTGCTATTCCGAGATTCAAGATTTATGACAGAAAAACTGACCCCATTGATCACGTTAAGCAGTACAGGCAAGCCATGACTCTCTGAAACCACCGGGATGCACTGATTTTCTGGATTTTTCTCTCGAGCCTGCATGACATGGTGCAGAAATTGTTCGAAAGTCTCCCTCGCAGGTCTATTAGGATCTTTGAGTCCCTGCTCGAGCTCTTTATGGACCGCTTCATTACTAGTAGTTCCCATCCTAAAAGGATCGATGCTTTACTAATAATGAAAAAGACGCCTCAAGAGAGCCTCCGAGACTACGCGAAGAGGTACTGGGAGTTATTCAATGAGGTCGAGAAAGTAGCAGTGGCCTCTTTAAAAATTGGGCTACCCATCTCTTGCCTTCTGCAATAATCCCTAACGAAGAAGGAGGCCACGACCATCGACGACCTGATGGCTCGCATCGAGAAGTATGCCAAAGTGGAGGATGTGACCCGCCTTTAACACAGGGGAAAATGGTCAAACTAAGCTCGCTGCGAAAGGAAACGACAAAGCTGAGAACATAAAGAAAGGAGGCAAGAATGGGGGTAATAATGGCTCCAAGAACGGAGGCAAGAATGATGTTTCAAAAGAATTTTCGGCTGTCAACACTGTCTTCAAAGAACCAATTTACAAGATTCTGGTAAAGATCAAAGACGAGCCATTTATTAAGTGTCCCAGAAAGATGGGAGGAGATCCCTCAAAGAGAAACAACGCGCTGAGATGTACTTTTTATAAGGGAGGATATAAGACTGAACACTGCATAGCTCTTAAGTCTCACCTCGAAGAACTGGCCTAGTCTGGGCACCTGAATGAGTTTGTGGAGAAGAAGGCAGAGAAAGTTGCTGCCAATTGAGAAATAAGACCTGACAATGTACTTGAAGACGATGTTGGCCATGAATTCATGGTAATTCATGGGGCATCTGATATGAAGCAGATTCAGGGGAATTCAACTCGGATGGAGGTAAAAAAGCTTACAGCAGTAATGCAAGCTTTTCATATCGATCCAGCAAAGACCCAATTAGGGAAGCGTCGGCGAGCAGATGACGTCGACTATAGCAAACATATCGTGTTCACAGATGAAGATTTGGTGGGAGTGAGAATCCCACATCATGATGACTTGATCATTACGCTCAGGATAGCCAACTATGACGTAGACAAGTTGCTCGTCGACCAAGGAAGCTCATCCGAGGTAATGTATCTCGACCTATTCAGAAAATTGAAGTTGAGCGTCGTCGACCTGAAAGAAGCCACTGTCCATCTAGTTGGCTTTTCTGGAAAAGTGATTATTCCACTGGGAAAGATTGTGCTACCAAAAAGGGCAGGAAGTATCTCCAAGATGATTGAGTTTCTGGTTGTCGACATTGACTCGCCATTCCAAGCTATCCTCGGTAGAGGATGGCTACATGCGATGAAGGCAGTCCCCTCGACCTACCATCAGAAACTCAAATCTGTGACCGAACGAGGAGTAATAGAGATCCATGGCGATAAAGCGATGGCAAGAAGGTGCTTCATAGTGGCCATCCGACCAGAGAAGAAGGCTGAAAAGCCCAATGAGAGGGTCGAGGAACAAGAAGGTCTAATACCTTCAAAATAGCAGTTAAGGTATGGAAAACCAATAGTGGAAGAGACCAGGCTCCTCCCCTCTGAGTGGGTTGTCGAAAACCTGGAGGAAGTTACAGATGGTGGTAGCGAGAAGGATTGGATATTCTTGATTGGAGCTTCTCTCATAGGTCATGAAAAGCAGGAATTGACGATTCTGTTGAGAAGCAACGTAGACGTTTTCGCGTGGGAACCATACGAGATGCCTGGAATTGATTCCAGTGTGGTTTGTCATCGGTTGCATGTCGACCCCACTTTCAATCCTATCACGCATAAGGCACGACGAACTGTGCCCGAGAAGGAAAAAGTCGTAGAAAAAGAAGTTGAAATTTTTTTAGACGCAGGATTCATATGGAAGGTTCAATTCCCTAAATGGTTATCCAACCCAGTAGTAGTTCCAAAGAGTAACGGGAAATGGAGAGTCTGCATTGACTTCACTGACCTTAACAGGGCATGCCCTAAAGATAGTTTCCCTCTCCTAAAAATTGACCAATTGGTGGACTCCACAGCAGCTCACAAAAGAATGATTTTTCTGGATGCATATTCGGGGTATCATCAGATCCCTCTGTATGAACCAGACCAGGATAAGACAGCATTTATCTCCACTGTCGAATTATACTATTACAAAGTCATGCCCTTAGGGCTAAAAAACGCAGGGGTAACCTACTAGCGGTGGGTCATCAAGATGTTCAAAGACCAAATGGGAGACACCATGGAAGTATACATCGATGATGTTCTCGTCAAGAGTAGGAACAAAGAAGACCACCTCTCGGACCTATCAAAAGCCTTCAAAATCCTCAGGAAATACCGCATGAAGCTCAACACGAGCAAATGTTCTTTCGGTGACCAGTCAAGAAAGTTTCTTTGGTACTTGGTCAGTAAGAGAGGCATCGATGCTAATCTGGACCAGATCAATGCAATCAACAGGTTGTATCCCCCTCGCACAATACGGGACGTACAGACGCTCATCGACATGCTCGCTACCTTAAATCGTTTCATCTCGAAGTCCTTTGAGAAGTGAAAACCATTCTTCCAGCTCTTGAAGGGAAACAAGACAGTAGAATGAAATCAAGATTACTTGGAAGCATTGGACGAGCTCAAAGCTTACCTTAGCTCACCACCCATGCTCATCATACCTCAAGAAAGAAATACCTTGTACTTATATCTCGTCGTTTCTAGCCACGCCGTCAGTTTTGCACTAGTATGCGAGAAAATAGGAATCCAACACCTCATTTATTATGCAAGCAAGACCTTATTAGACGCCGAGCAACGGTACCTACCACTAGAGAAGATCGCCTTTGCACTCATAGTAGCTTCGAGAAAGTTGAAGCACTACTTTTAAGCTCACACTATCATCGTCCTTACCTCACACCCCTTTAAAGCAGTCCTACGGAGAGAGGATTTATCGGGTAGACTGACTAAATGGTCGATCGAGATTGAACGATTTGACATCCAATTTCAACCAATTAATGTGATCAAAGGGCAAGTCCTTGCTGATTTCATAGCCGAGTTCACAGGCGAGCAGCCTCTCGACCAACTTCAACCCATGAAGCGAAGAGAGAATCACAGAATAGATAGAGTTTGGTGATTATATGTTGATGGAGCCTCCAACTCAAAGAGGGAAAGAGCAGGCATTATGCTTGTAACTCCAGAAGATACCTTCCTCGAACAAGGAATCAGGCTTGGATTTGAAGCCTCCAATAATGAGGCAGAGTATGAGGCTTTGATAGTCAGCCTCCAGAAGGCACAGAGGTTGGGAGCAAAGAAGTTACGGTGTTCGGCGACTCACAACTGGTCTCCAATCAGATAAGTGGGGACTAAAATGCCAAAGATGAAAGAATGGCAGCCTACCTTGCCTTAACAAAGAAGCTAATGTACAGCTTCGAGAAAGTTAGTGTCCAGTAGTTTCCCAGAGGTCAGAACAGCCATGCGGATGCCCTAGCAGCCCTGAGTTCGGTAATCAATTCCGACTTAAAAAGGAACGATCCCCATCAACTTCCTCACCCATCCGAGCATTAACCAAAGCAATGAGCTGCCAAGCGTGGAGTATGTGCTCCATATTGAATCATCACCCAGTTGGATGGACCCATTAAGGGATTATTTGAAAGATGGCGCACTTCCAAATGATAGGAAGATCGCTCACCAGATAAGAGTCAAAGTTGCTCGATTTCACATATCTCCTGAGGGCAAGCTGTATAAGAGATCTTTCTACGGTCCTAACCTTCAATGTGTTCACCCGAAGGATGTCGAGAAAATTCTACACGAGATCCACGAAGGAATCTCTGGAATCCATATTAGAGGAAGATCACTAGCTTTTCAAGCTATGAAGGAAGGCTATTGGTGGCCATATATGTAAAAAGATTCGGCAGTATACGCTCGCAAATGCAAAAAATGTCAACTACATGCTCTTATGGTTCACCAACCTTCTAGCGACCTAAGATCACTCACCAGCCCTTGTACTTTCTCCCAATAGGGAATGGACATCGTAGGCCCACTTCCCACTTCCGTCGGCAACCACAAGTATTTGTTGGTCGTTAGGGATTAATTCACTAAATGGATCGAGGCAGAGCCACTAGAAAACATCCGAGATGCAGATATGATGAGATTCATATGGAAAAATATAATTACCCATTTTGGAATTCCCAGAACCATCATTACTGACAACGGAACACAGTTCGAGAGTGGGCCTTTCCAAAACATCTGCAATGAACATGGGATCAGGCACTATTTCAGCTCGGTGGCATACCCCTAGAGCAACGGTCAAGCCGGGGCTTCCAATAAAATAGTGATCGGTGGGCTGAAGAAATGACTAGAGCAGGCCAAAGGTGCATGGGTGAGTGAGCTGCCGCATATTTTGTGGGCTTACCGCACTACCCCACGACGAGCAACTGGAAAAACCCCATTATCACTAACGTACGGAATGGAAGCAATCATCCCCTTGGAAGTTTATCTACCAACGATGAGAACCACCCTTGTCGACCAAGGCCGGAACGATGCAGCATTACTCACTGAACTTAATCTAGCTGATGAATGCATAGACCTAGACCTAGTAAGGCTAGCGAGCTATCAACAATAGCTCGTGAAATAATATAACAAGAAGGTCAATCCGAGAGCATTCCAGGTTGGGGACTATGTCCTAAGGAAAGTCCTTGGCAGCGCAGTAAAACCTTCAGACGGAAAGCTAGGGCCGAACTGGGAAGGACCATTCAAGATAACAAGAGACGATCTACAAGGAGCCTATCACTTAAAAACGCTGGAGGGCAGAGAGATACCCCGAGCATGGAATGCAGCCAACCTAAAGAAATTCTATTTCTAGCTTTTTCTTTTCTTTTTATTGGCTCTCTTATCAAATCTTTGGAAGCGGCAACTCATTTTTTATTTATTTACTTAAGAATTAATGAAAGATGTTTGGCAGTTGCATTCTATTAAGTATTGAGAACTTTATAACTTGCACAGTCTTTCCAAATAACAGGCACCTTACTAAAAGCATAAAAGTAGGGTATCACCCTCCTCAGGTATTCATTATAAAACATGAACAACCTCCTAGTATTGCTCCGACAATATATGAAGCTCGACAGGGGATCCTTAGTGATTAGGCATAAATTCTTCATATTTATCCCCTTAATTTCGGTATTTTTATGATCCCGTGCGGTGTAAAAAACTTGGATGTGTCTCATATTTATGCTACTAACCCTTTTTGGCAAGTATTTCATATTTTGTGTATCGCTTATGTGTTTTATAGGTATTTCATTCAAGAAAGATGGAAAAGAGAACTCAAAATAGTGAAAGAAACCAAGAATCAGGGAGTTGAAGGGAATTTTTGTAATTTTGCATCTTTAGTCCGGAGGTGGGGCTAACTGGGAAGTTGAATAGCTTTCAATTATAAGAGCACTGGAAAAAAAACCTCAATCCGAGCTACGGTGAAGAAGTTATGCCAATTTGAAGTTGAGAAGAAATCCAAGAAAAAAGTTGTCAAACCCAAATCGAACTGAAGCTGAGGAAAAAGAACCGGCCAGCCCATTTGTCACGCACCAGATTCGTTACGAAATTAGTCACGCTCCAGATCCGTTACGAAATCAGTCACGCTTTCTAAGTGTGACAAATTGGCAGATACGGGATTTTTATTTTGTGCTTATCTTTTAGCCAAAAGAGTTTTATGTTTTGGGGACTCTTCTAAATGACCTCTAGCCTATATATTTAGTCATTAGGACTCTTTTTATTCAGATTTCATTCATATAAAAGCTCCATAACAATTAGGAACATCTAGATGAAAGATTCACATACTTTGCACCATTAATTCAAGAGCTTTTCTAGTTTTTCTTCAATCTTTGATTTCTTCTTGCATGTTCTTGTTCTTCAATCTTGGTAACTTTTATTTTCAGCACTTTTATTATTATTTCACCATGCTAGACTAGATTTCCCAAGGCCGAGATACATGAACCCAGCCTGATGTGTTAGTTTCATGTGTATAACATTAATCCTCTGAATTTAGTGATCGATTACGACCGTATTGCGTAGGAACACAACAATTGTAGATCTTTATATCTCGTTTGCCTCTGGGTAACCAGGATGATTTAGAATGCAATTTCAGTGTCACTATCGCGATACCGATTTATTCGTCCTCTGATTAAGTATGACGCGGTCTTGAACCTCGTATATGTAATGCTTGGGAGTACTAAATTCTGGGTCAAATTAATCATTTAAAATTACGATTAGTATTATATCTGCAATACACTAGGATTGGGGGATTGTATTCCCGTCCTATTTTTCTCAAACATAATTTAAAGTTTCAAATCATTTTTTCATTAGTATTTTAGGTAAATTAGTATAATTGCATCTTTTCATAATTTCATATTTGCACCTAGTTTAATCATTCCCAAAACCAAATCAATTTTCCTTTTTCTTTAGAGTCAAAGTTAGGATTTCTTTGTCTATCCAACGTCGTCACATTCACTCATCCTAGTTTCCTGAGGATTCGATATCCAGACTCGCCACTATACTCCGCAAGAGTGTAGTTAAAGTTTAGTTTTTTTTTACTCTAAAAAGAAATAAAAATATGATTTGTTTTGATAATTGGATACAACTAAATGCAATTTTGAAATTATGAAAGAAATGCAACTATTCTAAATTACCTAAATTACTAACGATGAATGATTTAAAACTTGAACTATATGAATAGAAAAACAGGACGGGAATACAATCCCTCAACCCTAGTGTATGGATGATATAAAACTAATCGTAAATTTAACTGATTAATTAGACCCAGAATCTAGTACTCCCAAGCATTACCTATATGAGGTTAATGCCCCCATCATGGATTTGATGCAACGCAAATAATTTATTTTCTCTATAATGGGTTGAATCTGAATTCCAAACCACTCGTTGAAACCATGGGTAGTGGTCCTTTTGTCGACTTAGGCGCCCACGATGCTGAGCTTCACCTGAGGTATGTCGCCGAGACTACCCAAATCCTGGGATACATCTGACCCTAATGCTCAAAATCGAAATCGTCAAGTGACCACCACTCCATCGGTGTTCGGCCTATTTAATGTAGAAAAGAGTTCTATAGAGGAGAGTCGAATCGATATACTTGAGAAAGAAGTGTGAGACCTACAGGGATATGTGGAAGAGGACCAATTGGATCCATACAAAACCCCGTCGAGAAGGTGTGTGCAATATGCGAGGCGGGTCATTCAACTGAGGAATGCCCGACTATACCCGCCTACAAAGTGATGCTTCAAGAATAAGTAAGCAGTATAGGAGGATTCAAGGGTAATTTAGGTGCCCCGCACGGGAATTCTTACAACCCTTCATGGAAAAACCACCCTGGTTTTAGCTATGGGCAACAACATTCTGTAATGAATCCTAATTCACATGTTTCCCCTCCTCCACCACCACATTTTCAACAAGATCCACACATGAAAGGACATGTGCAAGCACCACCACCTCAAGGAGCATACATCCCTCCACCGCGGAGAAGTCTCGAGGATACTATCAACCACTTTATCAATACCCAGACTGTACTAATTCTAGGCATGAGCGCATGATGAATGGCATGAATGTGAACATTTCACAGTTGCAATCATCGTGGAGTATCCAAGAGAAGAGCAAGTTTCCTGCCCAGGGCCAAAGACCTCTCCAAGGTCAAACTAATGTTAGCTCGACACCCCATGACCATCCTGAGTAATGTAGCGCAATTACCACTCTACGAAGTGGGAGAGTAGTTGAATTGTCACCTCCCCCGCAAGACGTACCTAAAGATAAGGAGATTTAGCCCGGCACGAAAGAAGTTGAAGATGTCCCCTTGAATGAGAGTGATAAAGACGACACTAGTGAGCCCGAGGTAGTAGTGAAACCACCCACCGTGGAACCGTTTCCTCAAAGTCTAATTCCTTTCCATAAAGGAAACCCACGTGATGACGTGCTAGACATGCTAAAGCAAGTAAAGCTGAACTTACCTTTCCTCGATGTCATTAAGCAAATTCGAGCTTATGCAAAAGTCATCAAAGACTTGTTGACAGTAATGAGAAAGATGAAGGTAAAGAAAAATGTCTTTCTAGCACATAATATGAGCTCCATTCTACTTAACGATCTCCTGCCTAAATTCAAACATCCCGGTGCACCCACCATTTCCTACATCATTGCAGAAAATAAAATCGAAAAAGCCTTACTTCATTTCGGAGCAAGTGTCAATATCCTCCCTTATTCCATTGATAGGCAACTTGATTTGAGCGATCTCAAGCCCACAAGGATCACTATCCAATTAGCGGGTCGAACTGTGAAGATCCCACGAGGTGTAGTTGAGGACCTGGTCGTCCAAGTTGACACTTTCTACTTCCCGGTAGACTTTGTTATTTGGGACACGGAGCCTTCCTTCGCCTTGAGCAATCATGTTCCCATCATTCTCGGGTGCCCATTTTTAGCTACAGCTAACGCTATTATCAACACTTGGAATGGGAAGATGCAACTCACCTTTGGGAACATGACCTTAGAGACTAACATCTTCCATATAGCCCAATATACGGGGGAAGAAGATGATCTTCACGCGGTGAGCCTAATTGATGAGATCGTAGAAGAGCACATTGAGGAAAATTTATATGGAGACGCCTTAGAATCTTGCTTAGTGTCTAGTCATGAGAGCGACATAACTTATACCGCAATTGAAAGAGAGAGAGATGGGGGTTAGAAGACAAAAAAATGGTGGAGTTAGAGATCAAGAAAGTAAGAGAGGACGTAGGCACAACTCGAGAGAGAGATCTAGGGGACATGAGCATGGAAGAATTTAGAAAGAATTCGGTCCGGTGGATGAGAGCCTTAACGATGAAGTCCAAACTCTATTGGATTTATGTAGTCACCTAGAAGAAATCGAATGGAACGATAAAATCGATGAATTCCCTCTTTGTGACCATCCACCCATACCACTAGAGGTCCCGAAGGCGAGTGAGGAGAAAAGTTGTGGTTCATCTGACCTAGATCCCGACCCATGCATCCTAAAAATTGAAAGAAACCTAGGTGTTCCCTCTGAGTCAGCGCACGCAGACCACGCTTTGAGTCAGCATCACGAGGATCCTTTTCCAATTAGTCACGATGAGTCTCCCAGTCTATGCTTTATCTATGGGCGAGGTCCCAACTTGTTCCTATTATTGGATTATAATCCTAGGACGGGAGAGACGAGGAGAGCATCGAACCCCATGAGTGGGGTCAGGTGAGTTTGTGGAGAGATGAGAGGTCGTCACACCCCCGATGCGTATGAGGTGATTTTTAGTGTATTAAAAGTCGAATTGAAGTCTCAAGTTGTAAAATTCAACATACACAAAGCCAAAATTGACCAAAGATGGAAATTGAGCGAAAATTGACGACTTAACGAATAAGTGTGGAGATTAACAAACCCGGTGAGATTCGAGCCTATCACTTTTTGCGAGTTTTTAAATCAGTCCTAGTTAATTGTTAACTCAAAGTTCTTTTCAGCGCCTAAAAAGTCGTCGAGAATCTCAACCCTTTTATTTTGATCGGTTATGCAAAACGTGTGTGATATTGCTTTGAAAAATGTGCCAAAAGTGATCTCTAAACTTAAATTCATCTCGAAACGCATATGGTAACGCAATTGGCGTTTTGGACAATGAAATAGGCCCTCGTTTGTCACCCAAAAATATTGGCCAGAAAGAGATGCGAAAAATCACCCCTTTTGCAACCCGAATTGAGCCAAATAGATTTTCCCTTTCGTTTGACAACCCGAAAAATCCAAATAGCCCGGAATTGCGAAAAATGGAAAAATTCAGAATTTAGTCCAAAAAGTGCATAAAAAGGGGTAAGAAAAAATAGATATGCTCAACAAAAATAGTGAGAAAGAAAAGAAGTGAAAAATAGAAAAATATAGAAAAAGAAGAAAAAAAATGAGCAAAAATCCGGAAAAGCACTAACGGACATCATAAGAAAGTTTTCCAATTTCGAAATTCTTAACCTTTCCCAATATTACCCAATACACCTTCAACCCGTAAACGTCCTAACTGGGTCCAAAATTGCAAAATTGTTTACTGCGTGGAGAGCTAAAACACAAAAAGATAATAAAAGAGATTAAAGGTATGAATTAGAGGCAATGTTTCCATTTTCTTATATCCGTATTCCGATGATGAGATCTATTCACCATATATTTCCGTCTTTTAATTTGTGTGCGTGACTTTGCGTCCATTATATTTACTCTTTATATCACGCATACCGAGAGAATAGCCACAATTCGAGAGATTCGTTTGAGAGAGCATCCCGTGAGAATTTGAATCGAAACAAGTTTTAGGAAAGTAACGTAAAGATCAATCGGTGGAAGTTAGCGGTTCGATTTTTGGCTTCGTACACACACACACTATGACTTGAGACCTCTAAATATGACTTTAAGGTGACCATTTTTAGGGAGTTTGAATTGTACAATTTTTGCGTATTTTGAATTTTCTTTGAGTTGAATTTTGTTGGATACATTCTCTGCAAAACCCTCACGAGACACCACTTGTCCTACTAGGGTGACCTAGGGGTTTAAAGGCTTGTTGCATACACTAAATGCAATCGCTTGCCCGCGAAAAAGGTATTATAGCCCAATAAAATATGATTTTCAAGAGCTAAGCCTTACTAGGATTCTTTTACATTGCTCGAGACGCGCAAAGTTCTAAGTTAGGGGGATTTGATTAGGCATAAATTCTTCACATCTATCCCCTTAATTTCGGTATTTTTATGATCCCGTGCGGTGTAAAAAACTTGGATTTGTCTCATATTTATGCTACTAACCCTTTTTGGCAAGTATTTCATATTTTGTGTATCTCTTATGTGTTTTATAGGTATTTCATTCAAGAAAGATGGAAAAGAGAACTCAAAATAGTGAAAGAAACCAAGAATCGGGGAGTTGAAGGGCATTTTTGTAATTTTACAGCTTTAGTCCAGAGGTGGGGACAACTGGGAAGTTGAATAGATTTCAATTATAAGAGCACTGGGAAAAAAAACCTCAATCCGAGCTACGGTGAAGAAGTTATGCCAATTTGAAGTTGAGAAGAAATCCAAGAAAAAAGCTGTCAGACCCAAACCGAACCGAAGCTGAGGAAAAAGAACCGGTCCGCCCATTTGTCACGCACCAGATCCGTTACAAAATTAGTCACGCTCCAGATCCGTTACAATATCAATCACGCTTTCTAAGTGTGACAAAATGGCAGATACGGGATTTTAATTTTGTGCTTATCTTTTAGCCAAAAGAGTTTTATGTTTTGGGGACTCTTCTAAACGACCTCTAGCCTATATATTTAGTCATTAGGACTCTTTTTATTCAGATTTCATTTATGTAAAAGCTCCATAACAAGTAGGAACATCTAGGAGAAAGATTCACATATTTTGCACCATTAATTCAAGAGCTTTTCCAGTTTTTCTTCAATCTTTGATTTCTTCTTGCATGTTCTTGTTCTTCAATCCTGGTAACTTTTACTTTCAGCACTTTTATTATTATTTCACCATGCTAGGCTAGATTTTTCAAGGCCGGGATACATGAACCTAGCCTGATGTGTTAGTTGTATGTGTATAACATTAATCCTCTGAATTTAGTGATTGATTACGATCGTATTGCGTAGGAACACAACAATTGTAGATCTTTATATCTCGTTTGCCTATGGGTAACCAGGATGATTTAGAATGCAATTCGAGTGTCACTATCGCGATACCAATTTACTCGTTCTCAGATTAAGTATGACGCGGGCTTGAACCTCGTATACGTAATGCTTGGGAGTACTAAATTCTGGGTCAAATTAATCATTTAAATTTACTATTAGTATTATATCTGCAATACACTAGGGTTGGGGGATTGTATTCCCGTCCTATTTTTCTCATACATAGTTTAAAGTTTCAAATCATTTTTTCATCAGTATTTTAGGTAAATTAGTATAATTGCATATTTTCATAATTTCATATTCGCACCTAGTTTAATCATTCCCAAAACCAAATCAATTTTCCTTTTTCTTTAGAGTCAAAGTTAGGATTTCTGTGTCTATCCAACGTCGTCACGTTCACTCATCCTGGTTCTCTGAGGATTCGATACCCAGACTCGCCACTATACTCCGTAAGAGTGTAGTTAAAGTTTAGTTTTTTTTTGTATTGTGGTCGGAAGCCGACAACAACGACTAGCGTATTTACACGAACGCTCGATTTCCAACTCGATCACTTATGTGATTAGACTAAAAATGAATTGGTCACCAAACTATGTTTGGATCAAAAATCCTGCTCATATAGAACATCCAGCGCCACGTGTGTCCTCGCCATTGGCACATTTAGGCCTAAGGAAGTGTGACAACATGACCTAAAAGGTAAAATAAGGCAGAACGGTATCTCAAAAGCATACTGGAATGGGAGGACACTAACTCAACATTGCATCCCTACCAATCTAGTCGGCCATCAAGTGCCCAAGATAATTAAGTAAGAGATAAATGAAGAACACATGTTTAGTCGGCAAGATAGCCCAAAACATAGATATTATATTACTTCATCAAATTTACAACAAAGATGTACAACCCATGTTTAGTCGGCAAGATCGCCCAAAATATCAATATTACATTACTTCATTACATATATACAAAAAGTTACAACTGTTAAAATGCTAATGAGGCTGAGGCCTCTGAACAAGATAATCAGCCACTTGTGCTCTTCGGCCATCATCCGGATGAGGAGCCAGTTCTTGCTCGACCTCACTGACGATTGGCTCTAACAGCTGCCTAGGGATAGCATCGATAGGGATCCATTGGTCATCCTTCTTGAAAGGGTTAGGACGTAAAGTTGAAGGAGATATCTCGTGATGGTACCAGAGTACTGAGTTCCTTGGAACTTGCAGCTCCCTGAGGGCACTCAACCATCCCCTGATAAATGCGAGCTCTTCAAACTCTGTCAGCCTCGTCGAAGCATCTACCCAACCTTGGTCATAACCATGAACCTATACTCACCGATGTCCTTTCTTAAACAGATGCCCCAACCGTGTGACATCCCTTTGTATCCCTGCAGCAATCACGTATGCTCGATGGACATCTTCATAGAGCTCGTACATTTCCCTATATGGGCTTCTTACGTTTGTACCAACTCGTGGAACAGTCGATGGGATAGAAACTCGCACCACTGGAGGAGCTTTGCTTGGTCTTGTACCAGCTCATGATGAGGAGGAACCCCTTAAAGTACGAGGCGTGATGCTCGGCGCATGCTCCCTGAGGCGCAGCACTTCCCTCCTCAAGGACTCATTTTCCTATTACAGAACTTCCCCGACTTGGTTAATCTCAGTAGCATTGAGGAGTCTTGATCTCAGAGTGTTCACTTCCTCTTGAACAGAAGCTCTAACTTCCTTCATTTCCTGAAGCCTGTCTTTCATTTTAGCAACGAGCTCCGTCTGATCTATGAAACTCTTATTCCTCGATCGCAGCGATTTGTAAATTCTTACAAAGGTCTGGCGAATTTAAGGACTCACATCAGGACGAAGCATTTTTCCCAGTCGAGAAGTGGTTGGTATATATTCATCTACATCAATCGACTACAGGCCATAAAAGAGCAGTAAAGGATAAAATGAATCAGTACACTGAGGGAAAAAGTCTTTTCATATCATTAATACATAAAGGATCAAAGTACATTGAGAATCAGAAAGAAACATTACAAACAAGTCAAAAATACAAAAGCAATCCTAAGAGTAGATTAGCTGGCGACCTCGGTTTGTTCAGAAAAAGCTGGTTGCTTCCCCTTATCTGCAGCCGTAGGAGAATCTTCCTTAGGAGGGATAACTTCTGTCACCTGAGCTGGAAGGGCATCAACAGGAACTGACTGGGAAATAGGGTCAATACCTTCGACGGCTGGAGCAGGGGCTTCGTCTACGACAGGCTTTGGGCCTGGATCCTGCTCATCGAACAAGGGAGAAGTAACATCCACCCTGGCAGCCAAGAGGGCCTTATTCCAGCCCTTCTTAAAATTTAGATAGCTAATGTAGCCTATCTGAACCTCACCATCTTCATATGCGGAAGCCCACCCAAAATTATATGAATCTTCCTTAATGGTCTACCTCAGACTCCTTCTCCTTCAGCTTCTCCACCAGCACCTTATGCTCCTCTACCACCGCTAGCTTACTTGAGCAGAATAAATCATAGTCCTACCATAGTTCGTTTAGTTCTTTGACCACTGCCTCCCTCGGTCGATTGGCTTCAACAAGGTCCAGATCAGAAGACATCCGAGCAGCATCAGCAGCTTTCAAGCTGGCTTCGAGCTCGATACTCTTCACTTTCAGAGAAGCGTTTTGCTTCTCCAGCTCATCATTCTTATTCACCAGCTCATCGCAAGAGCATTAGAGCACGACAAATTCAGTCACGAACTGCAAGTAAAAGAAGGCATTAGAAGAAAGCAACAAACAGAATTTTACAAGTGTTAAAGAGAAGAAAAAGACCTACCAAGGCTAGCCTTTGACTCGCTTGCAAGGCTAACTGGTCAGTCCCCATTACCTTTTGGCGATCGGCAGGAAAGACTGCTCTTTCGAGCAGCACATGAGCCAGTTAGGGAGAGATGGAAATCGAGGCCCCCTCTGGCAATGTAGACATGGGCACTAAGTCCTGCCCAGCCTTCGTCCTCGCTTCTATTTTCCTCCTTTCCTCCTCTCTCTCCTTCTCCTTCTCTACCCTCTTCCTCTCCTCAACCTTCTTTTTCTCTTCAGTCTGCTTCCTCTCCTCTTCTCTCTTCCTCTCTCTCTCTCTCTTAATTGTTCTTCTTCTTATTTTCTCTTCTTCTCCTGCTCATGAGCAAAATACTGAGAACTAGTGGCAATAGCCCCACTGCTGGACTTTTTCTTCTTCGATCGCTGAGCGAGAAGCACATCATCATCATCATCACGAATCAGGTTCCTCCTAGGGGGAGCCATATCCTCACTAGAACTGCTGGATGTACTTGAAGACTCTTGAGCCTCATAAACCTCTTCTGAGCTGGAGGAACTTTCACCACTGGATCTCGCCTCACCAGAACCGCCTTCATCACCTCCTCTGATATCACTTTCAGAACTGCTCTCTTCCTTGTCCAACTAAATGGGATCGGCAGCAGCTTCTTCAGAAATATCTAAGTCAGGAATGCTGTCCACAGGCCTCATAAGGAAACTGGACCCGATGTTCTTGTACTCCAGCAGGAAAGCAGAGGATCGGGGATATTCACCGTCAGCCAAAGATTCCCTGATATTCCAAGCTTTAATCAGCTCGGCAGCTCGGACCTCGATAATGGAAGGTTCCAAGTCCTTTGTCCTTGGTGAAAAGAAAATAGGAAAGTATAAAAAAAAATCACACATTAACAAGGAGATCGAAAGAGCAGAGTAAAGACTACCTATCTACTCTTCCCCATAAAAGGGAACAGTGAATCTATCAGACCTCGCCCCCTCAGTCTGGGGGGAGAACTGCCAATTCCTAGCAAGAAATCTATCTTGCCAGTATTCCTTGTGGGAATCAGGTAAATTTACTACCAATACCCTATTAGGACTCCTGACATTGAGGTAAAGAAGACCAGAGCTCGTTCGAGAGAAGGAATAACAAAAACAAACTTCAGTGAGCCCCAATTTGGTGCCGTAAAGTTTATTTGTTCTATGGACACCATTGAATATCTTCCAAACGTTGGGTGAACATGCAGGAATAAATTATTTGGAGGAAAAGTAAGCCCCCCTTGGGAAAGCAACAGGACATGAATCCAATGAGCGCCCTATATCTCTCTAACATTCTTAAGGAGAGAGGCGCACTCAGTTCCTACCCACTCTAGAATATTATAAAACTTCCTAAACTCAGACACTAATCTATTACCTATCTTTGTCATTTGTAAACCCTAAATTTTAAATTCAAAGAAAACTCAACAGAGAAAGCACAGAGAGAGAGCAAAGGGGACTTACGGGAAGAAAGATTGACTTGGACGATGCAAGATCACAAGCCCAGATGACGAGGGAGATTGAAAGCGAAGAAAATGAAGACCTGGAGAAGAGGACACCGTAGCTAAAAATCGCAAAAGATGAGGGAACACTAAGAAGTTTAAAATGACAACTATGGGACACTGCTCCAAATAACTTTTAAATGCTCCCAATCATCGCGCACAGGACACGAAGAAACTACCGCCTAAATCAGTTCTCAACTTTGGGAAGAGTTACACGATTCACAAAAGAGCCATTATGAAAAATCATTTAAATTTATTGAGCCCAAATTGTGGCCCAACAACTTTAGGGGCAATTGTGGGTACCCGAATTTGCCATCATGGGCCTAGACGAGTAGCCTAATAAAAAAGGTCCAAAGTTCGAACCCTTCGCACCGTAACTAAATTTAGTTATGACTTAGTCTTCTCCTAGAATCTCGTATAGAGATATTCTAGGAGAGAAAGGTGGACGTAGGTGAGTCCAGCACCCCCACTCCCCGAAGATAAACATGTATATAATAAACCCTAAACCTAGGGCAAGAGGCACGCACTGTATTCTCTATAAATGCTCCCCGGAGTATATAGAAATGATACTGACTGCACCACCATGGACGTAGGCATTCTTGCTGAACCGCGTACATACTGTGTTCTGTGTTTGACATTTTATGTTCTTTATTTTTCTTGATGATTGCGCTTTTCTTATTTATTTGTGTTGAATATAATTATCACCAAAGGAACAATGGTAAATGTGAAGCATTGAAGTTTACTTGACAATATTATGCCTTTATTTTGTAATCCTTTGTATGTTCTTTCAATAGAAAATAAAGTACATGCATGACATCACAGAGTACACGTGAATATATGCGTGTACTTTTGAAATTACGCATGTACTTTGAGGTATGTTTATTTATTTTCATTAGAATCCCAAAGTACATGCAATAGATAAAACAATACACGTGAATTTATATTCTATGTCACGTGTACTCTGTTTCCTCAATATGATCATAAATTTCTGATCATGTTGTTTCTGTCGTAAGGAATACAGGTGAAAGTATTTATGATCATATTAAGGATTATTATAAGGTTTTTTTCTATAAGAAATCACACTCATCACCTATGATTCCTCATCTTGATTTGATGTCCCTAAAGATTCCATTACCTGAAAATCCAACAATCCTTCCGCCATTTATAAAGAGACCGACAGGGAGGCCAAGAAATAAGAGAATAAAATTTGTTAGAGAGGTCATAATAAGAGAATTAACTTGCTCTAGGTGTAATAAAACAGATCATTACATATCCACGTATAAAGAACCAATTTGATTCCTCTTAATATTGTTTAATTCATCATTATAACATTAGTTTTAAATCAAATCAATGAAAATTCACATTTGAATAAATTATTGTAATTTTATTGTTGAGTGTTCATTTCTGTATGATTTCTTTTGGAATGGAATCTTCATAGAGTACACGCATGTTTTTATAAAGTACACGCATAATGATATGACCAAAATATAATTCAATATACGTGTACTTTATGTATTTTACATGTCATTTTATAAAGTAGATGTATATAAATGCATGTACTATTATGAAAATGGTTTTGGACATTTCAATGTGCTTATACTTTATAAAAGACACTTAGGTCACTTATATTCTTAAATTCCTATGTGTGTTATGGTCCGTGCCAGAGGCATTATTATACAAGTATTTTAATAAGCGTGTACTTTATAGACTATGCATGTACTTTATAAATTACACGAATAATATATAAAGTACATGCATATATATATTGGTTTGGGACAACACCTTATGCGTGTGCTTTATAAAAACTTTTGTGTATTATAACTTATAATATATAGAATTGTATCTTGATATATTTTGACAATACAATCATATTTTCACATAACAGTTTTTTTACAATAAATGATATTAATGTTTACATTTTTAACAATACAATGTAGTTTGTTCTCTTTTTTTAGTAAAATACACGTGATCATTTTTCCTAATGTTCACGTGTACTTTACTATATTTGGTGTATGATATAAGTGAGAATACATGCATGAAAGAAATTAAATTTTTATTAAAACAGAAAAATAAAGCACAATTTTTTCACATAACAAAAGCTGAAAAAAATAAAGAAGGCTTCTATTAGGGAAATCTATTCAAGGCATCTATGGTGTCAGGAGGAGAGTCAATTCAATTCGACCATACTCGAATTTCTTCTTCTATGATAGCTACAAGGCCTTCATGGTGCGCTTTCTTCTCCTTTAGCTTAGCGATTTTCAAAGGAACTCCTTGTCTATAGAAAGACATGAGATCTTCATGTGTTTGAGGAGGGTCCTCATCCACATCAAATAAATCTACGGGATTGGGTTAAAGTTCAGAGTAGCCTTCCCTCACATATGTTTGAAACTGCTCAAAGGCAGTTTCATATGAGGAAATATTTTACTCAATTTCCCTTTTTTTTATTTCTTTCATCTCTCTCAAGAGTATCTCACAACTTTTTTGCTGGAATAGACATTATGTAATCTTTACCCTAGATGTAATGGTTAATAAAGGAACAGATATTACTCTTTTATAGAAAAAGTTAAAGCTATTTATTTCTTTGACTAGAAGTAGTTGGGATAGTGAGTAGTTGAGCTTAATAAATTATTTTTTATTATTGTATCCTGCTGAATATAGTATATACAGTAGTTTTATTCCTACGCGTTGAATGGTCCTGCTGAATAAGTGTATACAGAAAAAAATTAAAATACTTTATTATGAAAAAATTTCAAAAAAACAAAGCGTTATGTTGTAAAGTACACGCATAATATTTGGCCTCATTGCGTGTACTTTGTGATTATTTCTTTGTTATTGTCAAATAAAACAATCATAATATGTTTATGATTTAGTTTTGCGAAACCTATCACTACAAATATATTTATTCTCTTATATAACCTACGTGTTTATCGATCCGCGCCAGCAGCACCATTTTCAGAGTTCATCATAGAATTTGTGTGTTGTTATATGTCATTATAAATTCACGTGTATTGTTTTATCTATTGCGTGTGCTTTGGGATTATAATGCAAATAAAGAAACAGAGCTCAAAGTACACGCATAATTCCCAAAGTACATGCATATATTCACGTGTACTCTATGATGTCATGCGTGTACTTTTGGATTTGTTGTAAAGTACACGCATTCATTACTATTTACACGTGACATCCTGCTTACACTTAATATTATAGAAATTAATTGGAACTACATTGAATAAAAAAATATAAATACAGAAATAAACTTTACAATTTCCTCCGATTAACAACTATGGAATAAAAATTCATTAGCTATATAAGCTCTTTGTTTGAGAATTTTGTCATCTTGAAATGATGTCTTGAGAGAATTTCCTCTGGAAATTTGTTCCATGTAGTATATACAATACACCCCACACTCAACACTGAAATTAAAATAAAACAAATAAATCAGTTATAAGAATGCGAATGAAATTTGTTAAAATGTAACTTATTCAACATTGTTTGATCTTACCCATTATTTTGTCTCGCACATTCATTATCTTGGAGTAGTTCAAAATTTACATCATGACTCAAGAGCCTGTCTATTGTTATTTTTTCTTCATTGAAAAGTGCATCTTCGAATTCCGTCCTTTCAAAGGATCTTAGTATTGTACCTTTTTGACATATTAGTGTTGCTTCGGCCTTCAATTTGTACAACGTTTCTTTGAAAATAGAAAACTGTTAAGAGGAAAAATCATGAGTATATAAAATACAAGAGTGCATGTAATGTAAATAAGTTTAGGGCGTAACCATTCTATTGGCCTCATTGTAGCATAATGAGGATGAATTTACTTCCAATGGGTGGAGAGAGTCCATATGGACAACTTTATTTGTTTCTTTCTAGATAACTAATATTGTAAAATGGCCTGCATAATCTACTCCAACTGAATGTCTCATGGGAATAAAAAGAATATTACAAATTCCAAAAAATTGTATAATATGTTTTTCTCTTTGTTCTTTCTGCATTTCATGATTATTTTTTCGAATAGACTTCTGTTAAAAGTAATAGATCTGTTAGTAAGATAATTATGATAATATATATTTTAAAATGATGGGCAATACTTTAGGTTTTATTTTCCTTACCCCAAGCATATAAGTTAAAGGAGTGCATAGGTCGAAGCCCATTTTTCTTCATTTTTGTCTCCAACAAATGGGAGAATCATTGAATTATCTGGTTCGATATTTCTTCGCCTTTCAGCAATTCCATAATATCATCCCCGCAAATGAATGCATCCTCCATCATAAAGAGACAATTATTGAATTTCAATATAGAAAATAACGTTAGAAGAATAATTGAAACATGTATATAATCTATGATCATATAATAATGTGCATGTATTTTATCTATATGCCTGTACTTTATAAAGTACACGCATAAAGTTTAATACAAAAACACATGTACTTTATGAAATGGTTGTACTTAATAAAGTACGCGCATAAAGTTAGATACGAAAATGTGTGTACTTTATGAAATATGCGTGTACTTTATAAAGTACACGCATAAAGTTAGATGCAAAAATGTGTATACTTCAAAAAGAGATGCATGTACTTAATAATGTACATGTGTACTTTATAAAGTACATGCATAAAGTTCAATACAAAAATAAACAATTAGAAGATTTACCCTATTTCCTTCTCCTCCATCAAATATTGATCCAATTTATTCTGGGCATCTTCTTCAAGGTATTTTGAACACTTGTAGATTTTCAGGTCCACTTCATGTGTTGCATTTGTTCTACCCTTTTTATTCTGGCCTTTATTGTTCTGCCCTTTTTTTCTTTTGTTTGTGATAGTAGAAGCCTTATTATGTTCATCTCCTTTTGACAAAGCATGAATAGGATGTGAATATATATATATATATATATATCACTACACCAAAATGGGCAAATTGTCACCTTTCAGCCGGCCAGCCTTGTAAAGGTCATTGACCGTGACAAAAAAACACGCGTTTTATGTCACGGTCAATGACCTTGACATGACCGTGACAACGACTTGTCACAGTCATTGACCGTGACAAGCCCGTGACAATTAAATTTGTCACGGTCTTGTCACGGTCATTGACCGTGACAAGCCCGTGACAATTCTTGTCACGGTCAATGACCTTGACACGACCGTGACATATTTTCCAGCAAAAACCCTTTCCCCCTTCTTTTTTCCCTCCCACCATTCCCTCCCTCTCTCTCTCTCTCTCGACTCGACGCTGCTCTCTCTCTCTCTCTCTCAGGTCCAATTTCTCTCTCTCTCTCTCTCTCTCTCTCTCTCTCTTCCATTTTTATATATATTTGTTTGTATATTTATGTGTGTATGTGTATATATATGTGCGTGTATGTGTGTGCGTGTGTGGGGGGTGGGGCGGGATGGGGCAGGGTGGGGGAGGGGGTGGTGGAGGGGGGCAGGGGGTGAGGCGGGGTGGGGCAGGGTGGGGGAGGGGGTGGTAGAGGGGGCAGGGGGTGGGGTGGGGTGCGGTGTGTGTGTGTGTGTGGTGGTGTGTTTTGGGGGAGGGGGTGGTGGAGGGGGGCAGGGGGTGGGGTAGGGTGGGGTGTGTGTGTGTGTGTGGTGGTGTGTGGTGGGGGAGGGGGTGGTGGAGAGGGGCAGGGGGTGGGGTGGGGTGGGGTGTGTGTGTGTGTGTGTGTGTGTGGTGTGTGGTGGGGGTGGGGCGGGATGGGGCAGGGTGGGGGAGGGGGTGGTGGAGCGGGGCAGGGGGTGGGGCGGGGTGGGGAAGGGGGTGGTGGAGGGGGCAGGGGGTGGGGTGGGGTGGGGTACGGTGTGTGTGTGTGTGTGGTGGTGTGTTTTGGGGGAGGGGGGGTTGGTGGAGCGGGGCGGGGGGTTGGGTAGGGTGGGGTGTGTGTGTGTGTGTGTGGTGGTGTGTGGTGGGGGAGAGGGTGGTGGAGGGGGGCAGTGGGTGGGGTGTGTGTGTGTGTGTGCACACACACACACCCCACCCCACCCCACCCCCTGCCCCCCTCCACCACCCCCTCCCCCATCATTGTGTGAATAGGTATGAGATCATAATTTGGAGGAATTCACGTCCAAGAAATAATTTGGATTCCCTTTAGGGTCTTATGTCTTGAATTAATCTGAGGGGGTGGGGGTGGGGGTGGGGGTGGGTGGGGTTTTGAATATTATTTACATTCAAAATAAATAATTGATAATAGTTGGATAATAATTGGATAATAATTGTTTTTATACCTATAGAACAGCTTAGATAGTGTGTGTGTGTGTGTGTGTGTGTATGTGGTCAATACATGAATTTATTTTTGTATTTGAATTATCCCATGAATTTATTTTTGTATTTGAATTATCCCATGAATTTATTTTTGTATTTGAATTAACCCATTATATGAAACATACTTGAAATTAAATATAGTGCGCATAGATACTAGCATTCTAGTTCTTATGCGTACGCATTCAATAACCCTTAGACCCGTTCGAGAGTCATTACCCCTGTAATGAGATCTCTCGAATTGTCCCGTTTGGATAGTTTGAGACTGTATAATTTTTGTATAATATTCTTATTGGCTTAAAGTTGTTATTTTTGGAGGAAGTTCTGCAGTCGTATCTTAATGTTCTCTGGGTACATACTAGATTGACAAGTGTGACTGTTATTTTAATTGACCAATTGAAATAACACTCACACCTGCCAATCTACGTCGTGTACTTGGAGAACTAAGGGGATATGCTGTCGAATTTTTTTCAAATCGTAACAATGTGCATGAGCTGTTAAGTAAGGATAATTAAATGATGGGATAATTAAAAAACATACTATAAATCTAAGTTTTGTTTACCTTTAATAGGTGTTTAGTTGTGGTAGCTGTGATGGGATATCCGAAATACAAAGAGTGGATGGGTGAGACTAATAGAATGGGGGATGTGTTTCGCAGAGGTGCTAACGAATTGTGAAATATGCAAAGAGATGTCGTAATGATGAAGAGTTTCCGTGTCCGTGTGCTAGGTGTAGGAATGGTAAGGTGTTTGAGTGGAAAACAGTTGAACTACATTTGTTAAGATCGGGTATGCAAGATAGTTATCGATTTTGGAGTTTTCACGGTGAATTGAAAGTTCCTTTTGTCCCTGACCAACCTTCACAACATCCTTCAACAAGTAGAATAGATGAAGAAGGGGACGACGTAGATCATAATATGTTAGAGGATTTAGTTGATGATGCGTACGGAGTTTATGAAGCTGAGGAGAATGAGGCTACTGATGATGTAGAAGATTCAAGTGCTTGTGAAGATAACACGATAAAACTTGACGATGACTACCAAAGTTTAAAATTTAAGGTGACCCAACCGTTATACTCTGGCTGTGAGAAAGATCAAACAACTTTACATGCCATGGTTGGTTTGCATAGTTTGAAGACGCAGTACGGTTTGTCTGGCAATAGCGTGACGGGAATTCTGAAATGGGTGAAGGGATTATTACCCAAGGTGAATACACTTCCAAATAGCTATCCTGTTATGAAGAACAGTTTGAAAGGTTTGGGAATGAAGTATAAATCGATTCATGCTTGTGTGTATGACTGCATACTATACCGAAAGGAGTATGAAAATCTCGATCGTTGTCCGGTATGCGATGAACCTAGATATGTCCAATCTACTAGTAAGGAAGGCACAAGCTCAAAAGTGCCTAAAAAAGTATTGAAATATTTTCACGTTGGGCCTAGATTAAAGCGATTTTTCACAGTACCATGGATTGTAGAGGCAATGACTTGGCATGCTAGGGCAGAAGTAGGGGGTAATATCATGCATCATCCTATTGATTCTACTGCCTGGCGGAGGATGAATTATGAGTATCCCGATTTTTGCTCGAGAAAAACGCAACATTCGTTTGGCTATATCAACAGATGGTTTCAATCCATTTGGAAAGTACAAATGTACAGAACTCGGGAATTTCATACAAGGCTCTTACTTTCTTTCGAGCGAGCGCAAAAGATGAAAACCTCGTTGAAGCTGAAATGACTTACTATGGTGTAATCCAAAATATATTTGAATTGGATTATATAAGCTTCAAATAGGTTGTATTTTACTGTGAATGGGTAAGAGTTGAGGATAAAAATGCTTCTAAAGTTGATCCTGTCACCAATTTGATCATGGTTGACTTGTCCAAGTTGAAGAGCAACGACCACGTGAGCGATGAGCCGTTTGTTTGTCCATTTCAAAAGGTTAAGCAAGTGTTTTACTTGGAGTATATCAACAACGAGCCGTGGTCAATTGTCCAACACGCGCCAAGGCGTCTAAATAGTAGTGTGTATGACTTGGCTGCTCCTACCGAATATCAATCCATTTTTTATGATAACCCGAATTTGAAACAATTTTTCAATTTGTAATAATTATTTCAATTTGTACCGAAACATCCATTTTTAATGCTTTTACTTGATCTGCACTTTATCATTTTCACTCTTGTGTAGTGTGCGTGTGTGGAGAGGAGATTAATACATAAATATTCCAACTACATCTAACTTTTGTTTATACTAATCCATGAATATACGCTTCTTACGTTTAATAGGTGATTAGTACATAGTTATTTGGGGTGTCCTATTTGTGGAGAGGAGACTGAATCTCTTCGTCTATCCGAACACTAAGAAATGCCATAATCCTATGGAGCGATGCTCTGCAAATTCCTCCCAACCGTTATGTAGCCAAACATCACCGGTTGAAGTTGTCAATTCCACTTTCCATACCCCACCACTTTCCATACCCCATTCAAAGGTGGAGTTGACAACTTCAACTGCTGATTTTTGGCTACACAACGGTTGGAAGGAATTTGCAACGCATACCTCCATAGGATTATGGTATTTCTTAGTGTTTAGATATGAATAGAATTATAATTGACACGATTGCCAGGGGTACATTAGTTGGAAGGAGGTGCCATATGAGCTCAAGTTAGCTGTTTGAGTGACACTACAGGTAATGTATTTATATTTATATGTCAGTTTCGATTTCGATTTCAATTACGATTTATATTTATCTATATTTGAGGGGCGGATACTAATTTTACTTTATTTCAATTCAGGGGACAGGGAGTGGCCCTAAGGGTAGGCCACATATGCTCTATACTTATGTGTCTATTCGGACGAGAAGGGAAGGATAAGGAGGTGTTCCCGAGCGTCGCGGTACAAAATCTCTTTTCCATGCAAATAGTTTGTAGATTTGAGATAAAATGATGGTGATGTTGTTTCTTTTTAAATAGTTTCTTATTTGAATATATATTTGCATTATCTTTAGTTTGTTCGGATATATGATGTTTGGAACAAGTAAAACGTTGCTATAACAGGTACAAATATACTGCTGGGCAGTGGCAGTGGCCATACTGCCCATCATTTTTTTTTAATTCTGCCCAGAATTGTCACGGTCATTGACCGTGACACGCCCGTGACAAAATTGACACGGGCGTGTCACGGTCAATGACCGTGACAATTTTTTTAAAAAGGGGCACGGCTTTGTCACGGTTCTAAACCGTGACAAACGTGTCACGGTCATTGACCTTGACACGACCGTGACACAAAACGCGAGTTTTTTGTCAAGGTCAATGACCGTGACAAAAAAAGTTGTCTCGCCTCGAAATGTCACGGTCATTGACCTTGACAAGGTGAATTTGTCAAGGTCAATGACCTTGACAAATAGGCAGATTTGGTGTAGTGTATATATATATATATATATATATATATATATATATATATATATATATATATATATATATATATATATATATATTGTTCATCAATCTTGGGCTTCCTGTCAACTCTTTCCTGTATTCTCAAAATCATTGAGCTTTGAATTAAATTTATTTCTTCATCCTTTTTAGATAATGAAGATGACAAATCTTCTATCTTTTTCTTGAGATTATTATTTTTTGCTTCCTGGTGAAAAGAAAACATCATGTTTAAATATTAAACATGTAATAAACCTCAATGATAATAAATAAAACTATCTGTGTACATTTGATTATGCATAAATTCTTCTAAATTTATCCCTTTAATATAGTTACTTTTAGCACCTCGATCAACGTAATCAATTTTATTTTATCTCATAATCTTTCTACTGACTTATTCTAACGAGTACCCCGAGTTTCTGGTATTTCATACTAATTTTACGGGTATTTGATGTCACTAAAGAAGGAAAGTCAAAAGGGAAAAGTTGTAATTTTTACCCAGAATTCGGATGAGGCATCTCAAGAAAAGTTAAAGATATCAAGTTTACAAGTACAGAGGAAGAAACGGTACCTCAATCGGAGTCCCGGTGTGAAAGTTATGAGCAGTCAAAAATAAAAGAAAAAGTCAAAGAAAGATAGGATCGATCCGGGTAGGACCGATCCAAAATACAAAGTTCCAGTGAACCCCAGACCGAGGACGGATTGAAGTTGATGAAAATTAAACGAATCGATCCGTATAGGGCCGATCTGGGAAGACAAGAAAAGAACCGATCCGGGTCCAAGCTGAACTGAACTAAAGGAGGATAGGATCGGTCCGATTATCGCAGTTTTATTTTCTTACTCTTCCTCCAACGGAGAGTCCTGGTTAAGCTAAAACTCTTAGAGTCTTATAGGGTATTTGAACCCGATTTATCATCATTTTAAGGGGGTAAAAATTCATCTAATTTTTCCCTTTTCAGTTAAAACTTTTAGAGGTAGTTAAAGAGAGAAAGTTGCTACAAAACCATAGTTTGAAGATTTATTGCAATTTTAACTCCAAGATTGAAGTTTGTTCAGATTTCTGTGATTATAAGTAATTTTAGTTGATGCTTTTAGTGATTTGGTAAGTTAGTTGATTACTTTTTTATGTCTAATCTTCCTTCTACATCATTCTTCAATTCTCCCTTTCTTTAATCATGATTTCCTGCAATTCAACAATCGTTTTCATTAATTTCATCATGGTAGGCTAAAATTTTTAAGGTTCGGGATGCATGAACCCAACCCGATGTGGTAGTTGCATGTGTATAAAATTAATCCTCTAAATTTAATGATTTATTATGACCGTATTGCGTAGCCTCACAACAATGTAGATCTTTGGATCTCGTTTGCTTCAGGGTAACCGGGATGCTTTAGAATGCAATGCGAGTGTTGCTATCGCGCAATATCGATTTACTAATCCTCTGATTAAGTATGGTGCGGGCTTGAACCTCATATACGTAATGCTTGGGAGTCCTAAATTCTGGGTCTAATTAATCACTTAAATTTATGATTAGTTTTATACTATCAATACACTAGGGTTGTGGGATTGTATTCTCGTCCTATTTTTTTCATCATATTGTTCGAGTTTTAAATCATTCACCGTTAGTATTTTAGGTAATTTAGAATAGTTGCATTTCTTTTATAATTTCAAAATTGCATTTAGTTGTAGCCAATTCTCAAAACAAATCATATTTTCCTTTCATTTTAGAGTCAGAGTTAGGATTTCTTCATCTATCCAACGTCGTTACAATTTCATTGTCCTATTTTCCTGAGGATCAATACTAGACTTATGGGATTATTACTTGAGCAACAGGCTTGTACTTTATCTTAGAGAGCACGTACTTCTGAGACACATTCTTAGTCGCTTCAAGTTTTTGGCGTCGTTGCGGGGGAACTAGGTAGACTTAGAATTAGATCAAGTTAATCTCAAACTTTGACCAAAAAATTCCAAAAATCCAAAAACATAAAAAAATTGAAAAAGCACAAAAATATTCATCATCATCATCTCTCATAAGCCCGTTAATCCAAAATTCTGAACTCACTCCAACTTTCCATAATACACCAGTCCGCATTCACGAAAACCCTATAGGAGAATACGACCCTGATAGCCCTCACAATCCTAACATTCCACAGTTCTGGATTCCACCTCCCACACCGCCACACTCAATCGCAAATAACATTCCATTCTCCCACTTTGGACACACTTCAGAACACGCTGATAATACGCAAATATTGCATATTTCATTCGTCAAACCAACACATTTTAGCCCCCTCGGGTGCCTTAATCTCTATATTTAAGCCCTTTTACCAGACAACCTCGGTTTATATTGTTAACATGCTATATGAGGTATAATTGGGCTTTTGTAGGTATTTAGGTACTAAGAATGGAGTTCGGATGCATTCCTCTTAAGTCCCGTATGCATTCGCACGTTTAAGGGCAATCCGGTCAATTCCCACTTTGGGCAACTAGCCCGACATCTCACGAAAGTTGTTTCCCTCCTCGCAAGCTTCGTGTGGCAACGAATGGTGCACGATTCCGATCCCGAATGAAGAAGTTACGGCAATTCTAGCGGAGAAGAAAGCATTTACACCAAAACAGGAGGAAAGGAGGTTGTGCCTGCTTGATCGATCGATCAATCAGAAGGATCGATCGATCGATACTTCATATTTTTTTGCACGATTTCATCCATTGATCGATCGACCAAAGGGGTCGATCGATCGATCCCCTGTTTCTGTAGATATTTCCGCCTTCTTTCCTTTCTTCTTTTCTTTTATTCCAACTTACTATATAACCCAATTTCGTTGTAATATTCAGATATATTCAGTTTTTATGAGTTTAGGCTAGGGTTTGTTGGTTTGGAGATCTTGACTTCATTTCTCTTTGGGTTGATAACCATATGGGTTGTGTATGTTAACTTTCCACTTCCATCTCCATTTATATAATTGTTCTTGCTTAATTATTGCTTTGTAGATTAATTTCCATGCTTTCTTAATTAGTTTACTTGATTTATTTCTTGATTTCCTAGTTTAATTAGTTGTAATCTAGTTTAATCATTATGTGCCCTTAGGTAAATAGGGTCGGGATGTCGTTCCGCCATTAACGAGCCCCAAGCTCCGAAAATTAGGTTTCGTACAAAATTGCGTTTAATTGAACCCGCGCGTATTAAAGTCGGATTATTATGCATTTAACTTTCTTTGTCATGCAACGTTAGTGTTTAAAGCGATAATCCGAATTTAATCCGAGTGTGACCAATTTTCGGTTAAATGTTTATTATCACAACTTTGGCATAAATTCCTTATTGTGTGAAGTTTGTGTTTAATTGATAATGCTCGATTAAATTGTTCTCGAGCCGGAATTCTGACTAATAGTTATTTCGATCGGTATGGTTGAATGATATCTGGATTCTCGCCTTTACTTTATTTTAGACTTAACTTCTCTCTTTTCTTTTAATTACTAGCATACATCACCCTTTTTCACTTTTATTCTGGAACTGATAAATCCGTTACAATCTATCGAACACTCCCTGTGGATTCGATCCTTACTTGTCGGTGCACTCCATAGTTAGTGTGCCAAGTCTAGGTATTTGTTTGTGTAGAGCATAAACGCCCAACGACATATTTTATCCACAGTTTACGTCGGCTGCCAAAATGGCGCCGTTGCCGGGGAGTGTTTTGATTTAGATTGTAATTGTCTTATTAGTTCATAGTATTCTTTCTTTTGTATTTGTATACTTTGTTTTAACCTTTTTTGTAGGACTTCTACATTTGAGCACCTAGAAACACTTGAATTCTCCCGTCGCACATCGCTTTGTGGAATTTTGTCCTCTCGAGCCTTTGTTGGGGTAAGCATGTCTTATTCTAACTTTTCTTGGAATCCTAATGATAACTCTCAAAATTCCGGTAAACCATTGACTTTTGGTCAATACTTGCAATCCCAAAAAGTTGTAACATCTAAAACGACATTGGGTGAGTATTATGAAAGTCAAAGTTTGGATTACATCAATTTTGGGCGTGATCATTTTGATTCTGGCTCGCAAGATCCTTATGATAAGAATTTCGAAACCAATTGTAATCATTTTCAAAATTCTTATGTTAATGATTTTGAGTGTAGTCCCGAGAATAATTTCCAAAACTCTCAATTCCAAGAATTCGCTCCTCGCCCTATGACTTTCGGTGAGGGATTGTGCATGCTTGAAAATGAGAGGATTGAAAACTATTATCGGAAAGAAAATCGTTGTTGGTAACATGAGTTGGATTTATTATTTGAATCCAACGACGACTTTTCTTCGGAGACTTACGAAGTCGAGGACTGTTTTGAACCAAATGAGGACTTTGCTCCTACTTTGGAACAAATCATCCTTGACTTGACCCATGGTATAGTAGAGAATGAAAATGAGGATGAAACAGGTCGAATATCCATTTGCAATGAATTCATTTCTTCTTTGATTTTCAAAGAAGAAAGTTTCATTGTAAACGATCCCATTTCTTCCGAAATTCAATTTTCAAGCGATGATGACTCATTGCCTGAGATTGAATTTCTTTCATCCCCGACATTATTCTATACTGTCACATCAATTCTAGTACCCGATGAATCGGTTAAAAACTTTTTAGTTCCAAACCTTTTCACCGACGAGGAGTACTCGCTCGAGCTGCCGCCGTCTCCCATTCCAACTTTAAAATACTTGGGAGATGATTCAATTTTTCTAGGCCCACAGGTGTATTTGTCGCCCTTCCTATCCAAATCCCCCATCCTCCTTCCCAAAGTTTCAATCGGGGATGGTTCACTTTTACTGACTTACACATGCCTTCCGTCGTTTGAACGAAATTCCTTTTTTTTTGGGAGGCATGCATGTTCGGGAGGGTCCACCGTTGATCCGTCAAAGTAAAATTTTGTTTTGGATGGACCCTCAAAAATTTCAACTTTTAGTACATAGCTTATTAGCATTCCTATGTGTAGGTTGTATATACTAACTTCTTCATTTTTATTTTTTTTCTTAATTTAATCTAGTGTAATTAGTTAATCTCTTTTTATTTCTTTTTGTATTCTTGGTTCTAACTCTTTTCTAGGTTCAACGGACTTGAATTTGTAGAGATTATGCACCCCGGCACACACTTGTTAAGAAAACAATGAAAAAAGTCACAAAAATAAATTTTCTTTATTTTTCACACACTCATTCTCACACATCTGCATTTTTTTTCTTTTTTCTTTTATTTTATTTCTCATTTTTTTGTGAACATGCGTGTGTGTCGATCGTTGTACATATTTTTCATTTTTTTTGGTTAGTATATGTGTAGGTATGTGTATACTTAGCCCAATTCTTTGTTTTTTTTCGTTTTTTTTTTATTTTTAATTTTTTTTCTTTGTATTTTTATTTTCCTATACTTATATATACTATATATATACTTATTTTTATATTTCTACCCCCCATAATTGCCATTTCCCCCTTGTTAAAAAACAGCACGCAGTGGGCATTTTGTTGTTTTATCGATCGATCGATACCCAAGGCTCGATCGATCGATCAAGCAGTTAAAGGCCGAGAACTGCTTCTTTTTTCCCCACTTTCCCTCATTTCTATTATCTCTTTTCTCCCAATTTCGATCCCTAAAATTTCCCCCACCATATTTCCTTCATTTTCAACCCCCAGTCTACATTTTAAAGGTATAATCCTTCCTCTAAACTTATGTATTTGTACATTTTGG
Source organism: Sambucus nigra (assembly GCA_949130495.1). Classification (NCBI taxonomy): domain Eukaryota; kingdom Viridiplantae; phylum Streptophyta; class Magnoliopsida; order Dipsacales; family Adoxaceae; genus Sambucus; species Sambucus nigra. The sequence continues at coordinate 128,875,768 of OX422212.1, read as the reverse complement.
TTGAAATTTGTCATGTTTACATTGTTTTATCCAATTTTTGACATGTTTGAATGTGTGTTGGTTTTATCCCTGATTTTTGTTGTTCCAACTGATTTCTTTAGTCAATATTGCTATACATCCATTCATGAACACATTTTTGATGTTGCATTGTGATTGTGTTCATGAATGGGGCTCATTTGTTGGTTCAAATGGTATTTTTCACCCTTGACGCACATTGCGCACGCCAAGTGTTCGCTAAAGTGCCCAAAACAGTTTTCAATCCAATTTTTGGCGCACACTTGGGGTGATTTTCACTCATTGTCGCATGGTGACAAATTTTCTCGCAATGTTGATTTTTTTCCTCGGTTTTGGGCACGTGCACCCACCATTTCAACTTGTACACTAACTAACCATTAATTGTGCTTACAATTTTCTTTGTGTTGCTTAATTTCTGTTTTGTAGGGTTAAATAGCAAACATAAAAAAATACAAGTTCACGCGGTGCTTGCCCAACGGGGGCTTCGAGGGGTTTCGTTGCAATCAGGAGCGAGACTTGTTTCAGGACTCTTTTCAGACATCCGAGCAACAACTGGGTTATCATTTTGCCTGGACCCTTGATCATATACCATATGAGGCGCGGGTTTTGTTGTGCCAACAGGGATGGGTTTCCTTTCTCGCTACTAATGGGAGCGTTAATGAAGAACTTGTCCATTTTTTTATGCTACATTGGTAGAGGTGAGGGGGCAGGGGCCTACTACCTATGAGGCCATGGTCCATGGGGTGCGGATATCTTTCCACCGTTCTGACTTGGAAGCTTTTATGGGTGTGCCAGACCCTGCGGATCCTATCATCTTTTTGGATGGGGATATGTTTTCTCATGCGACATTGATAGAGGCCCTTGCACCGGGTGAGTTATGGAAGAAAGGTGTGTTCCGTTCGTCCGCAATGGCAGATTTATCGAGACTTCTCCACTACGTCAACGTCCACTCATTCATGGTGACGAGCAACCGATCAGAGGTTCGTCACAAGCACGTAGCATTGATCTACACTATGCTTCATGATTTGGGCGATATCAGTTTGCCCCAAATATTTTTGGAGACGATGTTGTCGACATCCACAGAGATATCCTCGAGGTATTCCCTTCCTTTTCCTGCCCTCATCACGAGGATTTGCATTTCTCACGGTTGCCCAGAATATGACGTTGATCACAACCATGATCCACTAGAGCTTCTCACAAAGGACAATATCTCGAAGATGTTGACTCACGCTTGGGGGGAGCCATGGAATAAAAGACAGAGGGCAGAGGCGACTGATATGGAAGAGGAGGAGGCCGAGATTATAGGTATGGAGTAGGATAAGGGTTCTCACGTGCCACACACAGATTTAGATGCCCGCTTCGAGGCATTTCAGGCCGTGTAGGACCAACGCTGGGAGGAGACCCATCTCAGGTGGGCTACATGGGAGTCCTACCTGGACCAGCAGCATGCCGAGCAGCGGCAGGAGTGGGCCGAGCAGAGGCAGGCGAGAGCGCAGCAGTGGCATGAGTATCGGATGATGCAGGAGATGATGCGAGACCTTTACTTGCATAGGCATGATTTGGACACAGCGCTACCTCTTTATTTCCAGGATCCTTGTGATCCTACTTGTTTTGGCCACTAGGCTACTACTGTTTTGGGTCTTTTTTGCATTTCTGGGACGGATATTATGTTGAATTTTTATTTTCATTTTTATTTCTTTCTTTTTAATAGTTGTAATGTATTAAGTTATTTTGTATTGAACTTACGGAATGAGAAATGAAAATGTAGTTTGTGGTTGTTTATTAGATTTTGATGTGTGTGACCTTCCATTTTATAAAATCAAAAAGTTCACCATCAATTTATCTAGTATGTTCACTTCAGCCCCTCTATATGGTTGTGACTTGTGACATAGCTTCTTTTAACTTAATACATAGGTATATATTCTTCCTATGCTTTGTACTAACTTGTTTTGCGGATTCATTTGGACTTGTACTTACGGAGATTGCTCCAAATGTGGGTAATATCATTCTTTTCCTATCTTTGTGTTGTGTTCTTTAATGGGCACATTAAGGACAATGCAACATTTAAGTTAGGGGGTGTGGGATATTCTATCCATTTCATGTTTAGTCCTTGAATTTGACAACAATTTAGTTACAAAGCATGTTTTTTGTAAAAATTTGAAAATTTTCAAAAACATTTTCTTTCTTTTTTCTCCTTTATTGGGATTTTTTCCCTTGTTTCCGATAATAAATTTTAATAATTGCCCGATCAAATAAACAATTCAATGATGCATGTTCTCGATTTTAGAAGTTATTAGTCTTTAGTCCTCAAATCATTAATATTATGAATAACTTCATGAATTAAACTGTATCCCCTGAGCACATGCATTTTTCTTGTTATATTGATTTGGTTTAATATTTTTATAACTCGGTGATCTTTTGTTGCATTGTATATACTTACACCAAGTGAGATTAGAGACTTATCTTAATTTGTGAGTGTATACACTATTCTTTCCTCTTTGAAAACATTACAGTCATTGGTAATCTCTTTATTCTTTCATTGACCATTCATTAATTGAGTTCATTCTTGAAATGTATTACTTGAGCATGATTTTCATATATTGTTTTGACTCGAGAATTGTGTAAACTTTGTGAAATGATCATAGGCCCTCTTTGTATATCACCCATATGAACTTGACCTCACCTTTTATATGTTCCCCAGTTAACCCATTTTAGCCTAAATACTAGCCTTTCGCTTCATTACCCCAAATCCCATATCCAACTCCAAATTGGATTTATATACCATACATATTACCTTATATACCCTTGTTTGGATTGTTTACTTGGGATTGAATGATATTGTTGTTTTGTGGTTGTAATTTGAGCATGAAAAGAGTGAGAAAAGAAAAGAAAAGAGATGTGAAAAAAGAAATGGAAAAGAGAAAGTTGAAAACAAAAGAAAACAAAAGAAAAAAAAGTGAGAAAAAGATGAAAAGAAAAAGAAAGAGAAAGTGTATATATTGTGTATAGTGATTAAATAATCCTTGTTACTCTCTCAATTGTTATATCTAATGCTCGTTTGGAAACATTTGTCCAATTTTGAAATTGCCCACTTTTTTCCATTATCCCGAGTTTCATCCCCAAACACTTTGAATCCGTATATACATCCCTTTCATTTCATAACCTTAGCCCTAAACCTACATTATAACCCTATTAAAGTCCTATGTGATCTGAAGTAGATGTAATTCAAATGTTTAAATAGTTTTGATAATCTGTGAAAATGCATTTCGCCTCTTTTATATGTGCGGTATCTTTAACTGAGATTACAGTTTTTATTTCCTATATAGCGTTCTTCATTTGTGACATGTGTGCGGCCTAGTTTCCATTTACGTTTACTCCTTATGCCCGCATGTCCCGTGTGTTACCTCCCTGTTTCAAGTGAATTCATTTGATTAGTGTAATGCCAGTGAGGATTGACCTTTATGCATGCTTTGATATTTAGTATCCAAGTTATTTAAGTTTTTGCCAAATCATATTTTACATGTGCTCACTCCCCTCCCATATGTTAAAGTTTCAATTCATTGAGGTGCATTCTATAATGTTAATAACTACGGACTTTTCACGTGAACTCATTTGCTATTCTAATAACATGTTGAAATCTTGTTCGTATTGTTGAGTTTGTCGCATGTGATTGAGCATATTTTGAAGAAACTTTATGATGTTTGTGGGTTTCATCCCTGAAAACCCTCACGAGACGAACCTCGTCCACTAGGGTGACCTAGGGGTTTAACGGCTTATTGCATACGCTAAATGCAATCGTTCGCCCGCGAAAGTGGACTTATCTTTTTATTGCTTTTATACCATATTTTTGTACTATCTCATATTTTTGGTTTACTTGTTCTTCTTGTTGCATCCTATTTCATTGCTAGGTACTAGCAATGTGTAAGTTAGGGGGTGTGATAATACGCAAATATTGCGTATTTCATCCATCGAACCTACACATTTTAGCCCCATCGGGTGCCTTAATCTCTATATTTAAGCCCATTAACCAAACAACCTCGGTTTATATTATTAACATGCCATATGAGGTATAATTGGGTTTTTGTAGGTATTTAGGTACTAAGAATGGAGTTCAGACGCATTCCGCTCAAGTCTCGTACACATTCTCACGTTCAAGGGCAATCCGATCAATTCAAAATTTGGGCACCTGGCCCGACATCACTTGTAAATTGTTTCCCTCCTCGCAAGCTTCGCGTGGACACAAACGGTGTGCGATTCTGATCCCGAATGAAGAAGTTACAGCGATTCTAGCGGCGAAGAAAGCATTTACACTAAAACAGGAGGAAAGGAGGTTTTGTCATGCTCGATCGATCGATCGATCAGAAGGATTGATCGATCGATCCTTCATATTTTTTAGCAAGATTTCATCCATCGATCGATCGACCAAAGGGGTCGATCGATCGATCCCCTAGTTCTGCAGATATTTTTGCCTTCTATTCTTTCTTCTTTTCTTTTAATCCAACTTACTATATAACCCAATTTTGTTGTAATATTCAGATATATTCAGTTTTTATGAGTTTAGGCTAGGGTTTGTGGATTTGGAGAGCTTGGCTTCATTTCTTTTTGGGTTGACAACCATATGGGTTGTGTATGTTAACCTGTCCACTTCCATTTCCATTTATATAATTGTTCTTGCTTAATTCTTGCTTTGTAGATTAATTTCCATGCTTTCTTGATTAGCTTACTTGCTTTATTTCTTGCTTTCCTAGTTTAATTAGTTGTAATCTAGTTTAATCATTATGTTCCCTTAGATAAATAGGGTCGGGATGTCGTTCCGCCATTAACGGGCCCCGAGCTTCGAAATTAGGTTTCGTGCAAAATTGCATTTTCTTGAACCCGCGCGTATTAAAGTCGGATTATTATGCGTTTAACTTTCTTTGTCATGCAACGTTACTGTTTAAAGCGATAATTCGAATTTAATCCACGTGCGACCAATTTTCGGTTAAATGTTTATTCTCGTAACTTTGGATTAAATTCCTTATTGTGTGAAGTTTATGTTTAATTGATAATGCTCGATGAAATTGCTCTCGAGTCGGAATTGTGACTAATAGTTGTTTCGAGCCGTATGGTTGAATGATATCCCGATCCTCTCTTTTACTTTATTTTAGACTTAACTTATCTCTTTTCTTTTAATTACTAGCATACATCACCCTTTTTCACTTTTATTCCGGAACTGATAAATCCGTTACAATCTATCGAACACTCCCTGTGGATTCGATACTTAAATGCCGCTGCACTCCATAGTTAGTGTGCCAAGTCTAGGTATTTGTTTGTGTAGAGGCGTAAACGCCCAACGACATATTTTACACACAGTTTACGCTGCCTACCACACACCCCGAGCATAACAAGTGAGGATACCGAGTCGTTAAGAGAGAGAGAGATATGTCGCAATACGGTAGTGCAACCGCTGGTGAGGAAGAGGCCCCATACCGCCCTTTGAGAGAAATCTTATATCTCGAGTGCACTGTCACTCCGGGATGCATCATACTCCCGTATAATGCAGGGCAATTTCTTTTTAAAAATTGGATGATCGAGATGCTCCCCCACTGCCATGGGATGGATTCTGAAAAGCCATATCTCTACATCAGGGAATTTGAGGATGTGTGTGAAACCCTCAATGATCAAACTTGCACACAAGAGGTAATCCGCCTCAAACACTTCCCATTCTCGCTAAAAGATAAAGTTAAGACATGTCTATGGTCTTTACCTCCAAGATAAATTGCATCCTGGAATGAGTTGAAATCTAAATTTCTTAAGAAATTCTTTCCTCCACATCGAACGAACTCCATCAAGGCTCAAATTAAAACTTTTCGACAATTAGAAAATGAGGCATTCGATCGATGCTACGAGCATTTCAATGAGTTAGTTACTTCATGGCCCCATCATGGATTTGATAAACTGCAAATCGTTTCCTTCATCCATAATGGGTTGAACATTAATTCCATGTAACTCGTTGAAACCATGTACGATGATCCATTTATCCAATTTGACGCCAACGATGTTGAGCTTCACCTGAGGTATGTTACCGAGACTACCCAATCCTGCGATACATCTGAACCTAATGTTCAGAATTGAAATCGCCAAGTGACCACCACTCCATTGGTGTTCGACTTATATCACTTAGAAAAGAATTATATAACGGATAATCGACTCGATGTACTTGAGAAAGGACTACGAGACCTACGTGAGGTATATGGAAGACAATCAACTGGATCCATCCCAAACCCCGTCGAGAAGGTGTGTGCGATTATGAGGCGGGTCATTCAACTGAGGAATGCCGGAATATACCCGCCTAAAAAGTGATGCTTCAAGAAAAAGTCAGTGGTCTAAGGGGATTCAAGGGTAATTTCGGTGCACCGCACGGGAATTCTTACAACCCTTCATGGAAAAACCATCCTGGTTTTAGCTATGAGCAACAACATGCTGCGATGAATCCTAATTCTCATGCTTCCCCTCCTCCACCACAACACTTTCAATAAGATCCACACATGCAAGGACATGTGCAAGCACCACCACCTCAAGGAGCATATATCCCTCCATCGCGGAGAAGTCTCGAGGATACAATAAACCAATTTATCAATAACCAGATTGCAGCTAATGCTAGATATGATCGCATGATCAGCGACATAAATGCAAATATTTCAAAAATGCAATCATCATGGAGTATCCAAGAGAAGGTCAAGTTTCCTGCCTAGGGCCAAAGACCTCCCCAAGGTCAAACTAGTGTTAGCTCCACTTCTATAGAACATCAAGAGCATTGTCAAGCTGTGACCACTCTTCATAATGGGAGAGTCGTTGATTTATCACCTCTCCCACACGATGCAACCAAAGACAAGGAGATTTCACTTGGCACGAAAGAGGCCGAAGATGTCCCCTTGAATGAGAGTGATAAAGAAGGCACTAGTGAGCTCGAGGTAGTAATAAAACCACCCACCGCGGCACCGTTTCCTCAAAGGTTGATTTATTCCCATAAAGGAAACCCCCGTGATGAAGTGCTAGACGTGCTAAAGCAAGTAAAGCTAAATTTACCTTTCCTCGATGCTATTAAGTAGATTCCACCTTATGCAAAAGTCATTGTTAACGCAAAAATTCTCCATCTACGAGGACCAATCAGAAAAGGACACATGTCATCCTATGTGGCAATATTCAACACCCGAGGAGAGTTGGTCGGAATTCGAGGAGAGTTGATCGGCACCCGAGGAGTGTTAGTCGACATCCGAGGAGAGTTGGTCGGCACCCGAGGAGTGTTAGTCGGCACCCGAGGAGAGTTGGTCGGCATATCAACCAGGAAGATCAAAGGATAACTACGCATTTAATGTGCATTAATGAAGATGATAGCGCATTTAATGAGCCTTAATGTACATTTATACTGTATTAATAGATGACAACACATAGCATACCAAGCAATTCAATAATTAGATTCGTTGAATGTAGACACAAATGTCTACATACAATGAATCTCTTTATCTCCCATCACTATAAATACATGTATCCCCTTAGCCAAAAGGGGGGAGATCAGAGAGAGATCCAAGAGAACCTAGAAACCCCATACACAAGATACACATCCTTTCTCTCTCTACACCCTATGGTGCTATTGTAAACCCTTGGGAATAAAATAACAGTGGACGTAGGATTTATTCATAGCCGAACCACTTTAAAAATCTTTGTCTCTTATGTTCTTCATTGGATTGCTTTCATCTATTTATCTGTGATCATAAAAAAGAGATTCGGTCCAGTTTTTTGCATCAACAAATTGGCGCCGTCTGTGGGAACGTGTTACAAGCATTGTTCTCCATCAAAAGCTATGTTTTTATTTTCTCTACGTATAATCAATTATACATACATCTTTTGATTCAATCATGATTTTTATGTTTATATACATAAATTAATTGTCCAATTATTATCTGCAAAATATTGCATATCATGATTTTAAAATCATAACTGTTAGATTAATTCTTATTTAGAAATCTGAAAAATAATGGATTTCATAAATCATAACTTTTTGCTTGATTCTCAAGTTTCAATTTTATATCATGGAATAAATATTTTAAATGATTAAATATACCAATATATACGATGATGATAAGATTTATTAATTTTCTTTGTAGATTTTGAAATAATTTGTGAAAGATCTTTGATGACTATTCAAATTCCCATTATATTTTTGTTCAAATCATGATTCTCATATGTTTATATCCATAAACTTAGAGATCAAATCAATTATATATTGTGCATACATCTTTTAATTCAATCATGATTTTATATTCACAAATTGTTGAATCTAATTTTACAAATCTGGATAAATGTACATTTCATAATTACAAAGTTTGAGAAATTTGTATACATATTATATTATTTCTTCTTTACGGAGATAAAATAATTTCTCTATATTCATAAATCTCTTTTATATGAGTATATACAAATTTGATTCATTTGGAAATCTTTTAATTTAGTCATAATTTTTATATGCACTAACTGTGTGATCGATTTCAATTTGGGGATCTGGTGAATTTTAGACTCATAAATATTATACAAATCCTTGCATCTATGGATCCACTTGAAGATTTTCTGAACAAATATGTTAGGATATGGATAAGCATTAAGAACGATTATGTATTTTCCATTCCGATATTAACATGAATTGAATCAGACCCATTTTCTCTCTCTTCAAGAAAACTATGTTCTCTGCACAAATAATCATATTATGTAATTGTGTTAAAACGATCAATTTTATCAATATATGAATAATCAATTATACGTTGTACATACATACATACATCTTTTGATTCAGTCATTCTTTTTATGATTATAAACATAAATTAGTTGTCCAATTTTTCTTTTATCAAATCTGCAAAATATTGCAAATCACGATTATATTAAATTACTGGATTGGCTTTTATTTCAAATATGAATAAACGAAAATTTCATAATCACAAGTCCGTTAAATATTTTTATGGAGACACGTTTATGTACATCATATTTTTATGAGAACACGATATATTTTGATTGTTATCTCTCATATTATTAGCTGGAAATTTAAATTGTCCAATATTGAAGCCAATGCACACTATATATTGGTCGGCTGAATAATTATTCTAATCGTAATTTTTATATGATTCAGCCTCAACAGGTGCTCAGGAAAAATTATCTGCCCAGTACAATTCTTGGATGCTCATCAACAGCACATAAAGACCTTAAAAGGTCAATACCGAACAAAAATAACGCAGCTAGACTGCACACAACACAGCAGCAAGACTCCAAACAAAAATTCAATTGGCACCATCAGATTCATTTCATACATGCCCCAATCCTGGGCATAGAGCTTCATACTTGACTTAATCGAGTTAAGAGTAGGATTGAAGAAGTTCGAGGCAGTGCCATCTACAGTACATCAGTGCCTAAAATTTCCAACAAATTTTTGAGTAGGAGTTCTGAAAGGTGATCAAAAAGTAGCTCGGGAATGTTATTATTCATCTGCCGAGCAAGAGGAGCTGGAGGAGTCGAGGAAAAAGACTACTACTTATCAAGTGGATGAAGGTGCATAAATTGAAACATTGGATCCTAGAGATGAGTCGCAACTCGTGAAGGGTCAAGTGGTGGAAGCTACTGAAAATATCATTCTGGACGACGAGCACCCTGAACGAACTACTCAAATATATTCGTCATTGGAAGCCTCATTAAAACAAGAATTGATAACTTTCCTTAGAAGCAGAAGACAAACTTTTGCATGGAGTCATGAAGATATGCCAGGGATAAACCCAAACTTCTTATGTCACGAACTCAATGTGAATAAGGAGATCAAGCCTGTGAAGCAGAGAAGAAGAGTATTCAGCCCCGAGAAGAATCAAGCTATACAGGAGGAAGTTGAGAAGCTCCAGAAAGCTTGTTTTATTGAAGATGTTAAATATCCAGACTGGTTAGCAAATGTGCTGATGGTAAAAAAGAAGAATAACAAGTGGAGGATGTGTGTAGACTTCACCGACCTCAATAAAGCATGCCCAAGGTATCACTTTCCGCTGCCCCGAATTGATCAACTAGTCGATGCTACCTTGGGACCCGAGCTGCTGAGCTTCATGGATGCTTATTCTGGTTACAACCAGATTAAAATGAAACCTGAAGACAGGGAGAGTACTTCTTTCATTACCCCTAGGGGAACTTATTGTTATAATGTTATGGCTTTTGATTTGAAAAATGCAGGTCCGATAGATCATCGGCTGATGAACAAGGTCTTTGCTGAACAAATCAGTTACAATATGGAAGTCTATGTTGACGATATGCTGACAAAGAGCAAGAAAGTTGTCGATCATCTAGTTGACTTAGGCCATACCTTTGATCAACTGGATAAATATCAAATGAAGCTGAACCCGACGAAGTGCATATTTGGAGTTCGAGAAGGTATGTTTCTCGGTTACATTGTCAATCAAAGAGGCATTGAAGCAAATCCTGAAAAGATCAAAGCCCTATTAGGGATGCGATCTCCAACGACGAAGAAAGAAGTACAAAGTCTCACAGGACGAGTAGCAGCACTCAACAGATTTGTATCGCGAGCAACTGATAGATGTCTCCCATTCTTCACAACGCTCTGAAAGACTTTTGAGTGGAATGATGAATGTGAGAAGGCCTTTCAAGACTTTAAGAAATACCTGGGAGCACCTCCACTATTGTCCAGGCCGGTGATGGAAAAAATTGTACTTGTATCTAGCAGTATTGGACAATGCAGTTAGCTCGGCGTTGATCAGAGTGGAGAATGGAGTGGAAAAACCAATTTATTACACGAGTAAGGCCTTCCGAGGAGCAGAAATCAGATATCCGAGGCTGGAAAAATTGGCACTGGCGTTGATTGAGGCAAGTAGGAGAATGAGGCCATACTTTCAGGCTCATACCATAGTAGTATATAATGATATGCCGTTGAGGCAAGCCCTTCATAAACTAGAAAAATTAGGGAGATTGATGTATTTGGAAATAGAGCTCAGTGAATATGATATAGTTTATGAACCCAGATCATCGCTAAAAGGGCAGGATATAGCAGATTTTATAACAGAGTTCACCTATCCTGATACCCCCCAGGAGCAAAAGTTGCTCGCTGATCAACCTGTGGATGTTACAGAATCAACAGATACAAGCTCCGACCAACTCCGGTTGGTAAAAGGGCGAGTGGATGTTACAGGATCATTAATTTCGAGCTCAGACCAACTCCGGTTGGTAAAAGGGCAAGAAAAGATGATCGACGAGGAGCAAGAAATATCAGGGGAGGATGAAAGGAAGCAAAAAATATTTCACTGAGGAACTCTGTCAGATCATAAATTTGAAGACGAGTTACCTATATGGAGGCTATATGTAGATGGATCATCTTGCACAACAGGCTGTGGGGAAGGGATCGTTTTGAACAGCCCGGACGAGGTCGACATGGAATACGCCCTACGATTCCAATTCAAAGCTTCCAATAATTAGGTTGAGTATGAGGCCATGATTGCAGGTCTTAATTTGGCAAATATTATGGAGGCGCAGCAGGTTATTGTCTTCGGTGATTCTCAATTGATCGTAAGTCAAATGTTGGGAATATATGCAGCCAAAGGAGAATCAATGATTAGGTATCATGCAAAGGTGATGGAGTTGGTATCAGAATTTGTTGCTATTCAGCTGGTCAGAATACTAAGAATGGAGAATGCGAGAGTAGACGCCTTAGCTCGATTAGCATCAGCTACTCATACCGAGCTACGAAGAGCAATCCCAATTGAAGTTTTAGTTGGTCAGAGTATAGATGAAGATCTGACGATGAATTTTATTACCCTTGATTTAGGACCATCTTGGATGGATCCCATTAGGGCATATATTGAGGAGGGAGAATTACCAATTGATAAGCTCGCAGCCAAGAAATTGAAGTTTAAAGCTGCTCAGATGTGTGCATCCCACCGAGGTGAAAGATTTGATTGAAGAGGTCCATGAAGGGTCTTGTGGAGCCCATGTAGCAGGTCGGACGCTTTTGCAAAGGATGATGACGTAGGGATACTACTGGCCAACGATGAGAGCTGATTATATAGCCTATGCCAAGAAATGTGACAAGTGCCAGCGCTTTTCCTCCATCCGAAGAACTCCACAAGCATTGTTGACACCCATCACTTCCCCTTGGCCATTTTCCATGTGGGGAGTAGATCTGGTCGGGCCACTGCCAACGACCAGGGGAAGGTTCAAATACCTCGTCGTCGCAGTGGATTATTTTACTAAGTGGGTAGAAGCGGAGCCTCTCATTGATATGACGTATGACAAGGTGTACCAATTTATCTGGAAGAATATCATCTGTCGATATGGTCTTCCTCATGCCTTCATAACAGACCATGGAACACAATTTGACAACGAGGAGTTCACTACCTATTGCCATCAGTCCAATATCTTAAAGATCCACTTGGCACCAGGACATCCTCAAAGCAACGGACAGACTAAAGTGACGAACAGAACACTGCTAAATGGATTGAAGAAAAGACTAAGTGACGCAAAAGCAAACTGGATCAACGAGTTACAGTCAGTACTGTGGGCTTATCGTATTACTCCCCGAGCAGCAACTGGAGAATCACCATATATGTTGGCGTTTGGAAGTGAAGTTGTTATACCTGCTCCTTTTATTAAAAAAAATTCGGGGAATACTAGTGCTACACACTACTCGACAAAGCTCAGACTACTCAGCAAAAATATTCCTAAAAATGCCAACCTCGGTTGGTTAGGAAATGCCAACCTGTTTGGCTAGGAAACAAAATATTCCTAAAAATGCCAACCTGTTTGGCTAGGAAACAAAATATTCCTAAAAATGCCAACCTGTTTGGCTAGGAAACAAAATATTCCTAAAAATGCCAACCTGTTTGGTTAGGAAACAAAATATTCCTAAAAATTCCAACTTATGTTGGTTAGGAAGTACATATATTCTCGAAAATGCCAACTTATGTTGGCCGGGAGGTAAGATTATTCCATAAAGCGCCAAAGTTGCTCGTAGAGGAAAAATCCACTAACTATGGTTGGTCCGGGATAAAAACCCACTAACTGTAGTTGGTCGAAAAGGAAAATTTACTGACCTTGGTTGATCGGAAACATTTTATGAAAACGAGAAAGTGATCGAGCAACATTTTTTATACTCGTAACTTTTTTACTAAGTTGGTCAACAAACAAAACATCATTTTTTATCAAATGGTTACCATAAATTCAAACTAGTCGACAATAAGTTGATCGACAAACAACACAATATTGTTATCTTTTTAACAGATACATATGCACAGATGTAAAGTATTTTACAAGACAATAGCAATTAAGATTTCGAACAAAAATGAAAGTCTTTCATTAAAATCAAAAACAAAATACATCAGGAATGAAATACAAATTTTTACAGCAATATTCCCATTCTATTGGTTTCTTCCCCTCTGCTTTTGAAACAGGTTCCTCGCCAGCAGGTGGATCATTTAAAGCAAGAGGAGAATTTATGAAGTTAAGATCTTTGAGCATCCTGATATTCATCACGGATGGTCGATCTAGGAGGTGCTCGATAAAGTATTTGTTCATTTGGGGGATTCTATTACAGATATATTTGTTCATTTGGTGGCACATTCTTATAACATCATGCAGTCGAGCACCAAATTCAACTTCACAAACTCACACGGAGGCGTATTCAGAAGTTCAGGAGGTACATTTAGAAGTTCAGGAGGCATATTCAGGAGTTATTATGCACATACTATTGAAGTTCAGAAGTCAAATTTAGCATCTACAGCACTGAGATCTTTACTACTACTATCCTGACTAATATTGAAGAAGAAGTTGTATGAAAATGTTTTGAAGTCCACCACTAGCTTGGTACTAATCAGATTGAAGAGTTAGGTTCAAAAGATAGTATGTTACTCGACAAAGTATTCAGAGGATCATAAATCAGAAGAATCAAGCACGTGAAGTTATCATTTAGTTGCTCGGCACAGTCAGCAGTTGGTCGGCTAGCCAAACCAATCAACATACTTGAAGATTATGACAAGCTACAAGATGCATACTATGGCATGGCTGCATCCAAATTCCCATGGGTGATACATAGCACACGGAGTTCCTCTAAAGAAAGATTAGCAACCGTCGATCAGCCTGCATCATATATCGTCCAGGAGATAATGCACTTTATGTTGAACAAATCAAGAAGGTAGATCAAGAATTTCATGAGCACCGAGCAACACTGCAGAATAAATACTCCATCCTTTCAAGTAAACCATCAAGCATGGAGCATTAGGGGCTTCTGTTAACGCAAAAATTCTCCATCTACGAGGACCAATCAGAAAAGGACACATGTCGTCCTACGTGGCAATATTCGACACCCAAGGGGAGTTGGTCGGAATCCGAGGAGAGTTGATCGGCACCCGAGGAGTGTTAGTCGACATCCGAGGAGAGTTGGTCGGCACCCGAGGAGTGTTAGTCGGCACCCGAGGAGAGTTGGTCGGCACCCGAGGAGTGTTAGTCGGCACCCGAGGAGAGTTGGTCGGCATATCAACCGGGAAGATCAAAGGATAACTACGCATTTAATGTGCATTAATGAAGATGACAACGCATTTAATGAGCCTTAATGTACATTTATACTGTATTAATAGATGACAACACATAGCATACCAAGCAATTCAATAATTAGATTCGTTGAATGTAGACATAAATATCTACATACAATGAATCTCTTTATCTCCCATCACTATAAATACATGTATCCCCTTAGCCAAAAGGGGGGAGATCAGAGAGAGATCCAAGAGAACCTAGAAACCCCATACACAAGATACACATCCTTTCTCTCTCTACACCCTATGGTGCTATTGTAAACCCCTGGGAATAAAATAACAGTGGACGTAGGCTTTATTCATAGCCGAACCACTTTAAAAATCTTTGTCTCTTATGTGCTTGATTGGATTGCTTTCATCTATTTATCTGTGATCATAAAAATGAGATTCGGTCCAGTTTTTTGCATCAACAGTCATCAAAGACTCATTAACAGTAAAGAGAAAGATGAAGGTAAAGAAAAATGTATTTCTAGCACAGAACGTGAGCTCCATTCTACTTAATAATCTCCCGCCAAAATTCAAAGATCCCGGTGCACCCACCATTTCCTGCATTATTGGAGAAAATAAAATTGAAAAAGCCTTACTTGACTTGGGAGAAAGTGTCAATATCCTCCTTTATGCCATTTATAGGCAACTTGATATGGGCGACCTTAAGCCCACAAAGACCACTCTCCAGTTAGCGAATCGAACCGTGAAGATCCCAAGAGGTATAGTTAAGGACGTGATCATTCAAGTTGACACTTTCTACTTTCCGGTAGATTTTTCCATTTGGGACAGGGAACCCTCCGTCGCCTCGAGCAATCATGTTCCCATCATTCTTGGGTGCCTATTATTAGCTACGGTTAACGCAATTATTAATCCTCGAAATGGGCAGATGCAACTCACCTTTGGGAACATGAACTTAGGGACTAACATCTTCCATATAGCCCAACATACGGGGGAAGAAGATGATCTTCATGCGGTGAGCTTAATAGACGAGATCGTAGAGGAGTACTTTAAGGAAAATTATTGTGGAGATGCCTTAGGGTCCTGCTTAGTGTCGAGCCATGAGAATAAGGGGTCCCACAAGAGAGAGCCGTTAGGGGTGTGCCTTATTTCATCAAGTAATAGTGGTAGTTGTGACGATGAGAAGAAAATGAGGTAGATGTGTGTAGTGACCACGATTGAGAGAGAGAGAGTGGGATTAGAAGAGAGAAAAATTGGGGAGTTAGAGATCGAGAAAGTAAGGGAGGACGTAGGCACTACTCGAGAGATAGATCTAGGGGACGTGAGCATGGAAGATTTTAAAAAAGAGTTTGGGCGGGTGGATGAAAGCCTTATTGTTGAAGTCCAATCCCTATTGGACTCTTGTAGTCACTTAAACGAAAGTGAATGGAAAGAAAAAATTGATGAATTACTTTGTTCTGACCATCCACCCATACCACTTGAGGTCCCCGAAACCGATTGACAAAAAAAGTTATGTTTCGTCCGGCTTAGAGCCCGACCCATGCATCCTAAAAATTGAAAGAAACCTAGGTGTTCCCTCCAAGTCAGCGCACACAGGTCACGCTTTGAGTCAACATCATGAGGATCCCTTTCCTGTTAGTCACGACGAGCCTCCCAGCCTTTCCTTTATCAATGGGCGAGGTCCCAACTTATTTCGATTGTTGGTTTATAATCCTAGGATGGGAGAAACAAGGAGAGCATCGGATCCCGTGAGTGGGATCGGTTGAGTTGGTAGGAGCGAGAGATAGGTCGTCGCACCCCCGACGCGTATGGGGTGATTTTTGTATTTTTGAGTCATGTGTTGGTGTCATTTAGTGTCTTTTTGCATTTTCAGTATTTCTTCATTTTATTTCTTCGCACTTCTAATTCGCTTTGAGTTAGATTTTAGTCATTTTTTCTTGAGGACAATGCAAAAGTCTAAGTTAGGGGGGTGACAAGTGCGTATTTCTAAAACTTCAAAAATCTTCAAAAATGCCCCAAAAATTTAAAAAGAAATCATAAAATTTTGAAAAATCCAAAAATATTTTTTGTTCAAAATAAATAAAAATTGGAATTCAAATATTTAGAAAATATCATTAAAAGTCGGTTTAAAGTCTCAAGTTATAAAATTAAAAATACACAAAGCCGAAATTGACCAAAGATGAAAATTGAGGAAACATAGATGACTTAATGAATAAATGTGGAGATTAACAACCGCGGTGAGATTCGAGCCTTTCATCTTTGTGAAAATTATAAATCAATATGAGTTAATTCTTAACTCAAAGTCCTTTTCAGCGTCTAAAAAGCCGTCGAGGATCTCATGTCTTTCACTTTGATCAGTTTTGAGAAACGTGTGTGATATTGCCTAAAGAACGTGCCAAATAAATCTCTAAATTAAATTCATCTCGAAACGCATATGGTAATGTAATTAGTATTTTGGACAATGAAGTAGGCCCTCGTTTGTCACCCAAAAAAAATATTGGCCAGAAAAAGTCGTGAAAATTCATCCTTTTGCAACCCAATTTGAGCCTAATAAATTTCTTTCCTTTTCGTTTGATAACCCGAAAAACCCGGAATTGTGAAAAATGGAAATTTTCAAAATTTAAGTCCAAAAAGTGCAACAAAAAGAGGAAAGAGAAAAAAATAGATATGCTCAACAAAAATAGCAAGGAAAGAAAAGCGTAAAAAAATAGGAAAAGAAGAAAAAAATGAGCAATAGCGCGGAAAAAGCCCAAGTGGACATCCTAAATGAATTTTCCAATTCCAACCTTCCCTACCATTTTCATTTTACCAAATATACTTGTAACCCGAAAAAGTCCTAACCGAGTCCAAATTGCGAAATTAGTTACCGCGTGGAGAGTTAAAACACAAAAGATAATAAAAGAGATAAAACGTATGTATAAGAGGCAATGTTCCCGTGTTTCAAACCGTATTCCGTTGATGATATCCAATCACTATAAAATTTTCGCCTTTCTACTTATGTGTGTGAACTTGGTTCCACTACATTTACTCTTATAAATCACACATATCGAGAGAAAATAGCCACATTCCGAGTAATTCATTTGTGAGAGCATCATGTGAGATTTTGAAATCAAAGCGAATTTTTGGATAAGTAACGTAATGGTCAATTGGTGGAAATCCGCGGTTAAATTTTCCGGCTTTGCACACACGCACTATGATTTGAGACTCTTGAACATCACTTGATGATGATTATTTTCTAGGAAAGTTTGAATTATACAATTTTTGCATATTTTAAAGTTTCTTTGAGTCGAATTTTGTGGGTATATTCTCTGCAAACCCTCACGAGACACAACTCGTCCTAATAGGGTAACCTAGGGGTTTCAAGGCTTGTTGCATACGCTAAATACAATCGCTTGCCCGCGAAAAATGTATTCTATCCCAATAAAATGATTTACAAGAGTTGAGCCTTGCAAGTATTCTTTTACATTGCTCGGGACGTGAAAAGTTCTATGTTAGGGGGATTTGATTAGGCATAAATTCTTCTAAATTTATCCCTTTAATTTAGTTACTTTTAGCAGCTCGAACAACGTAATTGATTTGATTTTATCTCATAATCTTGCTACTGACTTATTCTAATGAGTACCCCGAGTTTCTAGTATTTCGTACTAATTTTACAAGTATTTGATGTCACTAAAGAAGGAAAGTCAAAAGGGAAAAGTTGTAATTTTACCTGAAATTCGGATGAGGCATCTCAAGAAAAGTTGAAGATATCAAATTTCAAGTACAGAGGAAGAAACGGTACCTCAATCGGAGTCCCGGTGTGAAAGTTATGAGCAGTCAAAGATAAAAGAAAAAGTCAAAGAAAGATAGGATCAATCCGGATAGGACCGATCCGAAATACAAAGTTCCAGTGAACCCAAGATCGAGAATGGATCGAAGTTGATGAAAATTAAATGAATCAATCTGGATAGGACCGATCCGGGAAGACAAGAAAAAAACCGATGCGGGTCCAAGCCAAACCGAACTGAAGGAGGACCGGATCGGTCCGACTATCGCAGTTTTATTTTCTTACTCTTCCTCCAACGGAGAGTCCTGGTTAAGTTAAAACTCTTGGAGTCTTATAGGGTATTTGAACCTGATTTATTATCATTTTAAGGGGGGGAAAATTCATCTAATTTTTCCCTTTTCAGTTAAAACTTTTAGAGGTAGTTAGAGAGGGAAAGTTGCTACAAAACCCTAGTTTGAAGATTTATTGCAATTTTAATTACAAGATTGAAGTTTGTTCAGATTTCTGTGATTACAAGTAATTTTAGTTAATGATTTTAGTGCTTTGGTAATTTAGTTGGTAACTTTCTTCAGTCTAATCTTCCTTCTACATCATTCTTCAATTCTCCCTTAGTTTAATCATGATTTCCTGCAATTCAACAATCGTTTTCATTAATTTCATCATGGTAGGCTAAATTTTTTAAGGGTCGGGATGCATGAACCCAACCCGATGTGGTAGTTGCATGTGTATAACATTAATCCTCTAAATTTAGTGATTTATTATGAACGTATTGCGTAGCCTCACAACATTGTAGATCTTTGGATCTCGTTTGCTTCAGGGTAACCGGGATGCTTTATAATGCAATGCGAGTGTTGCTATCGCGCAATACCAATTTACTGGTCCTCTGATTAAGTATGGTGCGGGTTTGAACCTCATATACGTAATTCTTGGGAGTACTAAATTCTGGGTCTAATTAATCACTTAAATTTACGAATAGTTTTATACCATCAATACACTAGGGTTCAGGGATTGTATTCCCGTCCTGTTTTCTTCATCATATAGTTCGAGTTTTAAATCATTTATCGTTAGTATTTTAGGCAATTTAGAATAGTTGCATTTCTTTCATAATTTCAAAATTGCATTTAGTTGTAGCCAATTCTCAAAACAAATCATATTTTCCTTTCTTCTTAGAGTCAGAGTTAGGATTTCTTCGTCTATCCAACGTTGTTACAATTCCATTGTACTATTTCCCTGAGGATCGATACCCGAATTATCGGATTATTACTTGAGCGATAGGCTTGCACTTGATCCTAGAGAGTACGAACTTCTGAGACACATTCTTAGCCGCGTCAACATTCATTATTTAAAAATAAGACCAAAGTATATGTGAAAATTTTCAATGTACAAGTAAATGTAAAAATAATTCCACGTGTACTTTTGGGTATTTTATAAAAAAAAAGTACACACATATCACCCAAAAGTACACGTGTACTTTGTTCATAAAGTACATGTGATATGCGTGCACTTTGTTTATAAAATTACTGCTTGTACTCTATAGAAAAATGATACAACTGTATTTTAATCAAACGCACCTGTTCAACTCTTTTAACTTCTAACTGATTAAGATTCAGAAACAATGTCCTCTTTTCTACATCTCTATCTCTCAATTTTTCCACTACATCATCATACTTTTTTTTGAGATTTTCATTAGTGTCAGACAAAAATGCATTTTTTTGTTCCAAAATTCTGAATGTTTCAACCCGTTTTCTCAATAACTCATCTTATTCTTTAATTCTATCTGAGTCATTTATCGTGGCTTAATCAAGCTTTTCTTTCAAAGAATTATTTAGCAAGACAAGTTGGGCATTTTCCACCTCCAACTTATATATTAACTCTTTTTCTTTCAAAATGTTGGAATTCTCCACCTTCAACTGCTTTATTTCTTCTTGAGCTCCAAAATGGAATTACTATCTAACTACAATTGTACATTCACAATGGTGAGGTTGACACTCTCCTCCTACAAAGAGGTCACCTTTTTTGTGCATAATCAAGGTCTTCAGCTACTTTAGATAGTTGGTTGTTTTTTTTCCAAAAATTCCATTTTCAAACTGGCAATTTTTTCTTCCAATTTAACCTTCTCAGGCATTTAAGAATCTGTTGGTTTAACAATTCCCTTTGGTTGTGCATTTCCCTTCTTTTTCTTTGGACTCACCATGTTTTTAAGGGTCACATTCCAAACTGATGATAACTCATTCTCACTAAAATCTTCAAAAACTTTTTATGATGATGAATCAGCATATATAAGACTAGCTGTAGAAATGTTCAAAGAGTAACTGGGCCCTTCAAACTGAGATTCCTTTTGTACAAAACTGTCCTTACAAGCTGGTTTATTTGTAGCCTCCTTCAAATTTGTTATTTCGATATCATTCGCCGCAAACCAATCTCTCAAAGAAGACAATTTCCATCTCAGGAATTTTGGAGTCTTATCTTTAAATTTTTCATCAAGAGGAATAATATCCAATTTCTCACATGCCCAATACTATGATTATGCAAAAAACAAAATGACATTAATAATTGTATTACCTAGTTAGTCATAATTAAAAGTACACGTGATTTTTACAAAATACACATAAAGTTAAATGTGTACTTTGTAAATATAACAAGTGTTTTTTGAAAGTACACATGATTTTTACAAAGTAAACGTGTACTTTATCAATATAGGTTAATGTGTACTTTATAAAGTACACTTGTTATATTTACAAAACATATAACATGTGTATTTTGAAAGTACACGCGATTTGTATAAAGTACACGTGTACACTTGTTATATTTACAAAACATATAACATGTGTATAGTACATGCGATTTGTATAAAGTACACGTGTACTTTATAAAGTACACTTGTTATATTTACAAAACATAGTACACGTGTACTTTTCAAAATACACGTGTAATTTTAAAATACACTTGTTATATCACGTGTAATTTTAAAATACACTTGAAATTAATAAAGTACACTCAAGAATTGGTTTAAATATCACGTGTACTTTAATAGTACATGTGATTTTTACGAAGTACACGTGATTATTGGTTTGTATATTTATAATATCAGGATGTTGTTTTGCTCACCAGTAGAGAAATAAGACATCCACTTGATGTGCTAGGTTTTGAACTTGTTATTTTGTCAAGTGAATTGATGAGAAACTCATGCACAGCTGATGCCCAATCATATCCATTAATTTCATCAATAATGTTGATGTATTTTACAAAAAAATCTGCCAGTGTGAAGTTTGAGTCGGAGAAAAACAACATGGTCAAGAAGTTGAGACAAATAATTTTTATAAAATCGGCAATGCCTTCGCCTGTGTCCAACTAGACCGATTTCTTCAAACCCGCCAATATATCTTACTTTCTTAATTTTTTAAAGTATCGTATAAGAAATGCAGGTCTTTGAGACATATCCGGTTTCTTTTTCAATTCTATTGATTTTCTCCCCTCAACTAATGGTATGCCAAATATTTCACTTATATCTATTGGCATTATTTTAATCATACTCTTCATATCGAAACTTTTGGTTTCCTTATTGTACATCTCAATAATTGATAAAATATTTTTATCTTTCTTTTAGGTCCATTTCTACTACTTTCCCTCTGTAGTAGGCATTGAAATGCTCCCAGAATGGAGTCTTCTTAAGCAGTTCAATATGCCTATTGTTTATTTTCTCTTTAATCTACCCAAAATCATGAAGAAAGCTAACAACATTTGACTTATACTGGTCATTCTTCTTTGCAGCACGTGTAGGTTTCAATGCCACACTAGCACTAGTATTAGAACTGGATGAATAACTATCTTCAGAATGCTCTTTTTTTTGTTCTTTCCTTTTCTTGCCTTCATCTTCATCCCCATTCTATTGATCTATAAATAAAATTTAAATTATTAAACTATAATAACACGTACAAAAAATAAAATACATGCAAATTAGAATAAAAAATAGGCTAAAACAATAAAATACAAGCATATTTAACAGAAAAGTACATGCAGTATTCTCACAAACAATTCATACAAGTCTCAACAAAATGCATGAATATTCTCAGAAACAATTCATACACGTCTCAACAAAATACATGCTAAAGGCGGTAATATATATCGTCCGTTTCATGGTAATATCTAACAGAGGTTGTTCGACAAGTTAAAAACCAAGATTCTGTCTTCCTATATTAAGAAAATAAGTGATACAATAGCTCCATGCTAAAAGCGCCAACATTACCAAAACCCCTTAAGCAATACTGCTCAATTCGTTTAGCTAAATCCTTCGCTTTCGATTCAGTTACTTGAAGTTGTTTCACATCAAAAGTGCACTTAATGTCTTCATAGTAGTTGTAGAAACCATGTAATCTTTTAGCTCTAGCATTCATGCGAAGTAGAAAATGAATTTCATCATCGCTAGCA
This sequence comes from Sambucus nigra, assembly GCA_949130495.1. NCBI lineage: Eukaryota > Viridiplantae > Streptophyta > Magnoliopsida > Dipsacales > Adoxaceae > Sambucus > Sambucus nigra. The sequence goes on along the minus strand of OX422212.1, from coordinate 128,853,013 downwards.
CTATTGAATGTCAATGTGAAAGGTTTTGTATTGTTAATATCTTCAAAGGTTCAAGCAACAGTTTTGTAGTTGAACATGCTTGATGGTATGATTCCTAAACAATAACATAACAATATATGAAAGTAAACACATAATAAATAATAGTACACGCATATTGGATTGAACAAATTCAATTTCAATGTGTGTGTACTTTAAAAAACTCAGAGCAAAAATCCCAAAGTACACGCAAAAATCCCAAAGTACACGCAAAAAAGCCAAAGTACACGCAGCAATACCGCACTTTAAAATAAATCATTTCATATTTTATTCAAAATATGTACAACTTTTAATATCAAACACATATTAATTTCCCTTTCAAAAATTTTAAAAACCCAAAGTAACCGTCACATTCTCTAATATCTTTGGCTTCATACAACACTTTAAAATACATAAAACAGTAAATAAATGCCGCTGGCGTGGACCACAATTAATATAGGAGATAAACAAATACATCATGGCATATTTTATTCAAAATATGTACAACTTTTGATATAAAATACATATACATTGTTGCGTACAAAAATCTAAGAAACCCAAAGTAACCATCACATTCTCTAATATCTTTGTCCCCACATGTAAGGCACTGAATAGTTGTGTTAGGTAATCCCAAAGTCAATTATGTCATTCAATGCGTGCTCCAATTACTTTTACAAATAGAGGGATAAATATCTTTCATACTTGCATCGCAATACTTGCAGTTCCTTGCCTGACGACGTTTGGATGTTGAATCAACATTCTTTATAAAGAGCATTGATTCAACATCCAAACGTCGTCAGGAAAGGAACTCCAAGTATTGCGATGCAAGTATTTAAGATATTTATGCATCGCATTCTCTCATGTACGAAAATCAGAGTAACTCAAAGCAACCTTCATATTCTCTAATATCTTTGGCCCCACATTTAAGACACCGAGAAGTTTTATTAGTAAATCCTATTGTCTGATCTGTCACTTCACTACACACTCCAATTACATTTATAGATAGTTTCTTTGCCCCACATGTAATTCATTTTTCTAAATCCTTCGCTTTCGATTCAGTTACTTGAAGCTTTTGCACATCAAAAGAGCAATTAATGTCTTCGTAGTAGTAGAAAAACAAAACAAGCTATTCACTCTATCATTGATGCAAAGGAGAAAACAAATTTCGTCATCATTAAAATAAAAAAGTACACGCATATTGGACTGAATAAATTCAATTTCAATGTGCGTATACTCCGTGGATTTTGCGTGTACTTTTTTAAACTACATGCAAAATCCACAAAGTACACGCAATAAAACAGGGATGTTCATGTACATTATTCAAATCATGCAAATAGTGTGTTTTGCATTTAAAATCAGAGCAACAAATATATTTTTTCATATCATGAGGAAGAAGAATGTGATTTGATCAATCCATGTGTAATGTCTACATATTTGTACATTACAAAACTCAAGAACAAATATATATATATATATATATATATGTGTGTGTGTGTGTGTGTGTGTGTGTGTGTGTGTGTGTGTGTGTGTGTGTGAATGTATACATACTTTTTAGTGGTGTTTGGAAGAATTTGATTGATAATTTGAAATGCTTGGTAGAATTTCAGTGATTAGGGTTTGATCCCTTTAACTTCTGTAAAGTGTGTTCGTATTGCAATTCAGGGGTATTTATATGTGGTTGTTGACCAAATTTTGATTGAGGATGAGAATCGTTTTGGTGTTTTGATCGAACAGACAGTACGGTTAGGGTTTTTATCGAAGAGGGTTTTTGGCGCTTCGTTTTCTGAAAGTGCGATTCGATTTCTGAAAAAGTGCGTTGTTGTTTTAATTTCGTATTATTTATATGTTGGACCTAATCGTTTAAAATTTGTTGGGTTCGATTTTTTAGTCCAAAATTGTTAGTCTAAGGAGTAGACCGTAAAAAGCCATTCTAATTATGGGCAAAATCCAAACAAAATACATGAAGTCCAAAATAAAGTCCTAAGGCTAAATAAAGCCACAAACGACAAGGCTTGAAAAACAAACAAACAGCCCAAGCCTAACAAGAGTGTTGGCCTTAAAAACAAAAGAGCATGCCAAACCCAAAACCCCAAAAACACTTTCAACGGTTAACAAAACCCGACCCAACACATTTAAATCTTCTCAATCTTGACAAACAACGCCTGTCAATAATAATGCAATTCACTGGCCCGCGTGCACATCTCAAGGCTTGATTAGACACAAAGTTCTAAAAAACGTGAGGTGTGATCGAGGCGTGGAGGTCAAGCCTAAAGTTTTAGAAGCATAGGCCTATCTTAGACGTAAAAAACGTGAAAAAACGTTTAGGAATTTTTAATGTATTTAAATATTTTTTAACTATAACAAGGCTACTAAAAATACAAAAATTGTATATACCTTCAAAATATGTCTGAATATTTGTATATTAAAATACTTTTTGATTATTTTGGATAAGATATTGGTCCGATTTGTAAGAAAAAGTCATTAAAATGCGGTATCATTTTACTAAAAAAATTATTTTAAAAAAAGTGTACTTTAAAACTTTTATTAATAATAAATCGTAAAACGCTTATGTCGTGATATTTTTTTCCAAGCGCCAAATCTAGACACGCTTAGACAAACCTTTTAGAACACTGAGGAGACATTATTACAAGCCAATAAGAAGGCAGCACACTACTCCAAAACAACACCCGGACAAACAACATCTATCAGCAATAATGCAACTCAACAATATCACAACAAATCAACCCATACTCTCTCTAACATTCAACCACTTCAACTTTCTCAAAATCACCATCATCTCCAAAAAAACAAATCAAAACCAACTACCCGTCAGTAACACATTAGAGAACCAAATCACTACCAACCATACCAAGCAAACAACAAACAAAAGATTTAACATGAAACCCAAGAGATTAGCTGGAAACGAACCATAGAAAGCTACCAGTTAAAGTCGAAGCCTCCAGACAACAACCACCGCCATCTTCAAACTTAAAAAGTACTCAAACAATTTGAGGGAGATCTTTTTTGTTTCCTCACCATTTTTATAAATTGTAAAGACGGGGTAAGTTTCTGAAAATTTTATAGATCTTAACATTAAATTATATACAAATGTGCAGAAGAAGGAATCATGTATACCTCACTTCAAACTTAATGCCGAGATTTTTATTGAAAAGTAGTTGTTAAAACTCATGATGAAAAATATAAGTCTAATTTATTAACTTTTTGATAAAATTAACTTTACAATATCGGTGTGGAGTAAATACAAAATGTGACTCCATCAAAACAGGGTGAGTTGCAAGAGTAAAACAAAAATATTTTTGTTCTAAATTATATATAATAATAATAATAATAATAATAATAATAATAATAATAATAATAATGCTCTTGTGCGGAGTAGTCCTTATTTTAATAATGCAAACCGGACATGTGTCACCTAACGGTACGTGTAGAAATTATCGCCTAAACTATAGGCACACTCTCTTTTTTCTGGGTTCACCGACATGTGACACATGTCTGGCTCGCACTCTTAAAATGTGGACTAGCCCTCACAATAGCAGGACTGTATATATATATATATAAAGTAGATAATTATAATAAATAATTATGTATACATTGATCAAGTGAGTTTTGTGAAAATTCTTAAAAACCTGGTAAATCTCTTGCCCTCAACAGCATTACATTTAACCCAAACGTTCACATTTTAAATTCTCCACACTACATCATGTCGGCTGCACAAATAAAAGAAAAAGGGAGATTATTAATCATTTTTGGAAAACTTGTCGTAATCTACCTCTACCCTCTCTTAGTAATGTATTTATCTATCTACTCATGCAGACGACACATACATAAGAATAAATTTATGTGTACCTTTATTTGGTACCTTTATTGGTACCTTCTAATAAAAAAAGGTAACAAAAGGTTGTACTTATTGTTGTGGGTCCCGTCATGACAATAAGTACAATTTTTTGTTGCGCTGTCCTATTAGAGGGTACCAAATGGAAGTACCAAATAAGGGGTATATGTAGCATTACTCCATACGTAAACAGTCACATTAGCTGTACAGATCAGCGACATATGAATCTAATAATAGGAAAAAATAACGATATGAGTGATGTGTCGGTTAACCAAGCCTATTGCCCAGTGGTATAAGGTTGTTACTGGGATATTTTTGGAGGTAGATTGGGTTTGGTCCCCAGTTCGATCCCTTGTACTATCAAAATAAGATTTAGCCAACGAAAGCCACAAATCAGGAATATAAATTATTCAAGGTGCGCATAAGTTGACGCGGATACCTCATGCTATTTTATCAAAAAAGTGATGTGTCGGTTAAACGGTCCCATTCGTTGTATGGATCAGCCAAAAGAGAATCTAATAATAGGAAAAAATAACGATATGAGTGATATAAGTGGGGCTCGACTTTCAATTGAATCGAATGATATTTGATTACTAGGGTTGGTAAACGGACGGATATGGATCGGATACCATGTTTTCCATATCCGTATCCTCTATCTGAATGTACTATCCATATCCGTATCCGTATCCGCCCGGATAGTTAAAATAACTATCCATATCCGTATCCGCTCGGATACCTCGGATTCGGATAAACACATTATTTAGTCACCACAAAAATAACTATTAAAATATCCAATCCAATGAAATCCAATCCAATCCAAACAAATATATAAAAAAATTACTGCCTCCTAACAATTACGGATTCCATAATAATAGTATCATTCCATAATGATAATATGGCCTAAATTCATCCATACTTTACAACCATATAAGCTTCAAGCCATCCAAAAAAAAATAACAGTCGCATTCCATGACAGTAGAAATAAATATGCACCTTTTAGATTAAATAATTTTTTTTGATAATGATAACCTCATGGACCTTTTGTCTTTAAAACATACTGATATTTTTATTTTAATAAGTATACATTTTTATTTTGTATATAATATATATGTTGTTAACTCCAGTTCTTCTCACAATCAAAATCATCTCTTTACTTTTATGTTTCTCTCTTACATTCTATTATGTTTATCTTTTACATTCTTTTTTGTTTCGCTCTTACATTTATTTGTAATTAAGAAAACTAACGAACAACCACATGAGGATTTCTTTTCTCTTATTTTGTACAAAAGAGAAATGAAATGAAGTTAGTTTTTTTTTGTTTTGAGTGGAGTATATGTTCTTTAGGGGTGTATGTTGTGTGTGATAGGGTGTATTGTAACTTTAGTGTAACTCCATGATAATATACCCAACAAAATATTAATACATGATATTTTATAATAGACCCAATAAAATAATAACTTTAGGGTGTTTTTGTTTTTAGTGGAGTATATGCTTATTTTGTTTAAGGGAATAAACGATTGATTTTTTAAAAATTATTTTATTAGTAATACTAATACTAATACTAATATTATTAGTGATATTTTAAACATATGTTTGACGGATACGGATATCCGGTAAAACGGATATCCGATAAAATGGATACTCCGCATCGAATACGGATTATCCGTGTTGGATACTAGTACTATCCGTATCCGTATCCGTTTTCTCGGATATTTTTATAGAGTATCCATATTCGTATCCGTTTCCATATTTTCGGATAAATATCCGCAAATTCGGATTCGGATATCGGACGGATGCGAATTTTCGAACATCCATTTACAGCCCTAGTGATTACTCATGGTATGGTCTTATCTATAATAAATATCCGCTCCATGTCCTTCAATTAAAAATAGTTATTTCCATCTCCGGTAGCTCTTTCTTTGTTCATAATTTACAAATACTCGCAACAATAATTTGCATCTCTCTTTTTCTTTTTCTCTCACTTGTTTAATGAATGTTAAAAGGTGTTATTTTATTAACTAAGTACATTAAGATGATAAATATATTTTTAAAATATTTTTAATAGTTATTAACTTCAAATTCACTCATATTCAATATTTTTTAACGAAAAATCAAAACGGATAAATTTACTGTTTCTGTAAAACCTCTATTTTTTTCCAGGAAAAAGTCCATTATTCTCCGGTTAGGACGATGTTGTCGCAGGCTCGGACAAGAACAAATAAAGAAATAGACTAAAAGAGAGAGAGAGAGAGAGAGAGAGAGAGAGAGAGAGAGAGAGAGAGAGAGACGCTCTGACGAGAATTTCGACGGCCTCCGACAAAATTTTTTGGTGGATTATTTTCGGTGAGTCTTCGATGGGATGGGGATGGGGTGGGGTGGGGGTGGGGGTGGAGGTGGGGATGCTAGAGAGAGAAAGTATGTGTGGTTATGTATTTGTTTGTTTTTAGAAAGAGAGAGTATGTAAGTTTAAAATAGGTATATGTGAGAGTATATTTGTCTAAATATATGTAGTCTATAATTCTAAATATATGTAATCTATAATGAAAAAGAACTTAGCGCATTAAAAAAATCAATAAAATTTTATGCATATTTGACCAAATAAATGAGACTATTTTTAAATTATCCCTTTAAAATTTAATCTCGATTATTAAGAAAGTTATAGTATTTTAATCTCAATTACTGAGAAAATTTAGAGTCCAACTATTTTATAGCATTGATTTTTAATTTCTAAAGAATCAAAGGTCTATGTGTGTGGGTTAGGCAACCTATGAATCACAACATATCTAAAGAACCTATCAGTTTTTTAATGTACTAAAAAAATTTCATCATGGAAGTGGGTTAAGTGAGAATCAAGAGTTTGAACGTCAAAAGTACAATATACATTTTATTTTTATTTTACTCACGTTCACACTGAATTTTTGATGATTTTTTTAGTAAATGATATTTTTATTATATAGGTAATCTATTTAGTTGTAAAATTTATTTTTTTAATATTAAAAAATTAAATATATATTTATTGGCATATTTAATGAGATATATTGAAGAGTCTCACTATATATATATATATATATATATATATATATATATATATATATATATATATAGAGAGAGAGAGAGAGAGAGAGAGAGAGAGAGGGAGAGAGAGAGAGAGAGAGAGAGTCGCGCTCAAGTCTGACGACTCAACATTAATTATATAAGTTATTTTTTATTTGGCATTTAAACATTTCAGAGAACTCTCCCCCAAATTAAAAGCACCACAACCGAAAAATAAACATGATTTATTCGAATTGCCTCCTTGTAATTATCTTCATTTTCTCATGTAAAGGTTGTCCAGACACGATACACCGAAGATGGGATTTATCGATCAATTAATACCATTCTCTGCACAACGTAATATAAATATTGTTATTTTAAATGCCGATACTTTAAACTTTATGATTATTATACGACTTTGTCATTCATTAAGATCCATCGGTCTAAGATTAAAGAAAATGTAAATAAAAATTAATATGTGCAGTAATCATATAAATTCTAACTTTTGTCCATTACCAACTAAAGTCTCATATCACCAAAGGGATACACTAAATCTCAATAAATTAACCCGTTTAAATTTTACTAAAGACAATAATCCAAAATGTCCTAGGGTTTAATATCTCTCAACTCCCTACATTTGCTACTTTCATGCGTGGGATGTCTCGCGAGCGAAATCCAAACATGGAACCCTCCCAATACACTATTGTACAGCTATGTCGGTTATTGAGATATGTCGGTCCAGGACCTAAGTTTATTTACGTGTTTAAATCAAGTTATATGGCTTCACAAACCTACTCATTCCAGAAAAGGTTATCACTGTCCATTTCCATTGACATTATAATTATAATAACATTATTTATGATTGTACACCTCATCATGTAATCCGGACTACCACTAGACCTAATACTGCCAAAGGAACCAAATCTTTTTGAAATACGAATTCTTTTCGCTTTACATACTCTTAACACAATTAGGAAGTTTTCTTCACTTGATAATTAGCTTACTACAACATAGCTTAACAATTACACCGAAAATAAGTATAGTCCCTATCATAGGCATATCTGTACATTTACTTACCAACCTAAGATTGCTCCTTCTCACCCACGGTCAACCAACATAAAACTCTATCCCAAATACGAAGTCCAACTTCTCCAATGTGCTAACAAGTCTCGAATAAGCACTAAGTCCACATATCCAACAAAACGTATCCTATATACTCCAAAGTAGGGGAAAACACATCCTTTATCCCTGATACTATCGCTACTCCCTATCTCCGTAATAAAATTCATCTATAACCCGATGCCCAACTCACTGTGGTCCTACCCTTGTCGGCCCTACTTGTTCTGACCATCGAAAATCATATATCCATTACATAAACTACTCAGTTGGAACCCCTCAAACTATCGGGTCCTTTAACAATTACGACCACCTATCTTTCCATGCTGACACGGTATAAAAATTAAATCTCTTCTTCACCTTTTTCTTCATTATGATTTTAAAAAAATGTGTTGAAAAATATCCCCTCGAGCTTCCCCCGAAACTAATCAGTAATTAATTGGTCCCGCTCTTCTAGCGTAGTGATGGACCTTTAATACCATAACACCGCTCCTACTAGTCTGAACAAATAAGAAAGGATCAATATAAATAATTAATAAGAACAAACCACAAAGTGATATTATTACAAATGAAAATTACAAAATAGAAAACAAAACTTACAAAGTACTAGGCCGGAATGTCACTGGATTATTACAAACTTGAGAGAGAGAGAGAGAGAGAGAGAGAGAGAGAGAACGATTAGTGTCCCTAAGATGAGGGAAGAGCCCTTTATTTATATAGAAAAAATAAGGAATAAATAATTCCTCAGAAAATGACCCATGGGTCCCTCTATAATTGATGTCGACAAAGTCTCTTATCTTCTTGCGTCGGCTGATGGGCCAGTGGGTCCTACCACAATTATTGAGCAGCCTTGATGGAAATAGATTTGTCCATAAGCATCGACTCGAGAATAGTTGGGGTCCATTGGTCCTAGGTCAGATCATCCAAATCACCATTACGATTAGGGAAGATACCACCCAAATGTCTGGTTAAGAATGCAGAATTAAGAGAGCTGAAGAAAGCCTCCATAGTAACATCTGATGGGATATTGGTGTCAAACATTTCTCCAACGAATTCATCATCCTTAGGATTTTGAGATTCTCATGCTAAGCAAAATAATAGATTATCATTCTTTATGGATGTCATAGAAACATCATCATCAGAGGGAAGGGGAATGGGATTCTTATCCGCTTCAGTATAAGTGGTGGAAAAAGCCACAGTAATCCATGACCTTCATGAGAAGCTAATGTTCAGTAGCTTGAGGGAATTATTTTTTAAGAACAAATTATAAATCTTTAATTGGAGTCATCTTTTTCATGGGAGGAGAAACTTCATCGATCTGGGACATATAATGCTTAAGACTTACCCTTAATTGACGACATAGTTTCTTCATTATTAATGTCATCCCACCAACGGTAATAAAAGATTATTTCAAGAAGACGAACCTTAAGTTAATTAGTACGATATTGAAGATCCCATTTTCAAATTGTAATACCCCGCATTTTTCCCTTAATTAATTAGTGGAAAATATTCCTTTTTCTAATATAGAAAATTTAATCTAAAAATATCTTATTCGGATGTGTTAAGTGGAATCTTATTATTTCGCATACTAATGTGTATTATTCATCTTGTACGTGAATATATTAATTGCATATCATCAAAGAAAATTATATAATTTATGTGCGACACAATAAAAAGTAATGATTTTAGCATAAATAATTCGGAGCCCATTTTGGGATTTATATGAACTCATTTAAGTGGTTTAAACCCATAAAAATGGTCTTGGGTCAATAACATATGGGTTGGGAGAGTTTTGGACTAATTAGAAAAGGAATTCGGGCTCATTTGGGGGTCCAAAATTTGGGCCCATTACCCAAATCGGGATTAGCACTCAATTTAGTGGTTTAGTGGAACAAACCACTCCCCCATTATCACAAATCATAACTTAAGAAAGCAGACACGGGAGAGGGAAAAGAGAAACACCCAAAGGAAGGGAAAAGAAGAAGGACAAGAAGGGATCAAAGGCTTTCAAGGGTTCTCTTCTACAAAATTTAAAGGCAATAATTTTCCTGCATAAACTATGTTTCTAACGTATTTCTCAATGCATAATTTATCTCCCTTTTAGATTTCTGGAAGTTAGGGCTTATTATGTTTAAATTTGATTATGAAAACCCATATATATAGGAAGAATATAAATGTAGAATTCATTCCAGAAATTAGGAAATCTAAAACCTTATTAATGATTAGATTTCTGTCAAGTTTGTTAATTATTGGAGGATATTGGGTTATTTAATTTAAGGAATTTTTAGTAATCATTAATGGACTGAAATCTAGATGTAGTTCCCTTATTATTATGTTCTTGAATTGCAATAGACTAAGTTGGGAATTGGATCTTGAATAATTGATGATTGGAATTTGTTAGTAGGTTTTTGGGACTGATTAATGTTAATAGTAGAAAAATTATGGGTTGCGATGTGTTGGGAATTTTGGGAGTTTGGGGATATCTTAGAAACCCAGAAAGGCAGGGGTGGGGAGAAGATGACGAGATGTCATTCAAACGACGTAGCAAGTCGTTCAAACGAAAAGCCATTTCGTTTGAACAACATCCCCAATCGTTCTAATAAGATGGGTTTTCTCCTCTCCCATTTTTGTTGTAGATTTGAACCTGAAATTATGTAACTTAGGTTCCTGCATTGTATCCCTCATGAACAGTAGCAGTGCAGGTATATTAAAGTAACCAATGAAGGTTTTTATGGGGTAATTAATTTATGGAATGGGATTTCGATACGTGTTGAAATTAACGATAACTACCTATAACTAGATGGTTAAATAATTAATCACTAGGTATAATTAATAATTTATAAGATGATAAATTATTAATTGGATAATTGGTAATATGGAATTTGAATTTAAGCCTTACGGTAATTTGGGGACAATTACCTCTACATATTATAGGAAAAATAATAAGTACTATATTATAATTGTGTGTGGACATACCAGTGAACTTCCCTATCGGCACGGGGGTTCATGTGTTCGGGCCAGTGACCACACATCGGCACAAGTGGGCTTGACGTTGTGTAGGAATATGGGTACTATGTAGAGGCTTCCCACCCTAGAGAGGTAGATGTGGTGCTGACTGCTCTTGTATTACGGTTGGGTATGGGCCGTATACAGGTATCCTGCGTAGGGATCGCCCGCAACTTGTATGTGTTATGTGGTGGCCGTTTAGGATGTTACGATTCCTTCAGGCCGTCCAACTTGGATATTAGGATTCCTTCAGACTTGTTGATAGAGAACGAATACGAAACCAACGGTAGATGCCCTCGTGTGTCACATATATGGATGGACTTATATTATTAATCCCCTGAATACTCTGGAAATAACTTAAGCTGCCTAAGGATATGGGAACTCACAAATATTTTATTTTACAATGCATAATAGATGTTTATGCTTCATATTTGATGAAGGGAAGACCGGTATTAATGTAAATTGGTAAATCTTTAAAAATGTAGAGATTTTATTTTGGGTAAATTAAATGGGGAGAGGATTTCCTTTAAAATTAAGATTTTATTACATATATATTATTCGGGATATTTTGGGGTGCAAATTTGATATTTCATTTAGATAATGGGTGAGGTGTCATTTGCATGAGAGTTTTGAAAAGGGGGACATTTATTGTGCATCGACTATATGATTACATTCATATTTTATTCAAGTTAATTCTTGCACGCCTCGGGCTCTGACTCAAAATTTAAATGTTTTCCCCCTGGTGCTCCTAGACAGGGATAGTTAGATTTTGTTGTGGCAGACCTATGATCTCGCTTACCCTCCAGATTCGGATTCAGTTACTTCTAGCACAGGTGCTTTTCATATTCATTCATTTTATATTTGGAATAGTTGTAAGGGGATAAGTCCAATACTCTTTTATTTTATGTCATTTGGGATTTATTATGTTAGATGGATTTTATTATTACTATTATGGTGATGTGGATTATTAGACTATTGTGTATGACTTCTTCATTTATAAATGCCAACATTGTGGGAAATAATTTATTTATATTTACTATGGTGCAGAGAATGGTATTGATAAACATGCAAGCCCTATCTTCAGTGTATCGTGCCTGGTCAGCCTTTACGTAGGAAAATAGGGGTTGTTACACAAATTCAAGGAATGTTGATTTCAGTAAAAAATAATAAGGTAGAAAGTCCTATAGGGATATCATTTTTCCACCTGAGCTTTATATGAAATTGAGTCCAAGGAAGAAAAATGTTTTCTTTGGTAATGTTATCAGAAAGAATATCAATTATTGGCCCTAATTTATCCCACCAATTAATAACCCAACCTGGGTATTATTCTTTTAAAGAATGAGGGAAAATTTTAAAAAACCAAGTATGTTTACCCTAAAAGTTTTGATAATAAAAAGCTTTGGACCATTCCTGGACATAATCCCAATAATTGTAAGTGCCACCTTGAGAACTCAATTTTCTCGATCTTAAAGGGTGGATTCCCCATTCTCTGGCAGAGATAAAATTTTCAAAACCGCTTTGCTATAAGCAAGAGGAGATTTGAAGTTTTTAACATTTTTACTGGTGTGTGAAAAATCGACTAATTCAGTCTCACTGAGGATTGCATCATATACCGTCTGGTATTTACCTTCTTCCACAACATAATTATGTGTGTCAAAGTATAGGGACTTAATTTTTAAAGGTGAAGACAAAAAGATTCTTATCCTCTTCATTGAGGATGAGTATTAATTCATAATTACTTTGATTAGGGATGAATTAATTTTTGATTGTCTGTAATACCTCCTTAGCAGATTTCTTTCTGTTAGGAGTAGGCGGAGAACTCAATTTTTCCCTTTTTTTCTCATTCAGACGAAGGAATTCCAGATAATCTTGCATCGAAGGATATTGGTCTTCATTAAACTTGATCTTTTCATTTCCAGTCCTCTGGTGGGATAGCCCATGGCCTTTGCCATGCCCTCTAGAGGGGCCACTTACTAATTCTGGGAAAATTACCTTGTAAGAAAATCAGGGAGTGAATTATTTTCACCTTTTATGTGATCGATTTCAAAATTAATGGATGATATATTAGCCTTCCATCTGGAAAAAAATTATTTAGAAATAATATTTTCCAAATCTTTTTGCAAAACCTGTTGTTGATACCAAAATTAATATGCTGATGTGGACGAATAGTATGAAGACACGTGTCGATCTACGTGGCACAATAACATAGAGGAAGATCATTTACTGAACAACCATGGTTGGTACCGAGCAACGAGAATACACCGAGGAGCTCTATCATGCCGAGGAACTCCATCCGAGGAACTCCATCATCCCGAGATACTCTAAGCCCTCCGAGGAACTCTTGATCAACGAGCAACTAAGGCGGTCCGAACTGCACCTCGGCCGCGTCATCAATTATCAGACGGACAACTGTTCAACTATTCATTAGATTCTTGACGCACACGCTGCATTAAATGTATTACCCATTCATATGTATATCATTTAATGTATTGGACCTTTCATGTACAGCCTTGAGGCTATAAATACCTTGTATCAATCCCATTCAAAGGGACCGGAATTTCTTGAGAGAACTTGTAATCAAGAATTCCACAAACACTCAGCAATAACATAACAGTGGACGTAGGCTTTATTCCTAGCCGAACCACTTTAAAAATCTTTGTCTTATTTATTTATCTGTGATTGAATAATTAGAGCGATCTAGTTTTTTACATCAACAGATTGGCGCCGTCTGTGGGAAACGACTGTTGTTATCGTTTTTCATAAAAATCATTTATCACCAATGGCAGATAATCCAGAATCCAGTAATCGAAATGCTGGAAATACTGGAAATCTTCCAAATCCATCTGCATCTCCAGATCTGGCCGGAATTATGACGAATCTGGCTCAAGGACAAACCGCCATGCAAGAATCTATGAGGCAACTCCTTCAAACTCTTCAAGGCGGTGTACCTACTCATTCAGGGCAAAGGACTGATCATGGGCAATCACGATCCAGACGTATTGGGTCATATCGCAATGGGGAATCCAATGATTCTTCTTATCAACCTGGGCGAACTTCATCAATACGGGCTACGGATACAAATCAACATATCTCTCTTTCTCCGGAGAGAACTAGCGCTTTAGAAAGATTAAGCAGGGTGTCTCCTTTCAGTCGGTTAGGACCAAGGAGGAACATGAGTCCACCTAGGGCTCCATCAGGAAGTTTTTGACCACCACCAGGTTTGAGAGAAGGATCTGCACAATCACGACCAATTACTCGTCGAGATAAATCTCAGGAAGCTACGTCAGAGCAATCAGTTGCTCGGACTAAGCGGCCCGAGGAAGGGAATGAAGCATGGAAAGGTTCCATTCAACGATTGGAGGATAGACTGGGAGAAATGGCTAAGGCGAGGAACCCCTTACAGAGAACTTTTGTTCAAGGGACACCTTTTGTGCAAGCCATTGTGGATTTCCCTACACCGTCGAAATTCAAAGCACCTGTAGTGACCCCCAAGTACGATGGAAAGACGGATCCCGTACTTCATATAGAACAATACCAAGCTGCTGCAGATATCTACGCTGTCCCCGACGAGATGAGGTGTAGAGCATTCTCGGGAACTCTTACCGGATCTGCACAGATATGGTACAATAATCTTCCTCGGGGTAAGATTTCGACTTTTGTTCAGTTAGCCGAGCTGTTTATTGGCAATTTTTGTTTTGGAGCAAAGCCAGTAAAGCGAGTAGCGCACTTACTAAGTGTTAGACAAAAATCAGGAGAAAGTACTAGAGATTACATAACTCGTTTCAATAACGAGAAGTTGGAAGTCATAGATTATGAAGAAAAGACAGCAATCACTGCTTTGATGAGTGGTTTGCTGCCTAACAAGCTGTACTATACTCTGGCTAAAGATCCGCCTAAAAATATGTCGGAATTGATGGCAAAGGCGGCCAAAATCATGAATGCCGAGGAGGCTATGACTGCGAAGAAGAATATGGATAAAGAAGTTAAAATGGAGGTCGACAACTCTAAGAAGAAAGATCAGAAAGGTAATGGTGGTGACAAACATTCCAGGAATAACAGGATAAAGTTGGAAGCCCTAAAGAAGTATGATAATTATACTCCATTGAAAATGGGTATTAATCATGTTTTAGAAGAGATCAGGAATAACGAGGAAATCAAATGGCCAGAGAAACTGAAGACAGATCCAGACATGAGGAATAAGACCAAATATTGCGAGTTTCACAAAGATCATGGCCATATGACCAAAAATTGTATAGCCCTTCAGAACGAGATTGAAACACTCATTCGAAGAGGAAAATTATCAAAGTATGTAGATCGCAGAGGTGAGAGGACAAATGAGGACAGAATTAGAAAGAGATCTAGATCTCCTCGTCGTGCAGAGGAGAAAAAGAGGAGGGACCATGAAGAGGATCCGGATGATGACCCCGATCTTCCCAAGAAGCCAAGAAAACCTGAACGAGAGGTATTTTCCATACGTTTTGGATCATTTCATTGTAACGTTATTACAGGGGGAGATGCAGGAGGAGGAGACCTTACTGCAGAAAGAAAAGCTTATCTCGGAGAGGCTCAAGCTTGCTCATATATTCAGCGAATAAACCTGGCCGAGGATGATCGTCCGAGGAAGGTAAACAAAGAGAAGCTAGTAATTGGTTTTTCAAAAAACGACCTGGCAGGTGTTATTTACCCTCATGATGATCCTTTGGTGATCAAAATGAGAATGAAGGACGTGATCATTTCAAGGGTGTTAGTAGACAATGGTAGTTCGGCAGACATCATGTACTATTCATGCTTTGATAGCCTGAATTTGAAATTATCTCAATTGGAACCTTATCACAGACCCCTTCTGGGTTTTGCTGGCGAGAAAGTTTTTCCACTTGGGACGATCAAGTTGGATATATTCATTGGAACCTGGCCTGTTTGTCGAACAGAAAGAATACGATTCTTTGTGATGGATAAGAATGTGCAATCGGCCTACAACATCATCATGGGAAGAGTTGGATTGAAGAAGTTCGAAGCCGTTCCTTCTACAGTACATCAATGTTTGAAATTCCCAACAAATTTTGGAGTTGGAGTGGTGAAAGGTGATCAAAAAGTAGCTCGGGAATGCTATTATTCGTCGGCCGAGCAAGAAGAACTAGAAGGATCGATGAAAAAGACTACTACTTATCAAGTGGATGAATGTACAGAAATTGAAACTCTTGATCCCAGAGATGAGTCTCAACTTGTGAAAGGGCAAGTGGTAGAATCTACAGAAAATGTTATTCTGGACGACGAACATCCTGAACGAATAACCCAGATAGGTTCATCGTTGGATATGTCAATAAAAGAGGAGTTGATAACTTTCTTGAAGAATAGGAAAAATACTTTTGCTTGGAGTCATGAAGACATGCCAGGAATAGATCCAAACTTCTTATGTCATGAACTCAATGTGAATAAGGAGATTAAACCTGTAAAGCAGAGAAGAAGGGTGTTTAGTCCCGAGAAGAACCAGGCCATACAGGAGGAAGTCGAGAAACTCCAGAAAGCCCAATTCATTGAAGATGTAAAATATCCAGATTGGTTGGCTAATGTGGTGATGGTAAAGAAGAAAAACAACAAATGGAGAATGTGTGTCGATTTCACCGATCTCAATAAGGCATGCCCCAAGGATCATTTTCCATTGCCCAGAATTGATCAACTGGTGGATGCTACCTCGGGACACGAGCTACTCAGCTTCATGGATGCTTACTCTGGTTACAACCAGATCAAAATGAAACCTGAAGACAGGGAAAGTACTTCTTTTATTACCCCTAGGGGAACTTATTGTTATAATGTTATGCCTTTTGGTTTAAAAAATGCAGGTGCAACATATCAGCGGTTGATGAACAAGGTTTTTACCGAACAAATCAGCCGCAACATGGAGGTCTATGTCGATGACATGCTCACTAAAAGCAAGAAAGCTGCTGATCATTTGGTTGACTTGAGTCAAACTTTTGATCAATTGGATAAATACCAAATGAAGCTTAACCCGACGAAGTGCACCTTTGGAGTACGAGAAGGAATGTTCCTCGGATACATCGTCAATCAGCGAGGTATTGAGGCAAATCCAGATAAGATCAAAGCTCTTCTAGGACTGCGATCTCCGACGACGAAGAAAGAAGTGCAGAGTCTTACCGGACGAGTTGCAGCGCTCAACAGATTTGTATCTCGAGCAACTGATAAATGCATACCATTCTTCAAAACACTTCGAAAAACCTTTGAATGGAATGAGGAATGTGAAAAAGCTTTTCAAGACTTGAAGAAATACTTGGGAGCACCTCCATTGTTGTCCAGACCAATAACAGGAGAAAAGTTGTATTTGTATTTGGCAGTATCAGAGAACGCAGTCAGTTCAGCGTTGATCAGATTGGAGAATGGAGTCCAGAAGCCAATTTATTACACAAGTAAGGCTTTCCGAGGTGCAGAAATCAGGTACCCAAAGCTAGAAAAATTGGCATTGGCGCTAATTGAAGCAAGTAGAAGAATGAGGCCATATTTCCAAGCCCATACCATCATTGTTTATACTGATATGCCATTGAGACAAGCCCTCCATAAGCCAGACAAATCAGGGAGACTGATGTACTGGGCAGTAGAACTTGGTGAATATGATATTGTGTATGAGCCCAGATCATCATTCAAGGGGCAAGCTGTAGCAGATTTTATAGCAGAGTTCACATACCCTGATACCCCCGAGGAGCAAAAGGTGCCTGCTGATCTACCTGTGGACGATACAGGATCAACAGAAATATCTGCTGATCTACCTGTGGACGATACAGGATCAACAGAAACATTTGCTGACCTACCTGTGGACGATACAGGATCAGCAGAAATAGGTCCAAACCAGCCAAGGTTGGTAAAAGGACTTGTGGATGTAGATAAATTATTATATTCAAACTCAGACCAACCACGGTTGGTAAAAGAGTACGAGCAGATGACTGACGAGGAACGAAAGATACCGGGGGATGATGGAAGAAAACAGCAGATATTTTATCGAGGAACTCTGACAGATAAGAAATTTGAAGACGAAATACCTACATGGAGATTATATGTAGACGGATCATCCTGCACAGCTGGTTGTGGAGCAGGAATTATTTTGATCACTCCAGACGAGATTGATATGGAATATGCTTTGCGATTCCAATTCAAAGCCTCTAATAATGAAGCGGAATATGAGGCCATGATAGCAGGTCTTAGCCTAGCAAAAACTATGGAAGCACAACAAGTGATAGTATTCAGTGATTCTCAATTAATTGTGAATCAGATGATGGGAATATATGCGGTTAAAGGAGACTTAATGATCAAATATCATGCAAAGGTGATGAAATTGTTGACAGAATTTGATGCCATTCAATTGGTGAGAATACCGAGGATGGAGAATGTACAAGCAGACGCACTGGCCCGACTAGCATCAGCTACTCGTATCGAGATGCGAAGAACCATACCGATTGAAGTATTAGAAGGTCGGAGCATAGATGAAGATCTGACAACGAATGTGATTACTCTTGATTTAGGACCATCTTGGATGGATCCAATCAGGAAATATGTTGAAGAGGGCGAATTGCCGGAGGACAAACTCGCGGCCAAGAAACTGAAGTATAAAGCTGCTCGGTATGTATTAACTAATGGTATTTTGTATAGACGAGGAATTATGGCAGGTTTGCAGAGATGTGTACATCCCACCGAGGTGAAAGAATTGATTGAAGAAATCCATGAAGGATCTTGTGGAGCTCATGTAGCAGGTCGAACACTTTTACAAAGAGTGATAACACAGGGATATTACTGGCCGACAATGAGGGCTGATTGTATAGCCTATGCCAAGAAATGTGACAAGTGCCAACGTTTTTCCTCCATCCGACGAACTCCACAAGCATTGCTAACACCAATAACTTCCCCTTGGCCATTTGCCATGTGGGGAATTGATTTGGTTGGACCACTGCCGACCACCCGAGGAAGATTCAAGTATCTCGTAGTTGCAGTGGACTATTTTACTAAGTGGGTGGAAGCTGAGCCTCTTATCAATATGACGTACGAGAAGGTATACCAGTTTGTATGGAAGAATATCATTTGTCGATATGGTCTCCCTCATGCTTTCATCACAGATCATGGAACACAATTTGATAATGAAGAATTTGCTGCCTATTGTCATCAGTCGAACATTTTAAAGTTTCATTCAGCACCAGGCCATCCCCAAAGCAATGGACAGACTGAAGTGACGAACAGAACATTACTAAACGGGTTAAAAAAAAGGCTAAGTGAAGCTAAAGCAAATTGGATTAATGAGCTCCAATCAGTATTATGGGCCTACCGAACAACTCCCCGAGCAGCAACTGGAGAATCACCATATATGTTAGCATTTGGAAGTGAGGCTGTAATACCGGCCGAGTTGGGTCTCCCAACGCATAGAGTGCTGAATTTCAACTCCCCGATCAGTGACTTGATGAGAAGAATGGATTTGGATATGCTCGAAGAAGTAAGAGAAGAGGCAGCCATTAGGAATGCTGCTTATCAACAACGAACAGTTCTGTTCTACAACAAAAGGGTGAAGAAATGCGATTTGAAGGAGGGTGATTATGTGCTGAAGAAAGTCATTCAGAAACAGAATAAACTGGAAGCAAACTGGCATGGACCTTACCGCGTTACAGAGATTGTTCGACCTGGAACTTACAGAATAGCAACTCTAGAAGGAGAGGAATTCAAGAATGCATGGAATGCTGAACACCTGCGCAAGTATTATCAGTGATGTAAAATGTAAAGTATTTCTTTCATTATGAATAAAATGATGAATAAAATGAGGATGGTTCACCATTTTCTTTTTGTTGAAAGTTTTTCGGGGAATACTAGTGTTGAACACTACACTGCTTGATAACAAAAAGAAGACTGCTCTACGGAGCCATGCTCTACAGAAGAAGACTGCTCTACGGAGCCATGCTCTACGGAGCCAAGCTCTACGGAGCAAAAGTGCTATAAGTAGCCAACCTCCTTTGGTTAGGAGGATAAGCTCTACGGAGCGCTCTACGGAGCAAAAGTGCTATAAGTAGCCAACCTCCTTTGGTTAGGAGGATAAGCTCTACGGAGCGCTCTACGGAGCAAAAGTGCTATAAGTAGCCAACCTCCTTTGGTTAGGAGGACATGCTCCAAGGAGCCAAAAAGTTCGAAAGAACCCTACTACTCCTTTGATTAGGAGGTGTATACCAGCATGATCAACTACGGTTGGTAAGATTTTATATACTCTCGCATTACAGCTTATGTTGGTCGGGAGGTAATATTATTACAAAAAGTTCTTTAAAGAACAAAATATTCCAAACTGTACCAAGTATGGTTGGTCGGGGATAAAAACCCACTAACTGTAGTTGGTCGATGAGGACAAAAGTATTGACCTTAGTTGGTCGGACACATGTTTATATTTTAAAATTGAACCAAGTATGGCTGGTCGGGAATAGAAACCCATCAACTGTGGTTGGTCGACAAACATTATTTATCCACCTTGGTTGGTTGGAAACAATTTTGAACAATTTATGCTTGTTATAAATTCTAAGTTGGTTGATGAACCATATAATTTGCAAACAGAAAAATAGCTATTGGCAAAACAGAAAATGAAATTCTTTCATTAAGATAAAAATGTATTACATGTTACATGTATGTGCTAACTATTACATTAAAGATTCCTACTCTATTGGTTTCTTTCCTTTATCTTTTGAGACAGGTTCCTCGCCAGCAGGAGGATCCTCTAGACAAAGAGGATAATTAATAAAGTTCATGTCCTTCAGCATTCTGACATTCATTATTGTAGGAGTGTCCAACAGGTGCTCAGGACGAGATACTTCAACTTGAGAATGAAGGTTATAATCACCAAGATATTTAGAGATCAAACTCCGAGGAATGGAACGAGCAGGAATCCATGCCATATCCAATTTATAGGGAGGAACAGGCAAGTCTAGCAATCCAGGAGCATGATAATCCCATTAATAATGACCTTGTTCCAATTTTAATACACCCAGGGCGTTCAACCATCCCTTCTTATAACCTTCGTTGTTAGCATTTTCAATGCGAGCATCCAAATGATAAAGAGCTTCATTATAGCCTGCATTCCAGAACTCCCGAGGCTGTTTATGGAATTGGAAAGTTAATCTATCTACTTGCTCGAGAAAGTTCTTGATAAGAGCATCTTTATTATTCAGAGCAGACTTCATCGCAACCAGTTGATCCTCTAAAGATAAGTTTTTCTTAGACAAATCAGACAGAGCACGATCCTTAACATTCAGTTGGAATGCTTGAGTTTCCAGAGTAGATTGGGTACGAGATTCTTCAACACTGCGGCTAAGAACTCTTGATCGGCTCCGAGAAGCAACTGGAGAATTTTGCTCCTCGATGATTCTTCCTCGTCCCCGAGAACTCCTTCCTCGTCCCCGAGCAGTCACAGGAATAATAGACTTTTTCAAGTCATCCAACTCTTGCCTTAGTTTGGCGTTTTCAACCTCTAGAAACGAAAAACCTTCATCAGTAACTGGTACTAATGCAGTAGAAGAGGAGGCAACGGATTCATATTGAGTCAATCTTTTCTGCAGACTATTATTTTCTTGTTCCAGGATCTCGGCAATTTGTCGGCAGGCTTCAACTTCACCTCTTAGGGTCCTTTCCCTAATGTCATATACAACAATGATCTTTTTATGACCTGTATCAGAGGAAAGTTGTTGATATCTATTTTCATATTCCTCGTGTAATGAAGCCATCGATTCATTGTGCTGGCCTTGGAGATCCTTTAAGGAACAATGCAGCTCTTCAATCAAGTCATAATAAGCGACATTGTTAGCTACAGCTCGGTCGAGTAAATCTTTCAAGTACCGATAAGCCTCAGTCGCCTGTTCTGAAGCATCATGACCAAGAATGTCAGCAATTTCAGAAGATATAAGGTCTGTATGACCAGCCCTATAGTATTGGTGACATTGCTGCATCAGCTCGGTATCATGAGAAGAGATTAGTTCCATTCTAGCAACAAACTAAAGACAAGAAAAAGACAACAATCAACAAAGAATCATCAATAACAGCGATGAGTAAAGAAGTATTTTATTAGATCATAAAAGGATTACATTGTTCGATTACAAATGATAAAAGATAGAAATGATACCGAACAACTTCACACCTTTTCCTTGTCTCCCAAGACTTTCTCGGGAGGCTGGGACGAGGAGCTCGGTTGCTCGGTGATAACAACAGCTTGATCGGCAGAAATCTTCTCGGCAGGAGGAGGCATAGAAGAAATATCCTCAATGACAGAGGGTTGAGAAGCAGAGATTGGGACATCCACAGCCATGGAAGATTCATCTGAAGCAGGTTCATCTTCTTCTTCTTCCACAATTGGTGGAGGAGGACCAGGGAGATGCCTTTGGAATAGCTCAGAATCGTCTTGGATTTTTAGCTCTTGTAGAGCAGCTACCCAACCATCATAGAAGTATTTCAACTCCCCATATTTGACTTGAGATGTCATAGCAGCAATCCCTTTATCCCATCCTTTCTCCCAACCAGCACTGAAATGTTTCCTAACTGCAACTTTTCTTTTCAACTTCTCCGAGGAGAGTTTGACATCCAATTGTTCTTTCTGGATTTTGATGTCTCGCAGGATAGACAGTTCTTCTTCTGCCTTCTTCAGTTGGTCATCGCACCTTTGCTGATTGACCTCTAAGCTTTTCACCTTCTCCTCTAAATTCTTGGAGGTTTCAGCCATCTTCATCTTGTCAGCCTCAGCTGCAGACAAATTTTTCTCCCAGGCAGTTTTCTCCTCGACGTACTGCTGGCGAGATTCTTTCACAGATTGGGCTAAACCCAAGAGGGCATCGTCAACATCGGACGAGGAACTAGAAGCTTTAATAGCTTGATCTTTCTTCACGATGGTATTGAAACAGTTCACCAGCTGAAAGATAAGAAAAACAATAAAGTCAATACAAATGCAAGAAATCAAGAAAAAGAAAGAAAGACCAAAGGTATGAGAAATTTACTGAAGAAAGATGGCGAGCAGCTAAGGATGTCAAGGTATCCCTAGGAATCTTTTCATCAACCCCGAGAACCTCAGGTATAACTGAGCTCGTTGAAGAACTCGGAAGAAGGATTTTTGAAACACTACTACCACCAGCGGGTAGAGAAGATGCAGTTCCAGCAAGATTAACCGAAGATGATTTCCTCAATCTCTTCAAAGGAGGGTCAGCAGCATCAACCAAGGAAGAAGTCTTGGTCGGAGATATTGTAATTACATCAGCACTAGCACTTTTCTTGCTCGGGGCCACTGGGGGCTTCTCGGCAACTTTGGAGGAACTAACATCTACTTTTTTAGTCCCCTCTGGGACATCAATTTTGCCTTTCTTTGCTCCAACAGCAGAAGAAATTTCACCAAATAGAGCAGGAGGAGCTCTTTTCTTGCCCATTCTCTGAGATAGGGGAATATGAGAATCTGAAGATGAACTTTCTGGTGTTGAGGCTGGTTCAACAGGGCGAGCAGTATAAGAGGTTGTGTAGCTCTTATACTGCAGCAAATATGATGCAGATCTAATATGCTCGTCTGCAATAGTCTTATGCAAATTCAAGATAAGTTTTAAATGCTTGATATTCACTTCCGACTCTTTTGGAGTTTTTCTTTTACTATCAACTGCAAATAAATACATAAATCTCAGTCATACATTTTGTCAAACATGATGAAAACGCAATTTCATAAGTAAAATAAAATGAAAAATAAACCTATCCCATTGCCGTATGGGGGGCATCTGGGACCGTTGTATACTTCATTCCCAGATAAAGGCGCATGTTGCCAATTTTTTATGACCAACCCATGCTCAAAATAATCTCTATTTGAATCAGGGAGGTTAACTACAAGGGCTCTATTTAAAAACCTAGTTTTTAAATAATAAACATTATCTAAAGTGGCCCATTTATAGCAGTACATGATTTCTGGGATCCCTATACGAGTCCCATGAGTTAGATTTAACTTGTGCACCCCGTTAATTATTCTCCATGAATTGGGGGCTATTTTTGCAGGAACAAGATCAAAATATTGACAAAACTCAAGACATAATGGGTTTGGGGGAAAAGAAAAACCACATTCAGCAATGAAAAGACTGGGGAACCAATGTCCCTCAGCCAATCGAAAGTAATCTAAAGGCTCAGAAAGAACCTCTAGAGTTACCCAAGAAGGAATGGAAAAGTCAGAACGAAATTTCTCAGCAGATTCAACAATATAAACCATATTGAATAAAAGAGATGCAGAAGAAAGGAAGAAGATCTTACAGAAAGAAAGGAGATATGTTGACAACGAATGGAAAGTGTAGACGACGGTATGGTTACCAAAGGAGTTTAAATACTTTGCATTGGGAAGCGGCGAAAGAAATGATTACTAAAAAGAAACTACTGAATTTCCGGCGGCTAAAAAGACAAAAGTTGCACGAAGATCGAAGCGCTTGTAAAAAAGGCGGAAACTGCGAAATGAGAAGGAAATTTGAATACAATGTCCCTAAAAACCAGGAAGGTCATTTAATATTACCATATACCGAGAAAGAATGTCCCATACTCCTCAAAATTCGAAATATGAAACATTGGGGGCTTCTGTTGATACCAAAATTAATATGCTGATGTGGACGAATAGTATGAAGACACGTGTCGATCTACGTGGCACAATAACATAGAGGAAGATCATTTACTGAACAACCATGGTTGGTACCGAGCAACGAGAATACACCGAGGAGCTCTATCATGCCGAGGAACTCCATCCGAGGAACTCCATCATCCCGAGATACTCTAAGCCCTCCGAGGAACTCTTGATCAACGAGCAACTAAGGCGGTCCGAACTGCACCTCGGCCGCGTCATCAATTATCAGACGGACAACTGTTCAACTATTCATTAGATTCTTGACGCACACGCTGCATTAAATGTATTACCCATTCATATGTATATCATTTAATGTATTGGACCTTTCATATACAGCCTTGAGGCTATAAATACCTTGTATCAATCCCATTCAAAGGGACCGGAATTTCTTGAGAGAACTTGTAATCAAGAATTCCACAAACACTCAGCAATAACATAACAGTGGACGTAGGCTTTATTCCTAGCCGAACCACTTTAAAAATCTTTGTCTTATTTATTTATCTGTGATTGAATAATTAGAGCGATCTAGTTTTTTACATCAACACCTGTTTAACAACACTACAATCAATTAAAGTTACTATGGCTTATTATTAGCATCAGTGATGATAACTTTTTAAAGTTACTAACCACTGAGTAATTTAATTAGACCAGTGCCAAATTTTATCTTTAATTAATTAACAACATACAAAAATAAATAATAATTAAATCACCCACACAACCTGGTAACTAAATCCAACACAGATGAATAATATCAATAAAGAGGACCCAATCAACTTTCAGTTCAAAAATAAAATACAATAGTAAAATGAAATAATAACCTCGATGCACAAGGTCAAACAAATATCTGAATACTAGACCTTAAGGTGACATGCCCAAATGAGTACTGAATAAAGTACCTACACTCGGAATATATGAAAAAAAACATCTATAGCAAAGTCATGCAACTTCCACACGAGCTGATGCTACGCATCCTGGATAGAATCCTCAAACTGGACGTCTCTGTGGCAGGATACCTAAAAGGTTTTGAAAAAGATTTTGACACGGGTCAGATCCCAAGTAAAACATTTTAAAAATATTTTTCAAGCAATTAAATTGCAATAATTAAATTTGCATCCACACGCTTCATATTTAAGCTAGTGTCACACTCTCTTGAGGTATAGCTCACCCCTCATCTAATGTTCACACCTAACACTTGCCTGCTAACCTTCCTAGTTAAGCTACCCCACCTCGCTTGCCATATCACACCTCTTTCTACCACACAACTCTATCCCAAGTACTCTTACTTTGATTATTAAGTTATCTACTCATTAACTTATTAATCATTTCAATAATTTTAAGTCATCTAACGTTCACACTAGTTATATAAGCAATCCCCTTGTTAAATCATATAACTTTTACACTAGTTATATAAGAAATCACATTTTAAAATCATATAACTTTCACACTAGTTATATAAGAAACATATTTAAACTTATGTATTAATCCCATATATAACTATCTACTCATATTATATACGTACTAGTATACTACAAAATTCACACTCATGTCGCGTATAATAACCATCCATTTCGGAGTAATAACTCATCGGATGCTTTCTCAAAAATGCTATCATGTTCCAAGCATGCTCACTCTAACTCGACCACCTCAAGTCGGGCTAGGTCACAACGAACTTGGCCAAAATATCGCAAACTTAGTGGAGGCGGTCATATTTTCCGAGAGTGAGATCGAATCATACCCAAGACATCTCACCTCGAAAATAAATCACACAAAAAATCTTGGACGATATGACCTGGGGACTATACTCTCCCTATCCTCAAGCCAGGGGATTCACCCACATCCCGCAACCTCCAATGATATCACTAGTGGGGTATGTATTCCTATAAATATCGTTCTCACCGATATCTATAGAGCACACACACACACACACACACACACACACACACACACACACACACACACATATATATATATATATATATATATATATATATATATATATATATATATATATATATATATATATATATATATATATATAAAGTCCGGCTAACCCAAGCCTAATACCCGTAGCATTAGACTAAAATACCCAAATCTATATGCCGACTTGTAATTTAATTAATCACACATTAATTATTATTTTTTATTCAAGTTGTGTCACCCAACTATAATACGCACATTCCCTCATTCGGTCCGTATCTTCATCTCTTTGAATTTGTTACACAAAGTCTCACTATCAAGTTTACCCCTCCTAATTAATATTAATATTTGATAATTTCTTATATATATATATATATAAGAAATTAAATAGGCTACTCCGTACCTAACTCCCGTAGCACTCCGCCTAAAAATATCTAAGTCACAACCTCGACTCTTAATTCCATAAGTATTAACATACATTCATATTTATATTCAAGATACTAAGCTCATCTCAATAGCCCGTATCCTAATTTCATCCGAAATTTCAATTCAAATCCGTTCATATATTTTCGAGTGTTGTTCATCCTAAACAGACCTAAATCCATACCCCAAATTTATTCCCATCCAATTTTAAGGTAAAAATAATGTTCCTTAATATTTTTCAGAGCCCCAACCTCATCTACGGACATCCCTAAATGATCCAGATTTTTTTTTTCCAAAGAATTTCGGTTTCAGACACCCTTCCATAATAAATTCATAACTAATTCAAAAAAATCAGAAAAATACGAAACTAGTGGCCACACGTTCGTAACAAAAAGATCTATCCCATATCCAAAACCTAGAGTCGTTTGAGTGAGATAATAATTTTGTTTGAATGAAATAAAAATCTCATTTCAATGACTTCTAGTGTCATTCAAACGACCTCCAGTATCGTTTGAACGACTTCTTATGTCGTTTGACATTCCGTGCATCCACTTCTTCTTCTCCCTCATGCTTCGGTTTCGCATTTTTGCTCCATTGGAGATTCTATAACCTTTTCTCCATTCAACCAAATAACACTTAATACCTCAAACACATCCAGGATCAGTCCTAACCATTTTAGTAGCCTTTAAACACGATTTATTTTCATTAAAAGTCATAAATCCCAAATTGAGTTTCAAGGGTTTCATTATATTATTTTTTTTATCAAATTCGATCCTATAAATTCAAGATAAAACACATTAACTTATAAGGATTATCATAGAATTCAGATTCTAATATCCTTGGATCATTTTCATCATTAATTTCGCATTTAATCATCACCCAGTGTTAAATCCGTCGAAAAACTTTTTTATACGTGATCACCCACCCAAATACGATTACCAATTACACCCACTATGATATGAATCGAGAACTGTAATTAAATTGAAAGCAAGTTTAAATACTTGCGTGAATAATTCGTAGGGTTGTTGTAGACGAATATTTGACGGACACTCCAATTTTTTCTTGGTTTGGTTCCCCAAAGATCTCCCAATTGTTCCTCTTTTCTCCTCTGCAAATCTATGGTTTTCTTATAGATTTGTGTCTGCCGCAAACTCCTTATTGTAGGTTTTATATCATTAATCCCGAAATTAATCTAATGAGTCGAATTAAAATGGCCTAAACCCCCGTGTGGGCCCGATTATGCCTAAAAATGCCCCGAGATCCAACTACTACCCCCGAGTACACTTTTCGACTATCTCGACCTATTCAGATTCAACCGCGCACTCAGAATTTCCTTTGGAATCACTTTAATAAAATGATCCAATTCTCAACGTCAAATTACGACACATGAAATTTTAAAATTTAACCCGAATTAAATAAATCTTAATTCACCAATTTAATCAATACTCCAGATTAATTAAATCCTTTATCACCAAATTAATTAAATTATATGTCCTCGAAATTATGGGGTGTTACATACTTTCCCCCTTACAAAGAAATTTCGTCCTCGAAATTTAGATGAGTCTAGTACTCCAAGTCTCGAATACTTCCCTACTCACATGACCTTATTGCTACACTTACCTCTGCCCCTTTTAATTGCAAATTATATTGCAATTAAATTAACTACCCGGGGAGCCCATACACCCTGTACCAATGATTAACCACACAAATGTTACCCGACTATACTAGCCTT
Organism: Sambucus nigra; assembly: GCA_949130495.1. Taxonomy (NCBI): domain Eukaryota; kingdom Viridiplantae; phylum Streptophyta; class Magnoliopsida; order Dipsacales; family Adoxaceae; genus Sambucus; species Sambucus nigra. The sequence goes on along the minus strand of OX422212.1, from coordinate 128,824,273 downwards.
AAATCATAATATAACTTTCAACTCACAGTTATAACCACATATGTGTATATTAACCAAAGATCCAAACCCACGTACTAATGACCAAACATCTGCCCACTTCAAATGTTGCGCTAAGTTTCATGCGTGAGACGCCTTGCAAAGAAAAATCCAAAGAAGGAACCCCCCTGATACACTATTACCTAACATTACCAATCGCTGATGTCACGACCCCAACCCAATAGTAGTAGGGAATGAGTGTCTTGACATGCCACCAAGGCATTCAATGTTATGGACTTAAAATATTTCTTAAAATAAATGCAACGGAAATACATTCACATGGTCATGAATCGTAAACTATTGAAAAAATGGAATTACGTCATCAAAGCTTTCTAAAAGGGAACTTCGTATATATTAGAGTATGAACGGGTTACAACTTATGCCAAAATTAAAAACTTATTACTAAAGAGCCAAACATGCTTTATCTCCTAAAAACAAACGCTATATTTAAAATTATAACAAAAGAGCTCCTCAAGCTAGATCTTCAACATAGTCCTTCTACACTCCATCCTCCCGTCTAATTATTTCCTGAAAAATCGTTATTTATACAACGTCAGCTAAAATCTGAATAAGATTTAATCTCCCGACATTCCAAGGTTTTCAGAATATAGATACCTATTCAAGTCAAAAGAGAAGGCATATACATATATGGATAGGAACTTGCAGTATATAGATATATATTTTGAAATGATAGTATATATATCACAATTGGATAGTTCAGAATAAGAAGAATGCAATCATTCAAATGTGATATCTTTTTCTTTCAATCATATCATTTTAATGGCCAAGTACACTCTAATACCGTATTCTTCTACCGTATTATAACCCGGTAGTTGAGGGTCAATCGAACATGTTCGTCACAACGCCTTATTTAGGGCACACCAGCGATAACCCAGCTGGGAAGGTCAGTCAGTAAAGAGGTCCCTTAGGCCGAATCAGATTTTCAATATTCAATATCCTTTTCAATAATCATTTTAATCGGTATGTTTATATGGACAAATATAAACATATCACAATTGAATCAACCATCAGTATCACATGAATTTTGAGAATAAAAGCAGTTCATAAAATATATATAGTTTGCATAATATCATATAATCAAAATACACAAGGAATGTAAGAGTACTCACCTAAAATAGAGGCTCGAAAATATAGATATTGAGTCTTGGATCACACGTTAATCTAATAAATACAATAAAGGTTTAATTATGTATTCTAAATAAAGCCCAATTCTAAATATTGTGTTTTAATCCTAAAATATCTTGCTGAAAAAGGTTACTAAAACCATTTTATCGATTTTCAATATTCATTCATCGCATTTAAAGAATTTCAATTCATAGTTCTTCCTAATCAGTCGGTTCCCAGTAGAGATGGAGGGTCACAGGGGCACCACTTAAATACCATCTCATCTAGACAGAACATTTCCGGATTTATTTCCAGTAGAGATGGAGGGTCACAGGGGCACCACTTAAATACCATCTCAACTAGACAGAATTTCACCGGGACTGACTTTGGAATTACTTAAATGAGATTCCATAATACGAGCAATTGCTTACAAAAATCATTTTAAAAAGAGTATATATATATTTTTCAAACAAGTTTACATATTTTGAAAATAAAATCAATTTAGATTGTTTCCAAATTTTAAGTTTTGATTAGTAAAGTCTTTAGTGTATTTTACCAGCATAACTACTAAGTAAAGCTATAAAATACGAAATTAAAACTACAAAAATGAATTGTAAAATTTAAATAAAATCATACTTACGAAATGAATTCTTTCTTCGAAATTATAGAACTCCTTCTTAAGATATTTCCCAAGCTTTCTATCACTCTTTCTTACTATAATTCTCAAGGAATTGGTGTGAGTTTCAAATGAACCCTAAGGCCCTATTTATAGGTTTCCAAAAGTCTTACGGTGTTGACATGTGTCTAGGTGATCAAGCATTACGGTGGCAAGTCATCGTTTGGGTGTCGCATTCCGGGGTGGTCTTGCAGTCTAACATCACCAAATGATGACAAGTGTTTAGCTTTCTCTCTGAAGATGACATGTGTAAGGTGGAGGTGACAGCACGTGGTGGAAAGGTGATAAGGGTATAAGGGTCATTTCACACATGAAGGGTATTTTGGTAATTTCACATTATATATTTTCAATATTTCTTAGAGGTCCTTGAAAATAATTTATTTACAAAATGGCCCTTTTTATATTTTTATTTTAGTCCCTAAAGTTTCATAAAATTATATTTTCTACCCCAAAACTTATTATATACCTTAAGATATGTCATAAGACTTCGACTTCATCCTATTTACGATTGATTCTTCATATTTAAAAATGGGGTTTGTTATATTGATAGTCAATAACATCGCATATCTAATAATACAATATTTATAAGATAGTAAGTAACACATGAGTGTAAAAACAAACTATATATATATGAGCACATAAAAGTGGGGTCATTACATCCTACCCTCCTTATAAAAAGTTTGGTCCCCAAACTTGACTCATATTAATTTACAAACAAGTATGGATATCTCTCCTTTATTTCATCTTCCCGCTCCCACGTTGATTATTCAACTGAATGATTTCGCCATAATACTTTGACCAGTGGAATTATCTTGGTCCGTAATATTTGATCTTTATGGTCCAAAATTTCTACCGGATGCTCAATGTATGACAAGTCTTCTCTAACTTGAAGAGGTTTGTGACTTAATATATGTGTTGGATCTGGGACATATTTCTTTACCATTGATACGTGAAACACATTATGTACACTAGAGAGTTCAGGTGGTAAGGCTATTCTATACGCAACAGCTCCTATCTTTTCAAAGATTTCAAAAGGTCCTATGTAACTTGGGCTCAACTTCCCTTTCTTCCCGAATCGTATTACTCCCTTTGAAGGCGATACTCGTAAGAACACATAATCTCCTTTTTGAAATTCTAACTGTCGGTGTCGATTGTCAAAATAACTCTTTTGACGGCTTTGAGCGATTCGAAGTTGGTCTTGTATCAATTTCACTTTCTCTGTTGTGATCTGAATCAATTCTGGTCCCAACAATTTTCTTTCTCCAACTTCTACCCAACATGCGGGAGAATGACACCTTCTACTGTATAGTGCTTCATATGGAGCCATTTGAATAGTTGCTTGATGACTATTATTATAGGCAAACTCCACTAATGGTAAATGATCATCCCAATTCCCCTTCAAATCATGTACACAAGCCCTGAGCATATCCTCTAATGTTTGAATGGTTCTCTCAGATTGACCATCTGTTTGAGGATGAAAAGCAGTGCTGAAATTCAATTTTGTTCCCATGGCTGCTTGTAGGATTTTCCAAAAGCGAGAAACGAATCTAGGGTCACGATCAGAAATAATTGAAATTGGGGTTCCATGAAGCCTAATAATTTCCCGCACATATAACTTGGCTAACTTTTCTAATGAATGGGTAATTTTAATGGCAAGAAAATGAGAAGATTTAGTTAACCTATCAATAATTACCCAAATAGAATCATTACCATTTGAACTCCTTGGTAAACCTGTCACAAAATCCATGGTAATATGTTCCCATTTCCATTCAGGGATAGGTAGAGGTTGTAATAATCCTGATGGTTTCTGATGTTCAGCTTTTACTTGTTGACAAACCAAACAGTGAGATACAAATTCTGCTATCTCCCTTTTAATATTATTCCACCAAAACACTTCTCAAAGATCTCTATACATCTTGGTATTTCTAGGATGAAATGTAAATCTCGAGCAATGAGTTTCCTCCAAAATTTGTCTCTTTAGTTGGGCATCACGTGGAACACACACTCTATTTCCAAACCTCAATATATCATCCCGTATCGCAAATTCAAATCTCTTCCCTTCAATAACCTCTTCTCTGATCTTCTTCAGTTGTGGGTCATTTACTTGTGCAATTTTGATCCTTTCCATCAACGTGGGTTGTACTTGTAAGGTTGCGATTATTCCTCCTTTGCTATAAATACGTACATCTATTTCCATACTTCTCAAATACCCTAACAAAGGTTCCTGATTTGTAATGAGACATGCTAAATTTGTTGTAGACTTCCTACTTAAAGCATCTGCTACTACATTTGCTTTCCCTGGGTGATAATGAATATTTAAATAATAATCCTTTATATTTTCTAACCACCTCCTTTGTCTCATGTTCAATTCTTTCTGAGTAAATATATATTTCAAACTCTTATGATCGGTATAAATCTCACAAGTCTCACCATATAAATAGTGTCTCCAAATCTTAAGAGCAAAAATTATAGTAGCTAATTCTAAGTCATGGGTTGGATAATTCTGTTCATGTGGTTTTAATTGTCTCGAGGAATAAGCTACTGCTTTCCCATTTTGCATTAGCACATATCCTAAACCATTTTTTGAAGCATCACTGTAAATCACCAATCCTCCTGTCCCTGAAGGAATAGTCCAAATTAGGGTAGTTACTAATCGATTCTTAAGTTCTTGGAAACTATTCTCAACTTCCTCAGACCATTCATATTTTACCTTCTTTTGTGTTAACCTGGATAGAGGTTTGGCAATGCTAGAAAATCCTTCAACAAATCTTCGATAATAACCTACTAATCCAAGGAAATACGAATCTCTGTTACATTAGTTGGTCTAGGCCAATCTAGTATAGCCTCGATCTTTTGAGGGTCAACCGACAATCCCTCTTTGGAAATGACATGTCCTAGAAAAGAAATGCTAGGCAACCAAAACTCACACTTCTTTAATTTTGCATATAATTTCTCCTTCCTAAGGATTTGTAATACTATCTCTAAATGCTTCTCGTCTTCTTCAATACTCTTGGAATAAATAAGGATGTCATCAATGAAAACAACCACACATTGATCCAAATATTTCCTAAACACTCTATTCATCATATCCATAAAAATGGCTGGTGCATTAGTAAGTCCAAATGGCATCACAAGAAATTCATAGTGACCATATATAGTACGAAAAGCTGATTTCGAAATATCATCTTCCTTAATCTTTAATTGGTGATATCCTGACCTAAGGTCAATCTTAGAAAATACTTGCGCACCTTGTAGTTGGTCAAACAAATCATCTATACGAGGTCAGGGGTATTTATTCTTAATGGTTACCTTGTTCAGTTCACGATAATCTATACATAACCTCATCGTCCCATCCTTCTTTTTAACAAATAACACCGGAGCACCCCAAGGGGATATACTTGGTCTAATAAAACCCTTGTCTAATAGATCTTGTAATTAAACTTTTAATTCCTTTAATTCTAAAGGTGTCATGCGATAAGGTGATTTTGAGATTGGTATGGCTCCAGGAAGAAGGTCAATCGTAAACTCTATTTCTCTACTAAGAGGTAAACTGGGTAAATCATCCAGAAAAACATCTGGAAAATGTTTTGCTATAGGGATCTCTTCTAAACTAGGATCCTTCATTTGCAAATCAATAACACTTGCAAGAAATCCTTGACATCCTTTCTTAAGAAAACTATAGGCTTGCATTGCAGAGACAATACACATGGGAGATAGGACGCCGGTTCCTTCAAAACTGAATTTTGGTTGGTTAGGAATTTGGAAAGTAACTCTCTTCTCAAAACAATCTACATTAGCATGATATGATGCTAACCAATCCATCCCCAAAATGACTTCGAAATCTCTTATGTCTAAAACTATCAAATCGACAAATAGTTTATGACTACTGACATCTATAGGGCAAGATTTATATACTAATGTACCCGTCAATAAATCACCAGAAAGAGTAGAAACGTGTATGTTATGATTCAAGGGTTCGGGAATATTAGGAAAGCGATTAACGAAGCGTAAAGACACAAATGAATGGGTATAACCAAGATCTATTAAAACTTGAAAAGGCTGTGCACATATAGAAAGTATACCTGGCACTACTGCATTAGAAGCCTTTGCATCAGAAAGATTAGAAATTCTACCTTGTCTGCCATGATCTTTATTGTTATTGAAAGTCTTCGTTGGCGCCTTCCCTTTGTTAGGGCAATCTCTCATTTTATGTCCCTTTTGGCCACACCCAAAGTAATTTCCTGTTTCCAATTAACATGGTTGCCCTCTATGAATATTTCCACATCGTTGGCATCTATCAACATTAAAGGGTTTATTCACAAAAGGTCGCCCTGTATTGGGTATAGTCCTAAAGGGTTTATTATTGGGGTTCCTTCCTCTTTGTTGCCCAAACTTCCTATTCCCTTCTCTAATTTGATTATATTCTTCACTGTCCTTCTCAGCTATCGTTGCTCTAGTCACCACATCAGTATATGATGTCAACTTCAGGATGGAAATTCGACTACGAATGTTCAACCTTAACCCACGTTCAAACTTCTTGGCCTTTAAAGTATCGGTTATCACAACATGAGGTGCAAAACGGGTTAACTCGGTAAACTTTGCCTCGTATTGACTAACCGTCATATTTCCTTGAACTAAACTCATGAAGTCGGCTGCTTTTTGGTCTTGTACCGTTTCAGGAAAATATTTCTCATATAATATCACTAGGAAATCATTCCAACCTATGGGATTATTCCTTTCCTCGTATATTCTCTTAGTCATTCTCCACCAATGTTCGGCTTCACCTTCTAACATAAACGTTCCAAATGATACTCTTGGTTCATCAGTACACTTAAGAACATCGAGTATCTTTTCTATTTGCATCACCCAACTTTATGCTTCAGTGGGTTTAGGAGTACCTTTAAAAGATGGAGGAATCAACTTATTGAACTGTTCAATAGTACATTTACTTAGTTCAGGATTCCTTGGTACTCCATTATTTACTTGATGCTCCACAATCTTTGCTTGACTTTCGATCGCCTTGTATGCACCTTCCAGTCCTTCAATACTCGAATCACTAGTTCCCATAGATGATCTTATCTTGGTCATTTTCAACAGTCATGGAAAAACGTAAGATCTACTATACTATATCAAGATTGAAAACTAAAATACCAGTTATAAATAATATAACACATAGGGAGGGTTATCACATAAATCAGATATTTAATACTATCTCCTAAGGATTGAAACACGAAATCTATAACGTTCAAAACCTATGTTCAGTAGTCTACGGGTTCATAACCTATGCTCTGATACCACCTCTGTCACGACCCCAACCCAATAGTAGTAGGGAATGAGTGTCTTGACATGCCACCAAGGCATTCAATGTTATGGACTTAAAATATTTCTTAAAATAAATGCAACGGAAATACATTCACATGGTCATGAATCGTAAACTATTGAAAAAATGGAATTACGTCATCAGAGCTTTCTAAAACGGAACTTCGTATATATTAAAGTATGAACGGATTACAACTTATGCCAAAATTAAAAACTTATTACTAAAGAGCCAAACATGCTTTATCTCCTAAAAACAAACGCTATATTTAAAATTATAACAAAAGAGATCCTCAAGCTAGATCTTCAACATAGTCCTTCTACACTCCATCCTCCCGTCTAATTATTTCCTGAAAAATCGTTATTTATACAACGTCAGCTAAAAGCTGAATAAGATTTAATCTCCCGACATTCCAAGGTTTTCAGAATATAGATACCTATTCAAGTCAAAAGAGAAGGCATATACATATATGGATAAGAACTTGCAGTATATAGATATATATTTTGAGATGATAGTATATATATCACAATTGGATAGCTCAGAATAAGAAGAATGCAATCATTCAAATGTGATATCTTTTTCTTTCAATCATATCATTTTAATGGCCAAGTACACTCTAATACCGTATTCTTCTACCGTATTATACCCCGGTAGTTGAGGGTCAATCGAACATGTTCGTCACAACGCCTTATTTAGGGCACACCAGCGATAACCCAACTGGGAAGGTCAGTCAGTAAAGAGGTCCCTTAGGCCGAATCAGATTTTCAATATTCAATATCCTTTTCAATAATCATTTTAATCGGTATGTTTATATGGACAAATATAAACATATCACAATTGAATCAACCATCGGTATCACATGAATTTTGAGAATAAAAGCAGTTCATAAAATATATATAGTTTGCATAATATCATATAATCAAAATACACAAGGAATGTAAGAGTACTCACCTAAAATAGAGGCTCGAAAATATAGATATTGAGTCTTGGATCACACGTTAATCTAATAAATACAATAAAGGTTTAATTATGTATTCTAAATAAAGCCCAATTCTAAATATTGTGTTTTAATCCTAAAATATCTTGCTGAAAAAGGTTACTAAAACCATTTTATCGATTTTCAATATTCATTCATCGCATTTAAAGAATTTCAATTCATAGTTCTTCCTAATCAGTCGGTTCCCAGTAGAGATGGAGGGTCACAGGGGCACCACTTAAATACCATCTCATCTAGACAGAACATTTTCGGATTTATTTCCAGTAGAGATGGAGGGTCACAGGGGCACCACTTAAATACCATCTCAACTAGACAGAATTTCACCGGGACTGACTTTGGAATTACTTAAATGAGATTCCATAATACGAGCAATTGCTTACAAAAATCATTTTAAAAGAGAGTATATATATATATTTTTCAAACAAGTTGACATATTTTGAAAATAAAATCAATTTAGATTGTTTCCAAATTTTATGTTTTGATTAGTAAGGTCTTTAGTGTATTTTACCAGCATAACTACTAAGTAAAGCTATAAAATACGAAATTAAAACTACAAAAACGAATTATAACATTTAAATAAAATCATACCTACGAAATGAATTCTTTCTTCGAAATTATAGAACTCCTTCTTAAGATATTTCCCAAGCTTTCTATCACTCTTTCTTACTATAATTATCAAGGAATTGGTGTGAGTTTCAAATGAACCCTAAGGCCCTATTTATAGGTTTCCAAAAGTCTTACGGTGTTGACATGTGTCTAGGTGATCAAGCATTATGGTGGCAAGTCATCGTTTGGGTGTCGCATTCCGGGGTGGTCTTGCAGTCTAACATCACCAAATGATGACAAGTGTTTTAGCTTTCTCTCTGAAGATGACATGTGTAAGGTGGAGGTGACCAGCACGTGGTGGAAAGGTGATAAGGGTATAAGGGTCCTTTCACACATGAAGGGTATTTTGGTAATTTCACACTATATATTTTCAATATTTCTTAGAGGTCCTTGAAAATATTTTATTTACAAAATAACCCTTTTTATATTTTTATTTTAGTCCTTAAAGTTTCATAAAATTATATTTTCTACCCCAAAACTTATTATATACCTTAAGATATGTCATAAGACTTCGACTTCATCCTATTTACGATTGATTCTTCATATTTAAAAATGGGGTTTGTTATATTGATAGCCAATAACATCACATATCTAATAATACAATATTTATAAGATAGTAAGTAACACATGCGTGTAAAAACAAACTATATACACATGAGCACATAAAAGTGGGGTCATTACAGCTGAGATCAGTTAGGCCCTCGGTCCATAGCATGTACTCGTCTATTGGCATAAAAGTATACTCGAGCACTCTCATTTTACAAAAGACATAATACAATATGGCACCCCTTACTATCATTAGTTTCTTATCACGAATCAACCACGATTTATCTCTCCCTGCTCGATAATAAGCCTTATCCACCCTGAATCCCATCAGGAAAATGTCCCTGCTCCCCGGGATTAAATATAACAATACAAACATTTTCTTATAAGTCTATTATGAAACACACGATAACATATATACATGTGTATATGGACTAAACCATATTTTAGGTGATAACTAGCACAAGTAAATCATATCTCGAAACAACGAACACAAAGTTTGATCATGCTATATACTATAGCCCAAACATCTCAACATAATTATCACTAACTCCCAGTACGTAACATACTTAAATCAAGCTGAGCTCCGCACTCTCAGCATGGATATATCATATAGATATTCTGGATTACCCCATAAATTACAATTTAATTCTTCTTAATACTGCCCAACCCATTACCTTGTGGTACATAAGTTTTCTCGGTGCTTCTTTCACGGCACTACCCGGATCCACTGGCCATATATTGTAATAGCTCTCAACTTAGAGTGTTTCCTCTATACGTTCAATAATTTAACATTTAAAATCGATGGATTAGCATCCAATAATATCTCACTAATCCCAACATTTATTGAGGTTCATACGTGTAATATCCCGCAATGAATCTCAAAAGAACTTTTCCCGATGCACTATTCCCTAACATTGTCGATCATTTAAATCCGTGGGTCCAAGAACATAACATAGATATCACAAATCCTATCTCCCAAAAAATAACTCAAATCGTATATGCCCATGTCTCTCAAGGCATCACACGATACAAAACTCCCACTAACATTAAATCCTCAACGCATAAACAACAATGAGTTAAATCTTTCTACTCAACGATAAATCCGATATAGCCTGAATCACATCAGTAAAAGTCCTTACGCACCGTGATCCAATATAACTAGACAATTGTATTATCTGAAGTATACCTCATAAAAACATCATCACGAGCTCAATCCTCTTTCAAGTGAGACACGTAAAATCTACATTTTGTCCTGGAATAGCAAACAAGATAGTCTTATTGTAACCGCCCACCATAGCTCAACAGTTTGTACCAAGGATAAAATCATAACTCGAATATCATCTCTCAAAATGAGCTATCCTCACTGTCCACACCTTCTCCCCTACAGATGGAACTAAAAAGAGCCTCGCTAACTCAACGATGAATATACACACACTATAGCGATATTAATGATACTTCTACTAAACCCGTTTCACATGAGAATCTAGAAGTAATAAATTATTGTGACTCGCTCATGTCACACAAAATAGACCCAAATCAATCTGGGATAAAACTCATACTTTCAATTGTCAATAGTACTCGTGGTTCAAATGGTTCCTGGACATAACACCCTCATCCCAAGCGAAATGAAAACTTGTTACAACTGTTGCCCCTATTGGGTATCCCGTTCCTATCCCCCAATTTACTACAGACAATATCCACACATGTGTTCCTACTCTTTACACACAAGACACCTCTTTGTGTCATTCGCCTTTCTCTGGCCCCACTAGACATATCGGTATTGTCCATCTCTCGGACCTGGTAGTCTTTACCCTAATTTCTACCCACGTTGTCCCTTTGGCTCCGCTGGCCCTATGGGATTCGTTCTTGGCCTCGACGGCCACAACTGAATCCACCATCACCTGGTAGTAATTCTATTAATCTCAATCATTAGAATGGGTTCTCTACTGGGTATCCACTCCTGTAGTGCGTCAGTAGCACCATTAAATCCAATATTTCCCTTCGGTTAGGTTCTCCAACTCTCTTAGCTCCCTTTTTATGACATTGATGATAACGGTACCAGTTGTATTATACAAATTTCCCTATCCATGCTTGTATATTCTACCCATGAGTTCATTATTAACTTACAAACCTCTTTGATTCTCTGTATCCACCTCGTTGGGTACGAAGTTGACTAAGTACGTCACTTTCCTTCATGGTCGACCACCATATGACCCATTTGAAATAAGTCTTGAATCTCCTTTGCCTCTTTGTTTAAACAGGTGATGAGAGGATTTACGATCAAACCACACCCTAACTTCTTGGTTATTCAGGGTATCTCTCCATGGTTGTGGTGATTAAGTCCCATTACTACCACACCGCTCCTCTGAGCCAAAAATTTTGCCCGAAATTTAATCCTGGGTGCCACTGCATGCCACCCTAGACAATTGCCTTTGGATTTTCTCCTTCCACTGACATGGTGACTTCTATTGCGGTTGCCATTCTAGGAATATTTCATGGTTTCTGTTGGGCCACTCCCCCTGTAGTCTTTCTAACGGACCTCGCTGGTCATCCAAAATTATTCGGTGTACGAAGCCAATCGAACTCATATATGAATCGCATCAACTATACTTAATAGCAGGAGAACGTAAGTTGAATACGTAAAGGAATACAATAACCCTATAATAAGGCTCTATATCAAATAATGCTATGTTGAAACATAGTAAGTCGCAAAGATCCTGAGGACTCTAGACCTTGATGCTCTGATACCACCTGTGACACCCCGCCTACTAAAATACTGGGTGGCCAGCGCGTGACCAAAATAAAACGTTAGTCTCATATGGCTTATTCTTAGCATCACTGTCAATTTTTTTTTAAAGCTACTAACCACTTAGTAATTTAATTAGACCGGTGCCAAATTTTATCTTTCATTAATTAACAACATGCAAAAATAAATAATAATAAAACCATCACACAACCTGGTAACTAAATCCGACACAGGTGAATAATATCAATAAAGAGGACCAAATCAACTATCGGTTCAATAATGAAATACAACAGTAAATTAAAACAAAACCTGGACACATGAGGTCAAATAAATATCTGAATACAAAACATGTGGGTGACATGCCCAAATGAGTACTGAAATAAAGTCCATACACTAGGAATAAATGAATGAATCGTTTATAGCAAAGTCCTGCAACTTCCACACGACCTGCAGCTACGTATCCTGGATAGAATCCTCAAACTGGGCATCCCTGTGGGTGGATACCTAAAAGGTTTTGGAAAATATTTTGACGCGGGTTAGAGCCCAAGTAAAACATTTTAAAAATATTTAGCAAGCAATTAAATTACAATAATTAAATATGCATGCACACGTTTCATATTTACGCTAGTGTCGCACTCTCTTGAAGTATAACAGTGAAATTACCATAATTAAATACGGATGATTTCTCTAAAATGCTATCATGTTCCAAACATGATCACTCTAACCCGACCACCTCAAGTCGGGCTAGCTCACACCTAACTTGGGAAAATTATCGCAAATGTAGTGAATGAGGTCATATTTTCCTAAGATTGAGACCAAATCATACCCAAGATGTATCACCTCAAAAATAAATCACAAAAAAAAAATCCTGGATGATATGACCTGGGAACTATACTCTCCCTGTTCCTCAAACCAGGGGATTCACCCTCATAGCTCAACCTCCTATGATATCAATAGAGGGGTGTGTATTCCCACAAATATCATTCACATCGATATCTTTAGTGGACACAAATATATATATATATATATCCGACTAATCCGTTCCTAATACCCATAGCACTAGCCCAAAATACCCAAGTTTATATCCCGACTTGTAATTTAATTAATCACACAATAATTTTTATTTTTATTCAAGTTGTGTCACCCAAATATAATACCCAGACTCCCTCATTTAGTACATATCTTCATCTCTATGAATTTGTTACAAAAAGTCTCACTATTAAGTTTAACACTCCTCATTAAGTTTAATATTTGATAATTTATTATATATCTCTACAATAATTTAAATCGGCTACCCCGTGCTAATTTCCAGTAGCACTCCGCCTAAAAATATCCGAGTCACAACCCCGACTCTTAATTCCGTAAGTATTAATATACATTCATATTTTTATTCAAGATACTAAGATCATCCCAATCCAACCCGTATCCTAATTTCTTCCGAAATTTCCATTCGAATCCATTCATATATTTTCAAGTGTTGTTCATCCTAAACACTCCTAAATCCATAATCTGAATTTATTCCCATCCAATTTCAGGGTAAAAATTACGTTCCTGTATATTTTTTAAAGTCCTACACTCATCTACGGACAACCCTAAATAATCCAGATTTGATTTCTCCCAAAGAACTTTGATTTCAAACACCCTTCCATAATAAATTCACAACAAATTCAAAAAAATTCAGAAAAATATGAAACTAGCGGCCACACGTTCGTAACAAAAAGATCTATCTCCATTTCCAAAACCTAGGGTCATTTGAATGAGGTAGAAATTTCATTCCAACGAGATACAAATATCATTTGAACGACTTCCAGTGTCATTCGAACGACCTCCAGTGTCGTTTGAACAACTTCCAATGTCGTTTGACGTTGTGTTTAGCCACTTCTTCTCCCTCATGCTTCTTTGTCGCCATTTTTTCTCAATTGGAGCTTCTATACCCTTTTATCCATTCAACCTAATAATAGTTAATACCTCAAACACATCCAGGGTCATTCCTAACCATTTCAGTAGCCTTTAAACACGATCTATTTTCATCAAAGGTCATAAATCCCAAATTGAGTTTCAAGGGTTTCATCCTATTGTTTTATTTATCAAATTTGGTCTTATAAATTCGTGATAAAACACATTAACTTATAGGGATTTTCATAGAATTCAGATTCCAAGATCATTGAATCATTTTCATCATCAATTTCACATTTAATCATCACCCAATGTTAAATTCGTCGAAACACTCGTTTACACATGTTCACCAACCCAAATACGATTATCAATTACACCCACCATGATATGAATCGAGAACTATAATTAAATTGAAAGAAAGTTTAACTAATTTCCTGAATTTGGGTCTAATTTCCATTGTTGTAGATGAATATTTGACGGACGCTCCAATTCTTGGTTGAGCCCCCAAAAGCTTGCCCAATTGTCCCTCTTTTCTCCTCTGTAAAGCTAGGGTTTTCTTACGGAGTTGTGTGTGCCAAAAACTCCCTCGTGTAAGTTTTATATCATTAATCCCGAAATTAATCTTATGGCCCAAACCCCAGCGTGGCCCCAGTTATGCCTAAAAATGCTCCGAGATCCAATTACTACCCCCAGGTACACTTTTCCGACTATCTCGACGTATTCAGTTTCAACCATGCACTCAGAATCGTCATCTAAATTACTTTACTAAAATTCTCCAATTCTCACCCTCAAATTGCGACACATGGAATTTTAAAAAGAACTACAATTAAATAAATCTTAATTCACCAATTTAATTAAATTGTACAAATTAATTAAATCCTTTATAACCAAATTAATTAAATTCTATATCCTCATAATTACAGGGTGTTACATCGAAGTCTTATCATCTTCACATAAATGACATAAACGTCTATTATGCATTAAAGAATCAAAGTTGTAATTTATGTCCACATTCTTAGACATTTCCATTTATCTCATATAAAGTTAGGGTAATTATATATATGCCCTTAATATATCTTACACATAAGGGCATCTACCGTTGGTGTCTAATTTGTGCTCTATCGACAAGTCCGGGGGAATCCCTTATCCTAAGCGGATATCACAAACACACATCTCCCTACATAGGACATCTGTGCATGGTCCATACCCAGCGGTGACACGGGAAGAGTTAGGGACAACACCCCTTAATGTAGTACCTAATAAAAATCGCATGGCCGTCTAATAAAATCTAAAATTCCATGCCAAATCACAAAAAGGACGAATTACCAAACATCCCTTAACGTCGCTCAAACGACATCTGAGGTCGTTCGCACTTCAACACCCATAGCACTAGCCCAAGAATACCCAAGTCTATAT